>VZSE01005944.1:207736-513677 GCA_013398275.1 Promerops cafer
GGGCCCGGCGCCCTGAGGGGGCGGAGCGCGCGGCCAGGCCCGGCCCGGCCCGGCCGGGGAAACCCGGGATTCCCCCGGGAAAACGGGAGCGACCCCGGCGCCTGCAGCCCTCTGCGGGGCCGCTGGCACTCCCCGGGCCGCACAGACACTGTCCGGAGCGCAGCCCTCATGGACAAGCTGCCACTTCTCACCACATTCACCCCCGTTTGGACAAGGAACATCAGGACAGTTAGTGAGGGTTTCAAGGCTGCGCTGTCTGCATTGGAGTGCAAACTTCGGCAAAAATGGTTTTGCACAACAGCACTGCACCCTTGCCATCGCAGCTGCTATTGACAATTCAGTTATTATTCCTCAAAGCGGCAAAAGACATTACCGAACCTTTACCTGGTGTTGCAGTCCTGTGCTTGAGCAGGGAGCTGGGGCCAGATGAGCCTTTGTGGTCCCTTCCAGCCTGACCCCTTCTGTGCGCGTGATTCTGTGAACTGCACTAGTTACAAATGCTGCATCCTCTACGTCAATTTCTCCTGTACAATAGCCAGGAACCTATTAAAAAAAAAAAAAAAAAAAAAAAAAAAAGGACTAAATTTTTGATCATTTTCACTCAAACTGGTAAAAAAGCCAGAATATCCTTGTTTTTAAAAGTCAGCACCTGAGTCAGTTTTGCCAGTGGCTGCACAGTACCTGTCCCTTCCTTGCACAAGCACCCCAGAAGTAAATGACACAGCACCAGCTCTCTACTGCAGGTCTCCCATAGGGGCACACCTGGGGTTTGGACCACTGACACAGCAGTAGAAGTGAACTTGCCAAAATGTGTGTCAAAAAGCTGTGGCACTGCTTCCTATGACTCCAGCTGCAGTCTAGCACTGGCAACATCAAGTATTTCTACATCAACATCATTTCTACTGGCAACATCAAGTATTCTTGATTTGTTTGGGTTTTGGTTTGCTTTTTAAGTGCGATAAAACCCACTGCTCCTGACTGGTTCCTGCCAGCATTCACCTATAAGTGACAAAGCTCAGCTGTGTGACTTTTTTGCCTTGAAGACTGAGAAGGATGCCTTTTATCTGATCATCTAAATCTCACCCATTTCTGCACAGTTCAAGAGATGTGCCACTGAGCCAGTTCTACACGAAAAAAAAAAAAAAAAGGCAAGTTGCATGGTAAGAATTGGTGCAATTTTTTACCTTTTTTTAATTTTTAATACTGCTTGTTTATCTCTGTGTCCTGGTGGGATTGATTTCAACACTCTTCAGTGTACCAGCACAGCCCAGGTTTTGAGTGAGGTAGTTATGATGGTCTGGGGCTCCACCTAGGCACACACAGCCTCTCCACAGCAGCAGCAGCTTACTTGAGCATGGCATGCACAGATGTGCACAGTTTTTGTCTTTCTGTAGTCAGAATGAGACACAGCAAGCTTAACAATCCAGTGTTCTCTGTTACCAGAAACTGCCATGGTGAGGGGTCCTGATGGTATTTCTGAGTATCCACTGACCTGCAATGCTTCTGCAACTCTGGGTACCCAGCAAAGCCCATCCAGCAAGTGTTTGGCATTATAGACATTTGTGCACCACAGGAGTTACAAATGTGAACTAACTGCAGGCTGGCAAAAGAGTCCCAGTACTGACCAGTCTGGACACAAAGCCTTCCTTCCATCCCTTGCTCCCTCCCTCCCTCCCAGCTGTGCCAGACACATCTTGTCTCCAGTCTGCCAACAGAAGGGACTAGCATTGGGTGCAAATTGTGCCATTACTCACCTGGATTTCCTGGCAGAAGTGTTCTCCACCATTGGAGACAGACTGGAAGAGATCCAGCAAATCTCATCTCTTTCCCAATGCTCAAAGGGAGAAAGTGGAATCGCCACAAGCATGCCAAAACTTCACCTCCAAAATGTTGATCCCTTGGTTCATCCTGGCTGCAATGAGGTGCAATAAAACAAAGGCTGTAGTACTTGGTAGAAAACTGGGATTCTCACCACTTTTGTTTAGCCTGCCTTAACAACCCTGTTGGGCCTTTCCTTAGGCCTCACCTCTGGGTTGGCAAAAAGAAGGCTGCTTCATGTCCTCGTTTTACATGGCAATCCTCCCTTTCAGACACTTTTGCTCAAGCTGCCATTCCCCATGAGAGTCTCTGCTCAGGTTTATGGCCCTGTTGTGAGCTCTCAGGACGCCTTCTCACGCCTTCCATGGCACTCAGTGCTTCTCCCAGCTGTAATTCCTGCAGTGCCTGAAAGCAGGGACTTTCCACAGGGGTCAGAAGCTCTGTTCAGAGCTTTTATGGAACCCATGAGAAACAAGCATTTCTCCTGCAACGTTCAGAAGACACAAGTGAAGTAGATTGGATTCCCTGATGGAAGATTAATTTGTCATTGTAACTACATAAATGGATGGTCAAACTCCTCCTTGCCAGAGTTCCTACATCTGATGGAGCTACACTACAGGAGACAGCTTTTCCTAGAGAGATGAAGTCTTTTTCTAAGTCCAGTTACCTCACTTGGATAAATCAATCTGTATTTTACACCATCCCTGTTACTGCTATTTCTCTTGTATTTGGAAGTGAGCTCACGTTGAAAACCACCAGCCTGTCAATTAAAAGTCTTGTAGACAGGGGCCTTAGAAATTGATCCTAGACTGGAACCTTTGTCCAGATTTATTGAGTCATGGTGGTAATTTATTTCCTCTTCACCACGAGAAATCCCTGTCTCTATAGTTACCTTTTCTCTTTGCTCCAGTTTTGTGCCCAGTTCAGTTACCTGATCATTACTATTTTCTCTTCTCCTGTTCATGGTGACCAAACCCACTTTATGGGTGGAACAGTATTTCATATGGCTTTGAAGCTAGTGAGGATGATTTAAAACAGATTTTAAATCATTGGAATTTTTTAAGACATCCAAGACAAACAATCCCAGATAAAGGAACTGGGATGGACAAACTACTGACATACTTGCTGACAAAAAATAAATTTTCTTCGAAAAGGGGAATGCATTGCTTCCAGTTTGATTACTCACAGAAAGTGTTGCTGGGGATATATCAGAAATACACACCTGCATTTTCTTTACTCTCAAATAATGGCAAATACAATTAGCACTAGAGGTGATGAGCACTGATGCATATTTTCTCCTGTTGGTGGTATAGCTCTGAAGTAGGAAAAATTACATTGAAAATACAAGGCATCTAAATAGGGAACGTATTCATAGAACTCAGTGCTTAAAAGAAGACATTGTGTTTTATTAGGAGCAAAAATCATTCCTAAAGAACAAGCTTAGGTCATCAGTGTAGTGCCCCTCTGTGTGGTGTGAAGTGAACTCAGGACAGAGTTAAGGACCTGCAATGGGCATGCCCAAAATGTGCAGAATTACCTACAATCTACATGAAAATTGTGTGTCCTCAAAAAAAGACAGAATTACCTGAAAGACTGAAACATACGAACACTAATTTTAAATGTTCATCTAAGAAATATTTTTAACTAATTTTGCTTTAGAACAGTGGCATTTCTAATACTGTAGTTCCACAGAGCTCAGTTAGGGAAAAAAGAGCCTCAGAGTTAGGAAAAAAACCTGCTACATCTTTACAACTCTGAGTTATACTAAAGGCCATCATGAGGTCAGTTTTTGTGATGTTCTCTCTGGAGAATTTTTCCAGCCCTAGCATTCTAGACATGTTTTTCTGTCTTTGGATAGTTTTCCTTCCCAGCCCCTCTCATTACATGCAATAATACATCCTCTGTTTCAATTTGAGACTCTTGTGTAATGTTCCACAAATCACATCTTGGAACTAGAGTGCTCATCTTTCTTCTTATGCCTTTTTATTTACATTTTTTCTGCCTGGCTTTGAGACTATCTCCCTCTGTCTGCAGTTGCAGTTGTGTTCACCAATAGTTCTGGTACTTCTTGAAATAATTCTGATTTCAATCTGCTTCATGTCTTCTCTGTCTACATAACAGCAGCAAAAACTGCATTTCTGAGTGCTGCCCCTCTTTGTATTATCTTATTTCTGCCAAACCTCTGGGAAGCGCCAGGTACCAGCTGCTCCTGCAGGTGACTGTGTGTCCCTGTAAAACTAAACGTGCCAGTAAAAGCACCTCTGCCTATCACGAAAGAACAGCAAACATTCTTACCTTGAGAAACGAGCTGTGGGACTTCCCGAGCCTGTTCCAGCGGGGAACACGAGCGGCTCCGCCAAGACCCCTGCAGGGCGCAACCTGCGAACCGCGGCTGGGCCGGGCGCTGCCGCTGCCGCTGCGCCGCCGCCGCCGCCAGGGGGCCCCCGCGGCCGCCGCCTCCCGGCACAGCCGCTCCCGTCCCAGCGCGGACCCACGCGGGAAATCGTCCCGCAGGGAAGGTGCGAGTGACAGCCGGAGGAGCAGGGAGGCTTCCTCGGCAGATGAGCGCTTGGGAACACTCGGGAAAAGAAATGAACGGGTGAAAAGGAGTGGGCAAGCCGGTGTGCGCTGCAGTTACAAATGAGAGGAAGGCCGTGCATGTTAGTCTGCAAAACAGAGCATCCAGCACGAGTGAGGCCGAAGTGACCCACATCTCACTGACATGCTATGGGATATCAACCAAAATGTGGACTTTACAAGATGCTGTTCTTCATCTTCATCCCACACAATCCTTGAAAACTCCTGAATTTTCAAAGGACTGATTGAAAATTTTCTCTTAAGAGAACTGCAAGTTTTAAACTAGTCATATTCACTACTTGCAATCCAAACCCTTCCTTTTTAGTATGTGGAGTCTAGGTATAGTATTTTCTCATTGCTTCAGCCTAAAAAAATGCACCGAACAAATGCTCCAACATTAAAGCTTTATTCATTCCAGGACTTGGCAATACTGTATAAACCTCAAGTCAATAGCTGTAAGTGAACTGCACATTTTTCTCACAGTACATTTAATTAAGCCCCCAAAGGTTTTGATTTTAAAAGACTTTTTAAAAATTTTATATTCTCCTGTTTCTTTCTTAATATAGATGGGAAGAGTTCTTTGTATGGTCTGATGGGAATATCTACAAGAAAGCATTAGAAACTGCATCTCCAAGCACCTTTCTTTCCCAGCTCAGTTACCAAATTTATTTCCTTCATTGGTGCTCAACCAGCTGCAAGGTCTGAGAAGTGTGTAATGCATTTTCAGCACAAAAAGTGTCATCTGTGTGGTTTTAAAAGTTGTGTGTGTATAAAAATAATAAAGTTCAGTGATAATTTGAGGCAACCTAGACAAAGAAAACTAGACAAGGAGGAATTCAGCAGCTCATCAAGCCTTTTCAATGATCCCCCTAAGTAACTGTTCCTGAGGCTCAGTTACAGTACCAGGAACAGAGGAAACAAGCCTACATGGCATGGATTGGTACCCACCCCAACTCTGCTTAGTCTCATCACCAGGCAGACAATCAGACAACAGTTACACAGATTTTTTACACACAGCACATTCTCCTTCCCCACAGAACTCCTCAGCAGAGGGGACTAAAGCTGCCTCTGCTCCTTCTTTACCTCTTCAGGACCCAGGCTGCAGACAGGTCAAGCAAGAGAACCCCTCCATGGGGTGTGACACAAGCACAAATTGCCTCAATGGGAAACTGTTCCAGCCAGGAGATTTCAAAATAATCACAAACATCCACTGCTTTCTTGAGGTTGTATTTTCCCAAGGTCATCATGATCAGTGTTTTGCCTATTAGATTGAAATTTCTTGAGAAAGTATGTAACTTTCAAAGGGCCAAGTTAGCTGTTATTGTTACAGTAAGATACAGTGTCATTTTGTAAATAATGATAAATTATTTTGGAATAATTTTCATGTCAGTAAAAAGCAGCCAGAATGCGTGGAATTTGGCTCCTCTGGAAAAGTAGCAAACATTTATTTTATGTTCCACTTTCTTGGGGGGGGAGGGGGAAACTCATTTTGAAAAGGTCAAAATTTACAGGAGGAAAAGGAAGGCTTTAAATCCCTAAAATGCAGCAGGTTTAACTCTGTCCCTTTTAATCATCTGGACTGTATGAGCTTGATCTTGGCTGACACCAAATTAAGGAAAACTGAAACCAGATGGTGTAGCCAAAGATTTCTATACTGATCTTTTAAAGTAGCACTGACACACTTGAAGAGAGGTAAAACACCATTATGTGAGGAAAGCACCAACAAACTGCAACCGGTAAGTGAGAAGTTTCAAAGCACTGAGGTGTTTGGTGGCTGCATGGTAACAGAGACTGGCAAACACAACATACTCTGAAAAGAAATTCCTTTCTCCATTAAATTATCTTCGGTTTTTTCATTCCCATCGCTTCCCTTTTCCACCAGCAGGGGTCTCACAGACATTAAGGCACAGTAAAGAACTCACAAATATATGTTAAGTTGGGTTTCTTTTTCTAGACAGAGTTAATGAAAAGTCTTCCATTGCAAGGCATCATAAAGCTATTCCAGAGATATTCCTCTATCAATAGCAAGTTGGCCCTATTTAATGGAGGCTTGGAAAGTACACTGTCAAGTTAAATTTGTACCCACATTTAAAAAAAAAGAGTTTAGCAACCCATAAAACTAGTAGGAATGTTTACACAATCTAAAAACATTCCAGTCAGGACTGCAGCTTTAAACAAATCAGCCTGTTCCAGAGTGTTTGAATCCGAAGCACTGAAACACTATGTACTCAGGAGTATAATTTGCCTTTAAACACTTATTTGAAATGAGATGCTCTTTATTATCAACAAAAATTCCAGTAAAAATAATTGGGGACAAAGCAACCTCCTGAGTGAGTACTATAGACAGGGGGTTACAGGTTTGCAGGGCAAGTTCCTAAGTAGGAGTGGTGCTGGATGTCATGTCAGCTGAGGACTCCAATTATGATTTATAAATTCACAGTTGCTCTTTTAAGGGCACTTTAGCCTTTTAGGATAAGAATCTGGTGAAGAGCCATGGCTCCAGTGAAGTCAATAGCAAAAATTCTTCAATGCACATGAAGCAGCCCTACTTCTTTCATTTCAAAAACTGCCAGTACTCATACAGAAAGACTTTATTAAATTGCTTGCATAGTACAGCCAAACTATGTTCTAATAGGTGATAAATTCCTCTCCTTTTTTGGCAAAATCCCTTTAGAGGGACTTAGCAACTCAGGACTGGCTTGAGTCCCTTTTCTGCATGACACTTCTAAGTATTCCTAGCTGCAGGGCACCAAATCCCTCAGCACAGGGCTGATGGTGAGGCATACTTTGAAAAGTGTCTCTCGTGCAGTGTCCTTTTCTTTCTAAAGAAGGAGGCAGGAAGGTTTGCTTCCTAATGGTCATCCTACTGGAGCCTGAAAGTCAGCCCAGATACTTTTTAGGAACTATTTTACAGGGAAAATATGATACCAGTTCTTTTAATGATACACTGTAAGAGAGGAATACACCTCAGCTTCTTTTAATGTTGTTATTAAATTTATGATATAGGGCCTTTAAAAGCTTGATTATCTGTGTTATCTTGGCAACCAAGACACGAGATACACCAGAAGGTCATAAAAGAGAACAAGATGGTGTCATCTTTAGAGGGGCTTTCATCTATCATAAATACAACCAGCACAGCAGAAATTTTCTTTATCACCTTTCCCAACACAGTGCCATCTAGAAGAAATGGAGAGAATTGTGCTGCATCCATTTGTGTTACAAACTCACATCAATGAACTTACCAGATATAATTATTTACTTTCTGGATCTTCACAAGTAACTTCTTCAGAGGACAAGGTTCCCATCCAGTTGAAGCTCCTATTCTTTCTGCCCCACCTCTTCCACTGCACCACATATAGGGAGGACATCAGCAACAGTGTGAAGGTGCCCTGTAGTAATTTACAATTATAAGAGCCAGTGTATACAAAATAATATGTATCATATATTGGTCTGATTAATGCAGTCTTGTCATATTGATTTGTTTTCCTAAATGCCTGTGTGGGGTGTGCACAGGGCCAAAGTACTTCTTACTGATCCCTTATGGGTACTTAAGAGTAGCTCCAGTGGACACAGCATTTGGAAAGTGGAACTGGAGACATATGTGCAGACCACAGGAGTGCACTGAGTGCTATAACCATGGCAGAGGCTGCAAACACCATGAAATGACCACACAAAATGTTCTCCTCGTGGCAATTTCAGTTCAAATCTGCAACCGGAAAGTCTGCAGGTGGAACTCCATCCTGGTTGTCCATGAATTCTCCCAAGAATTAAATTCCTTCCTTGTCAGAAACATCTTTGATGTCCTTAAGAAAAAAGAAAAGTTGAGAAGAATGATATTTCCACCCTTTTTGAGAGATAAGCCATGACAGCAGCCCCAATGGCTACTGCAGGCCCAGTCACAAGTCTCAGGGCTGTGACTAGGCATACAAGCAAAAGGAACCAGCAGTCAAACTAAAGAGGACCAAAAAAGGAGCCTTTCCAAGTGACTCACTGTAAAGGATAAAAAAAGGAACTTTCATAGATAGTTAAGTTCTTCAGAGCACTAATGATCTCCTCTGTGTGCACCCCTGCTTTGGAATGTGAGCCAGCATCACAGCATGGGGGCAGAGGACTCTGGATAGCTTTCTCATGACATATCCCTGGCAATCCATCCATGTCTCAGCAGTTTCCCTGGTCATTATCCCACTGAAACAAGGCACAACAGGGAACCCTGAAGCCTGTTGTAGATAACAAGATCCAAACTGTATGCAAACTGCTCTTGTGACATAGAAATTCTAGGATCCAAGGCCACCAACAAAACGGGAAGGAGACTCCTGGTTTGGCAACCAGACCTTGCCTGGGTTTTGGTATGGAAGACACAAATCAGTTTAAACATGTTCCTGTGCTGTTTAAGACAAGAGTTGTGGAGCGGTGCTAGAAACGTGCTCAACGTCCACGTAAGAACCTTCACCATGGATATATTCAACACCAGATTAGCATTAGAGGGATTTTTCCCTATATAATTTTCCTCTTTAGTGGAGATACAGCCAAATACGGTGAGTCCACAGGTGTTCAGCACTCCATACAGATTGTCTCAGATCTTCCTGCACTTCTGGTGGGCATAACAACCTCTACCTTTCTGACCTGGGATCTCCAGTCATACAGTCCACAGCCTTGCAGGCATTAATAGAGGAAAAGCAGCTGTTACAATTCGAGACTTGAGTTCAGCTGGGGTCCCCACTCGTGCTTGTTCCATCTGCTGCAAAGATGCATTTGTTTCTGGGTAGCTCAAGTACACACCACACCCATGCATCTTGTGCAGTGTGAATGAAATCAAACAGAACTGCACAAGAGCTCATATTGGCTGGGTCTCAACTACTCAATACTCAAATAATAATCCATTTAAAAAGCAGGGTTTTCATTTTAACATGCAACATAAATAAAACGTCAGCTAATGCTACTAAAAGACAAAAATGTGATTTCCATAAATTCAAAAATCTCAAGCACCTAGAAGTCATAAAATGCATGTCTAAAAACATCAGTTCTCACAAACCCCACATTTTTAAAAGCTATAAAAAGCACATACTTCATCAGAACAGTAATGGTATTTGCACACCATTTTATCAAAACTCAACACTATATACTTTCTTTCATGTGAAACACCAGCAAACTCTTTCTCAAGAGGCAGCAATCAGCACTTTCTGAAAAATCATTGGTGAGAGGATATCACATCCCTAAAAGTAACTTGTTAAATCCACTGATCAGAACTGAAGTTGTAAGTAAACAGCAGTGGTCTTATATCTGAATTATATATTTAAGCTGCATGAAGTCCTGCACTTGATCCCCTATGTTTGTTTTCTGTGAGGAACATAACAGGGACCACACTGTCACTTTAGCAGGTAAGTTGTTTGGTTTGGAATTACTGATCAAACTCAATTTTGTTTCAATTCAAAGTTGTTCTGGAATTTGTTTCAGCTTTCCTTTTTGACCCCCAAAAGAGCAAGATATTTTCTCTTTATACCTAGCTGCCAAGATCCAAATCTGTAGTTTCTGTGTTTCCCTGGTAACAGCTGGTGATGTCATACATTTACTAAATGGTAGAGGGAGATGCTATGCTCTGTGCAGCCATGAAAGTCTGGAACAGAACAGCACACTGGCTCCCTGCCCAGCTGCCAGCAGCATTCACCTTCTCTGCCTCTCCAGCTCTGTATCTGGATCAATTCAGAGTTCTCCAGAAGCCTTGATTCCTCTTGGCAATGGGAGTCAGAGAAATTATTTTTGCTGTCTCAATCTTGAGTGCTTTGTGAGCTCAATTTACTGAGAATTGTATTCTAAGCAGGGTTTGTATCTGAAATGACACTCTGAGTTTTTGTTTGTCACCAAGGTAGCTGCTCAGAACTGGCAGTGACCTCTTCTGCCACAGTGCCCTGCTGTGAGCTCAGGCCACCCCTGAGCTCCTCTGAAGGGCCATACCCATAGCAGAGGTTGGCAACTGGCTCCTGATCAGCCCAGGTCACTCTGCCCACTGCTGTGTCAGGATGCAGTTGGGAAAGGAGGAACAAAGAGAGCAGGTATAACATTCTGGTGTCTTACCTGGAGAATGGCTTCCACATTCACAAGCACAGAAAATGTGCTTGTTTCCAGCAAAATCCATAACACGTACAGATGCACTATGTCACTGGAAGTTTCATGCTATTTCACAAAGGAGTCACCTGCAAGCATTACAGCATATTCATGAGAGAAAAAAGCATTCCCACCATTAAATACTGGGAGGTAAAAGCAACAATCCCAGAATGAGATGCATAAAAATTCTGTTGTATGTGCGCTGCGGTCACTTACCTCCTAGGCAATGAAACTGGGACTCCAGTCCTGAGATATGGCTTACAGCTACACTGAAAAGAAACAGGACTGCATGCTATTCTTACAGATTAAGCAAAGCACTGTGGATTCTTATTCAGGGCATTTCTCTTTGAGGAAGAGGCCAAGGGAAGAGAAAGTTAGGTTTGTCACAGAGTTATCGGTGTGATTTGAATCTGATTTATCTAATGCTTTCAAAGCAAGATCCTTCTTGATCCTTCTAGACTCAGTCCCCCATCATGCTTCAACTGGACACTTTCAAGAAACTAGGAGATAAGGGAATCCTGTACATAAAAAGTCAGGAGGTAGCTGGTTGACCAGGACTGAGAGACAAAAGATTTTATATTTTTCAAGGTCTGTACTCCTTGTAAGCTAAAAACAAATCTACCAGGAGCAGATACAGAATTCCTGCAGCAATCTCACCAACACTCAACATAGATAATGTGCCTCTCTAGTTTCTGCCTGATTTGGAGTTCTGGTGTATCTAGAATGAGGAAACAGCTGTGCACTGCATTGCAGAGCCATATGGCTCAGGCACCTTAACCAAACCCAGCTCAGGTGTCTGTACATGGCTGTGTGACCTTTGAGTTAATCTTGTCATCTAGGGCTTTACTATGGGAGTTCATTGTATGGAAAATTGTCCCTGATGTTATTTTCAGAGTCAACGCATTGCCCATCTCTAGGCAAAGTGCAGAAGTTTCACTGGTGATCTCAGCTCAGCCAGAGCACAAGAGTTACAGGAAAAAGAAAGAGGTGTAGATGAGCAGGAAAATAATGAGAGCTTTTCCTTCTCCATTTCATTGTTCACATCCAGTTTTGACAACTAACAGCAGAGTAGTGTCTCAGAAACTCTTGTCGCAGGATATCCCAGGAAAGATCAAAGAGCTGCATCTACTCAGAAATATTGTTCTTGTCTACACTGAGTGTTCCTTAAAGTTTGATCTAAAGGATTTTGGAAAGGCTCTCCATCTGACATCTGGTGTCTCTTCTAGACCTCTTCCTTCTCTTAAACTGACTAAATAAGCAGTTTGCTTGGGATTTCTTCAGCACCAAAAATTAATAAAGAAAAATTACTTTGAGAGAGAATATCCCCATAATTTCTGGTTTTGTGTATGTATCTTTAGCCTAGAGCTTAATTCTTGCATGAACCATAAGGAAAACAAAACAAAACTGCACAAAATGTGAAGTCCCTAGACAAATAAGAGGAACTCAGAGCACAGTGATGAACTCTACAGCAGCCCCTAGAAAAGATACCTAGGAAGAATACTACTACTAGAAAAGCAATTATCTTCACTACTAGCGCAGAGTGAGAGAAAAGAAAGCCCGAGGCTGAAATTGGCATCAAGATTATTTTATTAATTTCTTTTATTAAATCATAAAATATTTGAAATCATTAAGAGGCCAAACTGGACAGCTGAGACCAATTATTCTGGAAAATAGGACTCTTGGAGAGGAAACCTCTCCTTAATATTAGCAAGAAACATGGGGAGCTGCTCAGTTTCAGTCTCACTGGGGATATGGAAGCATTGTTTGTATTTTCAGCATTTTCAGCAGTAACGGCCAATGGACATCTGTTAATAGAAAGCAATTAAGTGATGCCTAAAGAGGCTACCTGGAACAGAGGCTAGACAGTATTAAAGGAATAAAGTAGGTATTCATTACTTCCTTGGGCAGTACAAGAGCCTGGCCATGGCTCTACCCAAGACAGATGACCTGTCATGAGTTTTCACACTTTTATAAGTGTTGGTTCATTTACATATTGGGGTTAACTGTCCAATTACAGCTTCAGGTTATGAAGTCCCATCCTCCCAGTTTGCTCTCCTCAATTTGCTGTTGGTTACACTTTTTGGGCCTCAAGCTGCAATGGTGTCCTTGGTTCTCAGGCTGGAAAAGGATTGTTTTGTCTGACTAAACTGTGAGGAGAGCTTGCTAGCACTTTATATGAAGTTCAGAGTTATATACTAATGCAGTACAGAATCTAGAAAATATGAAAGCTAAAACTTAAGGCATCAAAGGATTTAATGCCCCACCTAAATGTTTTGTTAGCTTCTATAATAAACATCAAAGTATAACTGCACCTTAGACCCAAGGGCCAAATAAATATATAATGATTTTATTATCTCTATGAAAGGATAAATTGTATCTGCTAACACAGCATTAAGAACAATAAAGCATGAAGTGCATCACCATGTTAGGTTTAGAACAAGCTAACGTCATATTTTAACATCAAGTGTCCTTACAAAAGGTTATTGAAATCAGGGTGTGCTTTTCAAAATAATTGTCAAGTTAATGTTTAACAGTGTGACACTGGTGACATTGGAAAGCAAGAGCAAAGGGTCACATAACATTAAATAGCTGACTAAGACATGTTACTTCTAGCATAAAATGTGTAAGCAATGCATACAAGCACATATTCATATCTTATGTTTTTAAGGCGATACTGGCATGCCCCATGGTTTACAGGGAAGAAAAGCTGTTAGAAAAATAGATCTCTGCAACCAATTTAGCCTTCTTGCTTCCATCAAGCACAGGAGATTTTAATGATAAGACAGTGAAGAGTGTTATCCTTGAGAAGAAAATGCAAAATTACTTGCAAGATTTTAGTATAAACTTAAAGCCTCTGGCTTTACTTGTGCAAACTGCAAGATTTCCAGTGATAACTGCAACTGATGTCTTAAGGCTTTTTAGAAGGACAAAAGCCTGTCCAAAAATCCCGGATATTAAAGTGTGCTGTCTTCACCTTTATGTAAAAGGTAACAGCTTGATAGATGGGGCTGGCTGTATCTTCCTCATCAGCTTCATTATTTGCAGAATGTTCAGAACACAGATGTGTTCTCCAATGGCCACAGAGTTTCCAATTGTATTTGTACCTTAGGGGCTCCTTATTTTTTAACTGTTCTCAGTGGAAAAGATTTTAAAGCTCCATTGGCACTCAACAAAAATGTCACCATTCCTCTGTCCCAAATAACAGTGAGAAGTGGATGAGGTCCACTGAAAAATACCATCTTGGTGAATTTCTGAATTGGTCTCTTGAGATTTCTGAAGCTGAGAGATGCTTCAGATATCCTCTAATCCAAAGGATAAGTGCCATGTACTTAAGTTTGAGTTTTCTCATTTTTGTGTTTTTCTTCAGTAAGCAGAATTCAACTATTTTCTTTGCCAGCATAAACTGGCTTTTTTAATGCACTGTGCTTGGTATGAAGACTGACACCAGCATGACATATCCTGCCTTCCAGGAGAAGCTGTTCCATACAAAGACATTCCATTAACAGAGCCAAATGCTGGGATATGAATGGAAATCTGTTTCTGAAGAGGTAATGCTTGAAGTGACACCATTCCCACTGGGAACATCATACCATCACAAGATCTTTACTCAAAAGAGACTTCACCATCACCCTCTTATGGTTCTGTCTCCATTTTCCCTCTCTCCATCTTTCCTCTCTATCACATATGACAACTCTTGATACTTTGAGATCATTCTGTCAGGCATACAGTTACCCGCTTGTCGATGGGCACCGTGTGCATTCAGCAGCTCACCTTGCAGGGAGCCCCAGGTCCTGCTGCTGTGTAGATCAACAGCCAAGTTCACACGGGCAGGCAGGGTGAGGCTTTCCATCCTTCAGTGACCTACAAATGAAGGGCCTTTACTGTAAATCTCATTCATACTCTCTCTCTCTCACTTAAAATGGCATTAGCCAGTGGCAATTCTAAATGCACTGTAATGTTTTGACATCAAAAAGAAGACTCACTACTACACTGCCAATCTGCTCGTGAGCTCACACAGCGACAGAGCAAGTTCAAACTCATGATATAGTTACAAAAAGATGTTGACTAAGGACAGCACAATTCCTAAAGCAAACTTTTCTTTTTTATTGTGTTCCCAGCAGTGGTATCCACATCCAGCAGAGAAGTTTTTAGAAGAACTGACAGCTGGATCTCTGAGTAAGCATATTTGTCACTTCTGTCTAATATTGCATTTCAGCATGATCACATTGTCTAAACTCTGCTGAGATCTCAGATCACCACTATAAACCCATCCCCGCCCCCCCCCCTCCCCCGAAAAAAAAGAAACTGAGCCAATTACATCAAATACCTCAACTGATTTCCTATATACCTGTCAGTGAAAGCCAGGCAATTGCAGGTACCTCTGCTCCAGAGCAGTAGGTGCACACTGCAGACGTGCAGGAGATTTGGAGTCACTAGAACCAGCAAAAAAATTCAGCTGCTCTCAGCATTGCACTACACAAGCTAACCTTGAAGAACATCTGATACTTATAAAGAAGAGATTAGTCACAGAAATTTTTAAACAACCAAAAATCAAAATAACAGTTAAACCTCAATAATTCCCATTTTTGTCTGGGAAAGTTAATTTTGTTAATTAGCAAATAGCAACTGAGTTACAATGGGAGCCTGTACTTTACTATGTACTAAAACATGATTTTTATAAGGTCATATTGCATTTTCTTATATCATCAATATTACAGCCACAAGAACATTAATAAACTATGAGTTTGCTCTTATATGTAGATATATAGCTATGTGTGTGTGTGTGTGTATGTATGACATACAACATATATATATTTCTTTAAAACTTGTAAAGCTCTACTTTGAAGCCTCAAAAGTAAAGCCAAACTGCTTTTATTGCAGAGAGTAGAAGATACTAGCAGATCTCTGCTGTAGGTCATTCATGCTCCAGAAGAGACAATTGACAAACACCTATAGGAAAATGACAGTAAAGTAAAGCAGGACATTGTTCTGCTGGAGGAAAGAGTGGCTTTTATCACGAATTGTCACTAACTTCCAGCCTTAAGTGTGCAAGGAGGAACCATCTCTCAATTATTTCACTTTTAGGTGTTGGCATGTATTCTCCCCTGGATTGTTGCCTAGGATTCTTGTCCTTCTCTCATACCTGCCACCACAAATTGGGATTTACTCCACTCAAGAAAAAACAGGGTAAGATACTTAAGCCCTCCATTTGTTTTTCATAAAGAATATTTGCAGTCACTCCTTACCCTTTTATGATGACAAAGCAATCTAGGAATTTAGCTTGATCAGCTCCTTCATGTTCTTCAAAGAGTGGCACAATTACCATAAGGAAGTTTAAAAAGGAACAGGAGCAGCAATAACAACCATACTCTGAACTTGCTTCTTTTGATTAGGAAAATGTCTTATAGCTGTCAAATGCTAAGACTGTCTTGTAGCTTTAACACTTCTTTTAACTGGAGACCTGAAAAGGCCACATACATCACAAAATGAGTCTGACAAACAGTTTTGGTAGCGAAGGGCTGAGCAGACTGCAGGCAGAACTAGCACCAATAATATCCTTGAGTGCAGGAGAGTAATTCTCAGGAGCCCATAGCAATATTATGAATATATCTGTACTGAATGAGATGCTGTCAAGATCCTAAGGCTGTTTTGAAGCAGACAAGGTTTTGCAGAACAGGAATGTTATTAAGTTCTCTTTTCAGTTTTATCTTAAATATTATTAACATGACTTTTCTCACAATGATCAAATTATATTGGGATAAAGCTCTAACACTGGCTTATTACATAAATACATAAATAGAATAAATTACATAAATTACATAAATTACATAAATAGAATATATAATATTAATTTTTGACCCTTGCAAAACAACTGGCTTCATTTATAGATTTCTGGTACTGTACAAAGAGTTTATTTAAAATAAGTAACAAAACCTCTAAGCAACAATGTATTCATGTAACTAAGGACAGGGAAAAAATAGGAAAGAAAAAATGGCAAAGTGATAGGTTTGATCCAGTTGCCAGCAATACCCCATCCCCCAAGACATCTTACTGGAGACATCTATTTTTAACAGCAGCCAGTATCTGACAGGGGCAGATTTCATCCTCACCTTTCACATACAATAAGGATGAGGGAAAGAAAAGAAGTCAACAAGAAGAAAAGCAGCTGATACATCTAGTATTCTCTTTACCATAAGAAAGCTTATCTTATTAGGGTTTGACTGAATTGTCCAGGAAATGATGCATGCGGGGAGGTTTCCAGTCAGTTCTGTTGAGGAACTCAAGATTCCCAGGAGAGTGATGATAAGCTGAAATGATGGGATGTGATAGGAGGCATTGCATATACAGACAGGAAGAACAAACCAGCTCCAGCTAAAGACAGCCAAAACGTATAAGCCTGAAAGTCGACATAGAAACTGTTAGCCTGGAAACGTGCCTGCTTCAGCAGGAATGACTTGTCAGGGGAAAACAGCCACTTTAGGACTTCTTAATCAGTATTTCACAACTGCTGTACTGTAGGCATTCCTCCTGGCAGTATTACTCACTTGGCTGCCCATATGCCTGATTATAATGGCTGTTTCTTGGCCATATTACTTTTTACTTCTATAAGGCAGCAGCCTTGCAGCCTTGCAGCTGCATGACATATGGAGCCCACAGGCATATACTTTTAACCTGTGCTGCATCTCGTCCTTTACATTGTTCCTATTAAGCCAACACAAAATGAGGAGACTGGGACTGCTCTGTTCTCTTAGCAGTCAGTATGTCCAGGAGCAAGAACTGAAAAGCTCCCAGTGTTGCAAACCTGGCCTGAAGGATTAAACACTGCCATGTGTCTAACCAGACCTTCGTGCTGAGTGTTCTTGCCTTGACTTTTCCTTGTAAAATACCTTTTTTTTTCTAACCTACTTTCTCCTTTCAAATAGAAAAGTGCTCCAGAGTACTCTGGTAAAACTCATTCTGAATAAATACTCAAAGACATTTTAAATTAGATCACATCACCACTGAGCCTATTAGACTTACTAGAAGGTGAAGTACAGATGTAAGATTTACATTAACAATTCCTGATTTATACCCATTTAAGTGACAACTAAATCAAAATGCTTTTTTACTACAGTCCAAGATCAAAGACTGTGTCTTACCTGGCTGGCTAAAGAAATTGTATCATTCCCTTGGTCATTCATAGTCAGTTTTGAATTTGCAGTTCATCCAAGAGACTTGTATTCTGCTGGATACTGGAAATAACCATTTGGTTGTGGAAAAACTCTTTGCTACTTGTCCAGTGAGTCATGTAGAAAGCTTCTAATGCCACCAATCTTAGCCTGAGGTTAAGCAGTGATACAGATGTCTGTCTAGTTCATAGAAATGAGAAGTGGAAGCAGGTAGATAGTCACCCTTAGCTTCTCTCATTTACATATACACCATATATATATGTACCTACACAACAGAACCTGCTGCATTCAAAACACAGATGGCACAGTGAGGCATAGTCATGTACCAAAACATTTAAAATAAACCATCCTTTTCTGAAACAGTAGGTCATGAAGCATCATTTTGTGCTGGGCATTAAATGGGATGTGAGCAACCTGACTTTCATGCTACAATGTGTTTCCAAACAGTTTGGGCTTATGGATTAGGTGGTTTTCCACTCATATCTACACATAGTCTGCACAGGGAAGGAAGCAATATCTAGAAGGGGAAATTGCTCTCCTATCTTTTCAACTGTCTTCCCCACAAAGGTGTATGCTCTGATTCTCCATTTCATGATAACTTGCAGTTTCCCTCCTGATAGAGCAATATGCACAGGCTCAGCATTACTGAGGGAATCAGTCTTGGCAAAAGTGAAGAAAGAAAGAGGCTTTCAATAACTAATTTTTTTAGCAACTTTAGAAGTTGTGGGAACAAAAGAACCAGCCTGGCTATACAACTGTAAAACTAGAATGCAGTTTATGAAAGTCTGCTCTCATCAGGAGCTCAGAATCTCCTCTTGAAAGGCTAAAGTCCTCTAAGTGCTGGTGACAAGCAGCTCTTTTTCTTTTCCCAAAGTCTTTTGGCAGTTTTAACTTCCTATTTGAACCTGGGAGTAATGCCAGGCTGTTTCTGAAATATTCAGACCTGTAGACCATTTGTCAAACCTCTAAAGCAGAGTACAGCAGAGTGCAGAGAACAGGATAAATTTAGCCCATGCTGAGTCTCACAGCTGGATTCCTCTGTGATATCCAATGCATTTCATTTAAATCTAACTCAGGAACCTCTGAGTTCCACCATGACAGAGGCTGCTTCCCAGAGACACACTGCCTCTTTAAAGGGGAGTCCTGTGCTCCTGGTAAGAAATCATAAAGCAAGAACCATAGAAGTCCTTTGTGTACACTTTAGCCCAAGTCCTTTCTGGATTATTCTTTCTTAGCTGAAAGGGTGAAAGGGGTCTTTCTGTGGTGGTGTTTGGAAGGTTGGACACCATGTGTCAGGGCGCTGGGAATGACAGAGGCAGTGGGTGCTCCCAGGGGCACCCCAGCCAAGGACCAGGGAAGCCTGGGAGCAGCTCCAGCAACTCCCAGTGCATGGGGATAGGACAAGGCCAGGCCAGGATGTACCCCCAGGGGTGAGGGTCAGGTTCAGGCTTGCTGCAGGAAACCAGGATCAGCCACATCAGTCCCAGAATGGCTGGGCAGGGCCTTGGGGATGGAACTAGGCTTGGCAGAGCCATGGCTGTGCTGAGCTGAGCTTCCTATGGCAGCGCTGGTGCAGGGACTCAGGTGGGGTTCTGGGCTGAGGAGAGGCCCCAGGGGAGGCTGGGCAGGGACAGGGAGGGCCCATGTTAGTGCTCCATGGCCCTGACAGTGTGGAAGTCACACCATGTGCTCTTGAGGCTGTCACACAGCAGCTGCCTGACACAAGGCTGAAACCATGTTTGAAAGTTTTAAAACACAATGAGGAAAAAACTGTGCGTAAGTCTCTAGCAGGAAATGAAGAGGTATTAGGGTTTGGATTTTTTGCATTTGGCAGGCAGAGGGCATACTCAGCCCAGACCTAAATATAGCCTTCTGTCTGCTTAGAGGCTATTTATTCTTTCTGTCTCCTGACACCAGTACACACAATATTAATTTAACATGCAGCAGATGCGGTGCTCATACAAAATCATACAGTCTGTTTGGAGAAATCAGTGTGCTGGGAGTGCAGGACTGGCCAGCAAGAGGCCACAGTTCTCCCCCAAACACCTGGAACTGGTACTAAGAAATAAGATGTTCAGAACCAGTTGAGGCAGCTGGGATGACTAATCAAGAGTTTTCCACCTGACTGGTTTTTCCAATAAAAAGTCACAGACTCTGCTCCCCTCCAAAATTACTTTTGTTCTGTTAGAAAGTCAGAACCACGGATCCCTGCCCAGCTTCCTCTACAGCTTTTGCAGTTTTATTCCTGCCTCCAGGAAAATGGTGTGTTTTGGATCTTTGCATGTAAAGTAACTGCATGGAAAAATAGCAACCATTAATGTGTCAATGCAAAAGCAGTATTTTCCACACAGAGAGACTCTGCTGTCAGTGATTAAATTAGTAACCTTAACCTTAGCTCACATAGTCATTAAAAGAATTTTATTATGTATTAAATAGTACAGGATCATAGATCCTCACTTAATTAAATAACTATTCATCTGGTGGAAATCTGACAGATCCTTAATTGTTAGAACTGAACTATTTGACACAGAAGATTGTCCATTTGCTGGCAAACCCTGTTACTGAATACAGTGAGCCAATTGAAATATATACTGTATGTGGCACTCAGATAAATATTTACTAAGATGATCTTTTTCTTTGCAATATTGTTTGTCTATAAGCAGACACACATTGAGTCCCCAGAGGTGGGGTGGGTGCCTCAGATATTGGGGTCGTTAACATCCCCAAATGGCTTGGTCCTGGGAGTCTCTGGGGCTCCTCAGTACCCAAAGCTCAGTATCCTCAGCCTTCCCAGATCCTGGGGTCCTTGCCTTTGGGATGTGGTGGTGATGCTGGGGATGCTGCCCCAGCCCAGTTACGGCTGCGGGATGAACCCAGCCCTGACGTCACCACTGCACAGCCAAGTGGGGCACAGGGAGATGGCAGGGTTGGGGCACCAGGTGATGCTGCAGCAATGGCTCGAGCATATCATGAAGGACTGTGGGGAGATGGGGAGAGAGAGGAGCACAGGGACACATGGTGTCTATAGGGCCCATAAGTGATTTGGTTCTTCCCAAAGCACCACAATCCTAGAAGATTCTAGGGGTTAGGTTGATGATTGCAAGCCCAGGCATTTCAAGGGCCTGTCTAATATGCATGGTAATAGAAGAAGAGAAAGAAGATCAGCACAAGCATACTTTTAGAAGAGTATGCCAGGGACTGTGTGTTTCTCCAACAGAAAAATGTCTCTTGTCATGATTTGTGCCAAAGGAGGCAAAATTAATTAAAACAGAAATCTTCCAGGCTCATCTGGACCCAGTGGTCTGAGCTGAGCTAACAGGCAACACCCTCCAAAGCAAGGAGTCATCTCTGGCACTTAGGGTATTTTTTATTCTACACCAACTTTAAACATGGTTACAGAAGAGCACTAAGCACCAAAAAGTCTGGTGTTACTGGGAAAAATGCAGTAATATGTACACCTCTGATGGTCTAGCCAGCTGCAAGATCAAGTTAGCAATCATGTCTTCAAGAGCCCAAACTACCTATGTTGTCCCTCAGGTGGATGCCTTTTGCCTGCCAAAACTTAAATCAGTGGGTATTCTTAGTCCAAATCTATTCCTACATCAAACGCTTGAATCTGGAGATGGCTTTGAAAGCACCCATGCACTTTTCTTACACCACCAAATAGTTTTAAGATGGTTCCTTTCCAGGAAAAAAGTTGTGTTCCCTTGAACAGAACTATAAATAGGGAGAGGAAATTCAGATGTGCTGTTTCTTTCTACATGGCCCTGCTCTCTGCTGCAATAGCAGCACACAGTGGGTGTGGTTCAAGGACTGGGGTCTGCTCCCAACACAGGACTGATATGGCAGTAGCTTTGCGTGTTGCTGCTGAGCAGCAGGCCCACTGACTGCTGATTCTTGAGCAGCATTCACTGCTGGTTGGCACTCACAAATCACATTCAACTAGTCCTTTTCTGCTGCTCGTCCAGCTTCCTTCTGTCCATTCAGTAGACAGGTTTGGACTTCACATTGCTGAGTTTGGGTCTGCTTGGCTACAGCTCCTGAAGAGACTGTGGTCTAAGTGCACAGGCTGCACCATGGCACGTGCCTTCTCAACCTCTTCCCCTTCCATTTCAGATCTCAAAACATATCCATGGAAACTGCAGCTCTTGCTTGCAAGAAAAGACACATTAAGAAATGCCTAGGCTCTCCTTCCAGAGTTTGGCATCAAAACATAGGATGCAAATTCAATGTCTCTCAGGTCCCTGGGAACCATGACCATCTCTTTGGTCTCCATGGTCTTCTACAGGGAGCACTAGAGCACTATACTGGGCCACTAGAGCACTATAGTTACCCTAAATACACAGCAGCAATCAAGCACAGCACCTGGCTTGAAGAGATCCATTTCCTGCTTAAAGAATTCTACAGAGATGTAGAAAAGGTGGGACAGTAGGAGGAAGACAGTGTAGGAAAAGAATTAACTCATTAAAAGGAGAAGATATGAAATAGCAAGCAGCTTGCATTTCATATAGGCAGAAAGGTGAGGTCTAGGAGAAAAAAACTGATGTGTTGGAACAGACTGTTCCAGCAAAGCACAAAGCTAAATGTGGCACACAGACATGTTATTCACCCACAAGCTCTAAACCTACAGAGGAAGCATACACTTGTCAACATTTTGACATATAATAGAATTAGCATCACATTACAGCAAAACCAAAAGAAGGCTTAAAAAGACAACCCTAAAATGGAAGACAAAAATGAAGGTATTGAAAGGGCTCGTTACACCCTGCTGATCATGGCTGGCACATACCAAGAACAAAGAGGTGCGAGGGGCTGTATTTGTAAGAGAGTCTGCCACTCCTTGGTATTTGTGTACAGCTACAAACCACACTGATCCTTTGGAGGGACAACAGAGTGACATTAGAATGATGCACACCTGGCAAGATAGACTCTGCTCGCTGCTGTTTGACTAGTCATCAAAATATCTGCTGTACCTTTTTCTTTTTTTTTTTTAACTGTTGCTCAGACAGTCAATGATTCATTTGTAAATGAAGGTCACGTTTCTTTCTTCCCAGGGTTACTACATATAAACAAAGAAAAGGGTGTTTCAAGACATCCTACTGTAATGTGTGTCTTGTTCTGTAAGGTTGCAGTGATTCTATCCAAGGCTGAGGTTTTAGAGAAGTTATGTTTCTTATTAAAGCAGCTGATCTTATGGAGAAGAAACAAGGTTTTCTCAGCCTTCTTGTGTATTCTGTTTTCTTTTTCCCAAGACCATGAAATTTTGTCTTTACTTTTTATTACATTTCTCTACAAAGCTAGGTAGATCATGTTAGTTATAGCATGTTATACAGTAGTCATGCTGCTAAATCACAGCAAGTTCTTCATGAAAAGACACCACAGACATTAAAGTTAAAAACAAGTTTTCTGGAAATATTTTATCCCTTTGTGCAGATTTTGGATCAAGCCACAAGAGCCCAGCATAGATGCTGTAAATTCAGCTGAGAAAAAGGAGTCAACAAGAAAAATGTTATCCTTAGGTTCCTGAGTTCAGGTAGGAGACAGAAAAAGTACCAGCAACATCCCACACAGATACAAAATGGTGTCTTTTTCTTCTCTGCACAAAACTGGAATATTTAGCTTGGGTATCCAAAGGATGAAATCATCACCCATGTTGGATCTTAGCCTCACACTTGTGTCTGATAAGATCGAACAATGCGTATCACAGCTCAGCTTTACCTCCAACCAAGCGATTCTCAATTGTGATTTCAGTAACAATCAGGTAGATAGCTGGTATGGCACAGAAATTGTGACATGCACAGGAACCAAGTATTCCTCCTAAGATCTGAGGGAAATGCAGAGGGTGACCCTTTGGTATTAACCTTCAGACTATGATTAAAGACTTTGAAATGTGATTTTACTTATAATTCTCATCACAGAAATGTGAAACAGCAGGTAAAGGAGGCCAAATGAGGCTGCCTTTCCAAGTGCTACATCAGTCTTGGGAGATTAAAAATCAAGCTGCTGTTTAAGAAAAATGTATTACAGTGCAAGTCAGAAAAGCACCTGGGACCATTTCTTCTCTAAAATTAGATGTCTAGTGTGTATTAGATTGGCAAAAAAAGGTTGTTTGAAAACAGCTGATGGAAGAACCAAGGGCCAGGAGTAGGACAACGCAAAGCAGGATGCACAAGGCCTCCTAGCAATAGATTGCAAGAGCGTGCCAAGAGGAGGGAAGGAAGGTAGGAATTCTTGAGAGGTAGTAGAGGTACAGACGAGTTTTTCCACATGCTGTTTGTAATGAGCATTCCCAGCTGCCCTGTTGCTATAGCTAAGCCTTTGTCTCTGGCCCTGCTTTTCATTTCCAAGCAGTGGTAGGACTCGGAACACATCTGTGAAACTCAGCTACCCCAATCCTAAAGGGAAAATCAAGCAACGTTATCCCTCCTATCTCCCCACATCCTTTGGTATCTCTTTCTACATTTCTGAAAACATTGACATTTAACAAAGGTGGGCATATCCTCATTTTCACAGGGAATGTTAAGCCTCTGCAATCAGTGCATAATAGCACATCACCACTGAGGGACACCAGGGGCATTTCCAGTGGATCCTTCTGTTCCAAAGACAGCTAAGACTGCCAGGGAGGAGTGTCTTTTTGCAGTGATGAGGGTCTGAAGAGGCTGTGGCCTTGACAATTTTCAGACCAGAAATGGGAGGCAAAGAGCAAGAAAGGCCAATCATCCTCAAGGGTTTATAGACCTTCTGCTCCTATTGACTGCTGAGAGATTATTTTGCCCTTCACACATCCTGCTCTAACCTTGTCAGAGCCCATTGGAAATTTGTTAAAGGGTCTCTGTTTAACTTGGAATTCCTTCAAGTTAGTCTGGCCTTTTACCAAGTACATTTGCCCATCAGATCCCCTCTTGTGTGTGCCCCAGCATTGTGAAAGCACTACATGGCTGATTTATAGCTGGCTTTTATTAGGCTTAAGGAAGAGAGGGGGATCTGAGCAATGAAAATGTACTTCTGTTACACCAAGTTCTGAGAAAGTCAAAACGTACCATGCACATGAATAATATAAGATCGGCTATAGTCTTCCTCTTGTTTTTCAGACACAACAGAATAACTCTTTAAAAACCTGGTAAAACCAAGCAGGTCTTAGAAAGGAGCCACAGCCCATCCATATTTACATCAGGAATGGGGGAAAGGTGAGCAGTGTAAACCTCCCTGGGTAGTTCCAAATATCTACAGAGGCACATACACACACAATGCCTGTGCAAAGGCTCCAAGCATGGTGGGAAAACACTGCAGAACTGCAAGGACTGCACAGGAGCACCAGCATGTGCATGGCTCCATTTCAAATCAAACAGGGACAGTGTTTGTTGTTCTTAGCTCGTTTCTTAGCACTCAGGAAATCAAATGCCATGCTATTCTTCCTTTTTATGCTGGGCATTTAGGAGGCTAGTTGTCATTGGAGTGCTATCTCTTAGGAAATTTTAATAGGGTTTCTTTTCTTAACAAATTTTATCTTTTCCAAGAAATAACTTCAATGGTTTAGAACAAGTTGCTGTAAAAGCTTATCTGCTTGAAAAATATTTGTGAAGTTTGATAGACCCTGGAAAACTAACAAGCCTCTGGAAGCCTTTACACTGGGTTTCAGTGGGAACGTGCTCTGATCCAACATACAGTGCCAGATTTCACACCAGACAGCTAAGACTGGAATGAAAAAAAAAAAAAAAAAAGTGAAAGAAGAAACTTTCTTATGAAAATAATCAGCTGTTTGTAATACACAGATGAACACTGGATTTACCCCTAATCTTCCCTAATTTACCCATTGCTCCTTTAAACTCTTAAATCACTAGTAAAATTACTGTGTCTTCCCTGTAACCCTTCCATATGTCATTCACGTCTGTTGCCTCTGTGCTGTTTATTTAAGCCTACTTTGGCATGTATTTTCCCCAATACCATTTTTATTGAGTCAGCCCAGCACAGCAGGAGTTTTGATCTCCTCGTGCCAGTTACATAACTCCTCTCCCCTTACCAGGAATTTAGGACACAGGCACACACCACCTCAGATCCGCCTCATGAAGGAGCAGCTTAATTCCCTATAGAAAAGTGAAAAAATCCCAGTGTTATTGAAGATAAAAAATGCAGATAGTTCTATTCTTCTGAGGATGCTTGACTGGCATAGTTAGGGCCCCTTTACTTCACAACATATAATTAAAACAGACTGGAGGTGAGCAAGTTTCTTTCCTACCCACTCCCTTTTACCACCTCTGCTGATTTGTGGTTCGACTTTCCTCATGAAACTTTTTTTGTGCTAGAGAATTTGCACAAAACTTTGAGACAGAACTAAGAACAGGTGCTGCCTCTGAAGAATCAGCCTCATACTCAAATCCCAGTGGCCTCGAAACTGAGACTACCCAGCCCCGAGCAGGGAGGCAGGTGCAACAAGCCCTTCTCAACTGTGGCCTCCCAGGCCACGCCTCTGCCCAGCCACCCACCTGGCTGAGGGCAAATACTCTCAGGCCTCCAGAGAGGTCCAGACCTCAGGACAAGACTTCTCCCTGCTCTAGTGAGGAAGTCTGCCTGAGAGAGCAGGCTTAGACATTGTGGTGACCAACAAACGGCATTGCAAAGCCTAGTGCCAAACATCAAGATTTTATGGATCACTATAATTAAAATAGGTTCATTTCCAGGTACCTCATTGCAATGTTCCATTAGAAAGTGATAATCCAAAGATCTCAGTTTTTGGGGTTAGGTCACACCTCAAGGGCACCAACACCTTGCCTCGGACCTCTCCTAGGAAACAAGCACTGAGCAGAGCTCCTGAAATAGCACCAGAATCTTTACTTACGTGGTGGACATCCAGCTGCTGAGTGCACAGTGTGCTCAGGAAGAGCTTGTTTCTGACTCAGTGGTCTCAAAGTAAGGAAAACTGTAACCAGGTCCAAGAGATGACTTTGATCCAGCATCTTGTTCAGTATTTTTGTTGCAGGAGACAGGTTATTGTTACAATCAGCATTTGAATACACTGTCTTTTGGGGTATTAAACATTGTGTACAAAGGGTCCATTTAACATCAGTGCTGAGCCTTGCACACCTGGTCACACAAACCTTTAATGGGACCTTACATGAAACAGAAGCATCACAACTTTTGTGCCCAAAGGCAGCACAGCTCAGGTTCCTCCTTGGAGTATGGCCCTATTAATAAAGATGGCTCGTTGAGGCTCCTTTGAAGTCACTGCAATGCAGGCTTTTGCTACATTGCTTGAATAAAATGGCCTGTGAGACCTGGGAGCAAGTTCAGGGGAAGGGAAGCATCCAAGTTCTTTTTGGGTTTGTCTGCAAAATGTGATACATTAAATATTTTGCTTGTGATGATCTGCTTTCTGGCAGGCAAGCCAAAAGAATTCAGTCATTGTCCAGTAAAGCTTTCAAGCAGGAATAGCCAGAAAATCAGTGCAAGAAGGAACAAACAATCAAACAAACACAAAAACTTCCAGGATTCTCCAACCCTACAGCAAGGTCAAATTTATGGTCAAAATGCAATTATTTTATTTTTAATTTTTTTTTTTGCAAACAGTATGTTGGCAAAAAGAAGTAGACATTTATAAGCACCTTTGGCTTCACTCAGATGACTTCCACTGAAGTCACCTCCTTCTCCCTCTGTATGTTTGGTTACCGATGATGTGTTAATATGGGACATGTTCATCTCATTTGCTTTCTGATCTGTCTCTGGAAGAAGCAGATGCTGTGCATGCTAATCCAGCCAGGATAACAGTACCACAGGGCTGTGCTGGGCCCTGCCCATAAGCACCACACGGTGCAGGTGGGGGCAGTGACACCACAGGCACGACAGCCTACAAGGGTGAGGTCATGATGAGTTTTCCAAAACAAGCCCTCAAAAAGCTGGTGCTCAGGCTGCCCCAGAGACTTCCTGATGCTCATGGCGAGCCAGGTGAGCAGGCAGCCCCTCTGGCACGAGAAAGAAGTGAAAAATTCAGTGTCTGCTTCTGACACAGATGCACACAGACTTTTATGTGCTTAGACTAGATTTCCCCTTAGGACTGGGGTGTGCTGGAGCCGCTGGCCACCTGTGTCTCTTGCTGCTGCCCTGCAGCTTTTTTCAGAATACTGTGGGAGAAGAAATGCAGATGTATTTCTGGAAATTACACAGTGATCGGGACATCTGGAACATCTTTCACCCAGCCAGCACAGCCACTGGCTTCAGCCACTGGTTTTATTTCAGCTCCAGCAACACCATTCAGCAGTGCTGTAACAACATTAAACCTGTCACTCCCACCATGGTGCTCCTGCAGCCACCCGGGGAACCAGACAGGCTCTGGAGTCAGTGGCTGCTTCTATGGGAAGTCAGCCCCCCGGAGGGGATGTGCACATGTACAGCTGCTGGGACCATAAACACAGGGTTTGAGGCTCCAGTTCTGAGGAAAACATCCACATCTGGCTCATCTCAAAGCTGTTATCTGTTGGATCTATTTTCTCTAGTCAGCAGCGGGAGAAAGTAGTGACTTTTTTTTTTTTTTTACTATTTCACAGTTAAAATCCTGTGTCTCAGAAGTGCTCCTGGGACAGTTTGAGGCCCAAAACACTCATCCATCAGCCACAGGACAAGCAGCAATCTTCAGAAGCAATAAGAGCCTAAAATCCTGAGGCAGTGACAGTTGTCAAACAGCTGCATAGCTTTGACCCACAATCCAATGTCCTGGAGAGTAACTTGATAACAGAAGCCATTTTTATATGAACTAGTGTAGTACTTTCCACATCCCATTCAATTCATCCCATCCATTTCAATTTTTATAGGTATCCTACAGTTAGAGAAGGAATTCTCCAGACACTATCAAGATGCTGTGGTGGCAGGACCTCAAACATACAGTACTGTCACTGCCAGGAAGAACTTGCAACAGGAACAGCCCAGTCTCACTAGAAAAGTATCATTCAGACTTTTTAAAGAAGTAGACAAGGAATAGACACTTTCCCGAAACAAGATGAGATATCTCAAACTCAGCTTTACGTTTCAGAGGGCCAAGTCAGTGTGCTCTCTATAGGCTATGCTTCCTCTTTTGAAGGACAGAGTCAGATTTTACAAAGTTGCAGCAAAATTTTCTTAGGGTTCTAACTGATTGGTAAAATTGCCCTGCTAGTGGCTGCTCAGCAGGAAAGCAAACATCACAAGTGGGCTGTTTTCCATCCCTTCAGATCTTTTAACATTTTAGTAGTGGTATCAGTAGGGAACAGGAAATCTCAGAAGTACTGAAAATAAAAACCCTACAATTCCTTTACTGCAATACACAACTCTGAGTCATCAGCAGAGTTTGCCCTCAGCTGAGTTTTCCCATTCAAATAAGCCCCTTGAAACCAGCCGTGATCAGAAGTCTTTGTCCTGCATCTAATTTACCCTGTCAAAGTGTCTTCCATCTGAGTCTCTGCAGGGAAGACAGTCATCTCTCTGTGATTCCACCTCTAGTCAAATCCCCTGTGCCCTACTGAAGGTGACAAAGAGAATACTTTCTGTAACGATTAACTGGTACTGCACATTAGGAGCATCACTCAGTTCATAATATCCCTCCTTTATTCCAATGTAGGTGGAAGCAGGACAGGTTTTGTCCTGCAGTGCTTGAGAAACTGTTCAAATACACTCCCTTTTCTGAACTTTTCATGGTTCTCTGCTGTTCTGTTCATCTTTGCCATATAAAGACACATTTCCTCTAAATGTCTGTGAACACAGGAGGAAAATACAGGCTCTTCCATATATCTATCTGCACCTGATCAAATCTAGACTCAGTTTGGAGTGACCATGTTGCCATTTCTACTGCACTTCAAAAGAACAAAGCTTCTCTTCTGTCAGAAAATCATCTTGGGGAAGTGTAAGGCAAAATTAATATCTTGCATACTGCATTCCCAGCAGCCAAGCTTTTGAACAGGAGAAGGTCTAAGCTTTCTGTAGAGTTTGACTGCTCAAATTACTTCTATTAATAATTTGTCAGAAGGATTTAGGATAAGCTTCTTGAAGGCATATTGATCATTTTGAACCCAGAACAGCATGCATGAAGCTGCCAAGTAAAAGTTATCCTTTCAGATAATCATATTCACGAGGTCAGCAGAGGACACTAACTCTCAGCACTTTGCTTTGTTTCCACATGATCTCTTCTCCCTGGGGTGTGAGATTAGATTGGGAGAAAAACCAGTTACCTCTCATCTTTCAGCCAGTCATCAGCACTGAATCTCTCACTGCTGCCATGAGTCAGCTACAGATTGCAGCAACCTGAAGTCACAGCCAGGGCACTGAGGGAGGGAAATGAAAGGATTGACCCTGATGATGTCCCTTGTTCCTTCTTTGCCTCTCCTGCATACCCCACCCAAGAGGTGTTTGTGACACTCCACTGTTCACAGACACTCGCACTCTGCTCTGGCCATTGCACCCAAGGAGATCAGGGCCCCTGGCAGCTTGAAGGTAGAAGGTGGATTGAGTTTTTTTCCCCATGGAAAATGGCCACTGCATGTGTCCAGTCGCACGTGGCTGACAGTGGGGTGCCACCTCCTAAAGTCATGAATATCACAGGATTTCTCCTGGACTAAACAACTAGGACTCTGGCTGCCCTTGGAGCCCCAGACGCCACCTCTGAGCTGACCCTGATACACTGGAGGAATGAGCTTTTCTCCCCATGGAAAACAGCCACCATTCGCACCCAGCCGTATGTGGCCAACAGAGATTTCAAGGCACAGAGCTGGGAAGAGCCAGTAGGAGCTCTGGGTCCAGTCCTGCCACAGTACTACTTGGAGATTCAGTGACCATCACTACACTGCACCAACCAGTGCACCTTCCTGGGAGCCCGAAGTACAATATAGTGGCTCAGGCATCCATCCAGGATGGGTACTCAGCTCATCATTCTGCAGGACAGCCTGCTCATGTGGCAGGGAGCAGGGCAGGCTGGCACATTTGGGATGATGCAACTGCTCTGCCAGAAGGGCAGAAGAGAAAAGCAGAGGCAGAGATCAGGGTGTTATCTCTATGGCAACTGCCAGGGAACAGCACCATGCTCACTGGGGGAGAAGGGAAGAAAGGGAGAGGGGAGAATAAAACCCAGAAAGCACAGTCAGGAAATTGCTAACTAGGGGAAAATGGGGGTGGAAGCGGAGCAGCAAAGCAAAGCCCGTTCTGAAGGGGAAAGCAAAGGGCTCACAGTTTTTGTTCAAGGAGAAGGCTCTTTAAGTTCCCAACACAGGTCAGCTCTACCAGCCTCCCCCTCTGCATCCTACAGGACACAGTCTGCTGCAGCCAAGGATGGCTTTCTGCCAGGCCAGCAAAAGTTCCCCATCATCTACTAGGAGACACCAAAAAAGGTGTGAGACTCAGGTAACTGCACAGGTCTTTGAGCCTGAGATGCCAGCAGTGTTGGCATCATACATAACGTACATGCATAATTTAAAGTGTGAAATATTCATTTTACTCAAACCACAGATGAATATTAAGCTCAGATAAAGATGCCAGATGGGTGGTGAATAAATTATATTCCCTTAAATGCATCTGAAACAATGTAAAATAAATATTGAAAAAATTAGCAGGCTGAAGATCATGCCAGCGCTGTACAACTTGTTTCATGTTTGCATCAGAGTACAATGAAAAGGTAGGTTAGATTCAAACTAATCACATTTGTTCAGCTTCGCCCCATCCAGGAAGGCTTCAACCATACAATCTGGAAGTCAAAGTGAAAAATTCACCCCTTATTTCCCATACAGTCACAGCACAAGTTACTCTCCACAGAATGAAAACATACTGTGTTTGCTCCAGGCCTCCAGGAGACTCCTGTCCCTTCTCCTCTCCCCTCTGTTAGTCAGCAGTCATTCACATGCCCTCATAGTCTGAGTGGAAACCAATTCCTGTGACTTCTCTTGACTTAGGTCACAGAACGGGCTCATTTTACCACCTTACCTGTGTATGTGGTATGGGCTCTCCAGCTTGCCTGGATTTCGGGAGCAGTGACAGACTGGTCTGCACCACTGAACTCTGCTTCAGAAGAAAACACAAGTGCAAAAGCCTTGCCAAGCAGAGAGAGACGAACGGCCCCTTCAGAGCTGGGAGGGCATTCAGTTAGCACAGAAAATCTCTCAGCTGCTCATGCAAACAGAGAACAGGCTGCCAGCTCAGCAGTGGGTCAGGCTGAACAAGGTACAAAACCCAGAAACTCCAGGCTGAACAATGTGCTTCCCCATGAAATCTAGAGTGAGGCTTCCCAGGCTGAAGTGCATCTGTGCTATCCCCTACCTCCCTCCCAGATGAAGGCAAGAAAAGCCGTTCTCCAGAGGCCATGGGAAGCAGCCAAGTTCACCAGAGGCATAGGACATACTGCTTTCACCTTGGTGCCAGAGGAGATGGAGGCACTACAGAAGTCACATCCCTCAATGTGATAATGGGCTGGCTCAGGTCCCCAAGCTGCATTCTTGCTACTGCAGCCTCCTCAGTGGCTGCTTTTCTGCGAGGGAGAGATGCTGCCCTTCAAAGATGGGACAGGCTTGGCAGAGTGTCCTCAGCTCCTCCAGAGGTTGGGAACAGGGAGGATGGTGGACGGTGAACTGAGAGAGCCCTGACCACCAGCCAGCACCTGTGCTCCTCTCTTCCTTTTGGCAAGACTTGAGAGATGAAAGCACATCACCACATTTACTGCTGGGGATTAACTGTGCAGTACCCTGCTGTGCTCACACTGCCCCCCAGTTCAGCAGTGCACCAGCTGACTTTCCAGGGGGAGACTGACATCATCTGTGCCTTGGGGATGAGCTGGGAAAGGAACCACTGCCATACAGCTCAACCAAAGCATGAGGGATAATATTGACAAAACACAGTCTCTCAGACTGCGATTTCTTTATTTCAGTTAACTGCCCTGTCCTCTCACCTTGCTGCCAGTTTTCCACTGCTGAGCAGCAGCCATGCATTAACCCAAAGGGGGCTGCCCTGAAACCATGGGCAGTTCACCAGCTCAGGACTCGTCAAACAGGAAATTTAGTCTCCATTAACTAAAGTCCTGAATTTAAAAGAAATTTGCTAAACTGCATCAAATGCTATTGGAGATACTCACATTCATAAATACTTTAGCCTTCATTATGTTGATCTTAATTAACTTTCAGATCTAGGCTATTTTAGTTGTCCGTGTATGTTGAACACCATTCAACCACTGGGGAATGGAATTTAGGTTTCTTCTTGGTGTACAAACAGGCAACAGAGTTACAGCACAGCAGCTAGTCGCAGTCACTGCTTGTGCTCACACTGTAACCCTTCACAAACGTGACTTCCAACACATTGACACAAATATCTCCCCGTGAGGTTTAAATGAAGGCCTTGCCTCATGGCTGCTGCAGGGTGAGAGTACCTGCAGCATTAGCTCAGCTCTTGGAAATAAACAGAATTGTGATCAAACCTGTAGAATGAATAGAGAGATGACCCCAGTAAATGCCTATGGGATGAAATGACATGTATGCTCTGTGGAAAGGACACTTGTCCCAGTCGAGCAAAGTCAGCTGAAGATCATCAGTTCATCTACAGTTAAAGAAGCCTCTTTTCCATGAAGTCAGGGTCCACATGGCACCCGATTCTGGCTTACCTCCTCCACTGGAAAGTGGAACACAATCATGAAGGCCATTTGCCATCCTCCCACAGGCTCGCACAAAGCACCTCACACGTGTAGCCCAGCTCACAGCACACCACTGCCAGTGCAGAGCCCTTTGCAGGGATGTCCTGCCCATGGTGGGAATGTGCTTCAGTTGCAGGAAGCCTTTGGTCTTGTGTGCTCCCCTTCAGCATAAAACTCCCATCATCACTGTGATGCGTGGAAAACGCCACTGAAGCAAAGTGTAGTCATTGGTCCACACAGACTTTGCTGACCTGCAGCCTGTGCTCAGGCTATGCAGACTGGGGTTTCCACATAGAACAATCTCGGAGAAGGAAAAAGTATGTGATCTTGTCCTAAAGGATGAGCTCAGATACCATTATATGAAGGGACCAGGAAAATTCTGTAACTGAAGCATTTTTGGGCAACTCTCTACATGTGCATCAGCATAGCATAAGAGGAGATGTCTCTGTGGCTTCCTCTGAGATAGCAGTATAGGTTCCCTTAAATGGTGGAAGCAGTTTAGGCACTGGAAACAGCTCTAAATCCCTTTCACATGATAAACGAAACTCTTGAACTCTCTTGCAAACTATATTTTTTCCCTCTTAGAAGAAGATTCATTAACCTGAAAGAAGGATTACTAAATGAAAGACATTAGATTTAGGCTACCAGGCAGAAATCCTTACTAATCTTGGCTAATCTTATGCCTACTTAAATTCTGCTTTCATAAGTTTCTGTCCAATCACTCACAAAACAACCTGTATTTGAAAGACAGACTGATGTCATTAATTACTTTTACCCCTCATCATTTCTCTGTCATCTGTCTTAAAGAAAAGCTTAACCCTGCAGTTGAAAGTTTATCTTGGACTTGGTAGTTCACAGAGGACAGGGCTGCATGGCAAAGGCAAAAAGATGCACTGCATTCCTGGGGAGAAGTCTGGTTCCCTGTTCTGCCACAGACCTCAGGTCCCCATCAGCCAGACTCTGCACTGTCTCCATGTGTCCAGGGAACGAGTGCATGCTGCCCCACCTGATGGATGCAGGAAGCAGAAACATTGCAGGGTACAACACTGTTAAAATAATGACAGTCCCAGCCACAGGAGTCCAGAAGTCCCACGGGAGCTCTTCCAGGAAAAAATGAACAAAACTCTCCCTTCCTTGAACGGGCACTACAAAAACAGTGCTTTTATGTCCTAGTCCACTGCCATCTGGCACAAACCAAGCGCTCAGCAGGGACCTCACAGGACTGAGCTGCCTTTTCCAAGATGAAGACATTCACTTGCTAAAGTACAGTGCAAGCTCAGAGGCTGCTCACCCCCCTCTGGCATCCCCCCTGTGCCCGTGCATCGTCCCCAGTGCTGAGCAGGGCACGTGCCAGGCACCACTGCCCCACTCTGTCCGTGCTCCAGGGCTGACCCTGCGCCCTGGCAGGAGGCAGAGGCAGGGCTGAGCTCCACGCTGAGTCTCTCTGGCAGGCATAATCACACAGGCAATGGCCCTAAATCCCCGTCTGACGTCTCAGCCATTCTGGATGCCGTTAAAGGCAATTTTCTGTCCAGCCCGCTGGTTTTAATGGGATGTGCAGTTAAACAGATTCATCCTTTCAGCTTCACTCTGCAGAGCCTTCACTCTCCAGCTGCTGCTGCTCCTGTCCCAGGGAATTAGAGTGCTCTTGGTGTTTCTCTTTTGTAGGTAGGCACATTGCTCAGAGAAGCAGCTCTTGCCAAGAAAACTGTATAATCTAGAAAGCCACCTGCTCAGCTTTTGTTCTTTGAACTCCTTACAATCTATTTCCCTTTCCCAGGAGTAGGTGCAACTGTTTTCAGTGAAGTAGGAAATAGAGGATTCATGATATGCTATAAAAGCATAGCCAGTCCAAGGGAAAAAGGTTAATTTGCCTCACTGTGGGACTGAAACATGCTATGTGGGAAAGCAGAGACACCCTAGGATCCCCAGCGCTGGCCTCCCAAATTTCAGGAAACTGTCCTTGTGCCTGCTGCAGTATCTTGCACATTATCGTCATGTTCCCATCAGGCCAGGCTGCAATGTTAGTACCACACAAAACAAGATGTGGCACTTTAGCTTCCTGACAGGTCTCCATTTCCTCTCTGTGACTCCTGCTTGGGACAGGAGCCTATGGCATTTGCTACAAAGGGTTCTCTCAGCTGGTCACCCCATGGCAGAGCCACAGTCCACCTCAGGCCCCAGTGCCTGAGGCAGTGAGCACAAGGACTGTGGGACTGAAAGCCACCCATTCTCCCTGTTCTTTGGTTTTGCAGATGTGCAAATTCATTTTATGTTTCAATCATTTAATATGACAAAACTGTTCTTTGCAAACAGCAGCCATGTGCAAACATCTGCCCCTACGTCTGCAGGGTAACCTGAATCCCCACCAGCTTCCCTGGATTTTCTTGTTCAAAGGGCCTGACAAATGACCACAGAGATACATCACATGACCTTGTACAAGTGTACACCTTGTGGCAAGCTGTCACAGCCAGCTGTCTTTTACGCAGATAAAAGTTTGGTTTGGATCTAAGGGTTTCCACTATAAATACTTGTAAGATATGGCATGAAACAGGCACTGTTGGGATAAAACTATTCCTCTCCTGAAGGGCACAGCTAAAACAGGTGAGACAAATGGCTGCCTAAAGATACCAATTTCAGCACTGACAATAGAGAAGGTTCCCCTGCCCAGGAAAACCTGCCTTGCACAGGATCAGCAGCCCCACGCCCAGAACTGCTGCTCCAAGCCATGCTCAGGACACCCCCTGCTCTCCCCATCAGGGTGAGATGCTGCTGTTTGTGCAGTTTCTCTGAGCAGGAGCCCCTTGGCCCCCTCATGAGGAGCTCCCAGTGGTTGGAGCTCCCCCCACACAGGGATGCTCCTGAGCCTCTCCAGGATATGGCTCAGAGTATTGTCTGTGCTCTGCTCACCTACCAGAAAAAAGGGCAGGTCTTAGAGCTACCTGTTCCCTTAGGAACTAGGGACACATGAGCTGTATTTTCCTTGCTGAACAGATGGGATCCAGAGGCCCCAAGGTGTAAAGCTACCCCAAAAAAATTCCTCACCAGGCCTAAGCTTCTTTCCCATCCACATCATTAATACTATTCAGTCAATTTTCACATCCAAATTCACACAAATAATGAGAGAAATCAAAACTGATAGCATTCTGTCTTCATTAATGCTGTCATCTGACTCCACACTGGAGACTTTCATCTATCCTTAATTTGATGCCTGGTAGAAACATTTTTCCTGTGGATATTTGTGTTCATTTGATAGTAATTATGACCCTTAAGCATTAACAACAACAACAAAAAAAATCCCCAGGCAACAGCCTCCATGCACAAAGAGTGTGACAGACCATGGTATCAGTTTTCATATATCTTCTCAAGACCTGGAGGGAGCAATTCCAACTGAATCACAGCTACTGGTTAGTTGCAATCAACTTGTTAAGAAATATCAAGTTAAAATCAGCAACCAAAAAGACACACCTGGGTTTGCTGATTCCCCCAGCCTCCTGGATTGCAGGCAGTCACTTGCACACATCCTGCCTCTGCTCAGATCCTAAATACCAAAGCAGGCTTTCCAGAAACTCAGGATCATCTTCTGCTTGCCCTAAGGGGCATGTGCCTTGAAGCAAGTCCAAGCCAACCTCAAACAGTTTGCAAACCTGAGCCAATTTCATGGAGTCAGCATTTTTGGTTTACTCTGATGACAATTCAATTCTGCACTCAGTGGCTTCCAAAATGTTTCAGCTGATCTGACAATGGGGCCCTGCCACATCATCAGCTTCCTCTAAACCATCAACCTCTAGATGGTTTTCTTGGCCAATGCATCAAATCCTTCAGACTGTTTCCACACCACAGTCTAATGGCAGTCCTCAGACAATGCTGCCACCCTCTCCCTCAGGAGTTGGGACAACACAGTGCTTGCCTTGGCAAGGCAGTGGGAAGCTGGGATGCGTCTCACCAGGAATCAGCAGAGCAGTCTGTGTGAATAACCAGCAACTTACAGACAAGATACCAGCAAAATGTAGTCACAGCATCAGCAGGTGAAATTACAGCTTGGCTTTGGTAGGAACTGAGCCCCCTCATGCTATGGTTGATCTGAGCCTCCTACAAACAGCCTCACCAGGCAGCCTCTGAGGGAGCAGCCCTACAGGGAGCTGCCACCTGCCCGTGGCAGCCCCACACATCCCAGAGAAGGGTTCCTGTGGCCACAGGCTGGGTGTCCACTGGCCCTGCCCAAAAGCATTTCCTTCTTGCTGCTCAGATTCCCTAAATACTACAGTCCATCAAGGTGCACAAAGAAAAGGAGCAAACCAGATGTCCAAGGGGGAGTTGGTGCACAGCTCAGCTCTAGCTGTGCTGCCCTGGCTTTGGAAACACCTTGTGCAGGAAGGCTGATGCAAACCAGCAAAGCACGGCTGAGTCAGGGCTGGTGAATCCTGAAGGCAGAGTACATCAACATCAGCAAGCAATGGACTTGCCAATACTGGTGTCGTCTTCAGTGCTTTGTTTCTGCCCCTCTAGCACACTCACCTTCCACCTTGGGAGGAGCCAGCAATGAAGCACAGCAGCAGCACTCGGCTTCTCCCTGCGCAGGGCACACTGATGCTGCAACTGCGAAGCTCCTCTCTCCATGCACCAGCATCATAAATAATCACAGCAGCTCCTGCTGTCTGAACCATAATTTCTATCTTGTTTTTAATTGCATTATGTGAATCTGGTTCACCAGATGCTATCTGAGGAAGCATACAAATAATTCATCTCTATCCTTCATTCTCCCCATACGTGCTTCCAAACAAACCAGATTAATCCTCTTTCTCCCACCTCAGTAAACCATGGGTCAGGGATGGGACAAATTGCCATCACCCCTCCAGCCCTCACTGAGGTCTCTGCAAACTTCTGCTGGTGCAAACCAACCCCAACCAAGGTTGCCAAGCTGCTCCCTGGCCAAACAGCCCTTTCCTGCCACTGCAGAGGGGCTGATGGCTCCTCCTGGGCTCTCACCCAGTGCTCCCCCATGCACAGCCCCACACTCAACATGCCACCTCCTCTCCAAGCACACTTTTGGCCTCAAGTATCGCATTTGCTTCCCAATTCTACTATAGTTACATCTTTCTAAATGAATTAGTCTCTGCTGTGAAAACAGGAAAAAACTTCTAACATCATCAGTAACTCAAACTTGCCTTTGGAATCATTAATTTTTCTTCCAGTTCCCAGAGGAGGGTGGTGTGGACTGTGCACAGCAAACAGCTGTCAAACACAACACTGTCTCCTGCTCAAGATTTGTCTGCTGAGAATTTGATGACTGCATGTTTTCTTGGAATTACTCCATGAATATTTTCTGCAAAAGCAATTTATTCATGAAGTGTTTCAAATCATCAAAAAGAGTGTAACATCCTCATTTAAAACATGACCTGTTTGATCAGGGGCATGTTCACACAGTACTCTCTGTTGCAGAGGAACAGCTGGTGAGACAGAACTTGCATCACGTTTCTGGCCAGGTCAGTCACATCTTGGTTACTGAACTCACAAAGCCCTCAACATCACTTCAAAAAGAAAACATTTTTTCAGGGACTTGCTGTGGAAAGCAAATGCAAGACTGCTCAGCCTGAGACTGTGCAAAGGCAACCTGCCAGGACCGTGCCAGAACAATCTCAAAGAGCACTCATGCTTTGGACTTGTGAAACGCATCCCAGCAGCGCTCCCCAGCTGCCTTGTGCTTGGTGTGCCAATTTGGAGACAGCTTCACTGGTACAATGTTATGGAAACCAATGGATTTTCATGCCTACCTAGGGCAGGGAGAGGGGCCAAAAAGAACCAAATCCTGGTTTTATTGAAAGTGTACTTCACCTACTGCTGCTGAGGTATGAGCCAGGCCCACCAGCAAGTGGTGGAGAGCTGAAGACACTGCTCCTGTGGCCCCTTCACTTTTTTTTTTCTGAAGCTTCCTGAGTTAGCGCCCGGCCTGTGGCTGCTGTCTACCCCTGTAGGAGCGGGACCGATGCCAAGAAGGCTATGACCTAATGTTTTAGTCTGAACAGAGAGATGGAAGAGATGGAATATCATACAGGAAAGTGCTCTCTATGCATGCAATTATCTGATAATCTATTTGGGGAGATCAATCTCAGAAAGAGGAACAAAACTTTCACCTTCTTTGCACTGGGAAGCTGCATTATCCCTTTAAAAACAGGGAACTAAATACATGAAAAATTATACAGAAAGCAGTGGAACAGCATGGTGCTTTAAGTCATGCCGAGGTCAGGAAGGGGAGGGGAAAGGGGTCAAGTCCTACTGGTCATGCCAGCACATGAAATTTGATAAAAACTGCTGATTTAAGACTAATCAGGTCTGTGAACAGCTGGACTAATTCAGCCTCTTCCCATGCTTCATGTACGTACCTAAGCAGCAAAATCAAGTGAAAACTCTGCATCCATCTTTTTCTCATGGCCCTCAGTGTCCCCCTCACAGGAACAGGTCACACTGTAGCCCTAATGCCCCATAGAAAGTTCTGCTGGGGCCTCCCTGAGCTGCCTGCCCCATCCTTGCTTGGGAAACCTGCAGGAATTTAACACCTTTGAGGTGGCTGCCCCTCTGCCACACTTAAGCAAAGGTGCAGTTTGGTAGGGGTCAGACACACAAGCACATGGACAAGACATCCCTGATCCCTGGAGGAGCCAAGGCCCTTGGGAGTGGTGATTGCGTGGTGGCTCAGCCTTCCCACATGTGCTGCCTCACCTGTGCTCACCAGCAGTGGAAGGATTTGGCAGACACTGGTGTTACAGTGCCTGGTTGTCCTCTTGAGAGCAAGAGCAAACTCAAAGGTTTTCCAGAAATGTGTAATTAATCTGTGCCTGGGAAGGAAAACATCATCAGTCTTATCTTACAGTTGAGGGAATGACAGAGAGAAAACAAATACTGTAAAGATGGAGGACTCAGTGGCAGAGAGAACTTAGATAGATTCACTCCTGTGCTCCCTACTGGCAGACAGCTCCCCACACCAGTCCCTGAGAGCTTCTCTGATTTCTAGCTGTTCAACTACACTGTAAGCAACTGCAAATGCCTGTAACACCTCCCTGACATAACTTCCATAGAAGTGATACAGATAATATCCATCCATTCATGTGGGACATCAGGCAAATCGTACCAGCAGAGGGCCCAGAGAAGGCTGTTGTTCCACTGCAAGAAGCCAGGCACACCATGAAACACTTCCCAAAAAGGCCAGGCACTCAGTCCCCTCTGTGTGTTTGTTGCTGATGCTGGGTATGATTTTTCCATGTGTTCTCCCTCCAGGCTGAATTTTAATTACACCAACTGCCACTTTATCATTCACTTCCACTCCCAATGACTTCAAAGGAGCTCAGAGGAAGGTGAGATGAGCTTTTGCTGCCAGCCCCTCTCCTGGTGCAGGAGGAAGGGTGGAGCTGCTCCACCTGCAGGGTTCTGGGTGCCAACACCACGAATAATCCCAACTCTCTGGGGCAATCCAGGGTGCCCCAAATTCTCTACTCCTGTATTTTGGCACAGAATGCATGATCTTGGCACAGGACGTGACACGAATGCTAAACATGGCATGAAATGTGTGTGCATGCTATGGGATTTCCATCCAGCACTTTGGGTTCTCCTAATGCATCCAGAGTGAGAGCCGTGTAGTACCCCCTGTACATGTGAGCACAGAAAGAAAGCCCTTCTCTCTGTAATTTCATGTTCCTTTGTTCCTAAGATCAGAGAAGGTATTTTGCCAGCAGTTCCTGTGCAGACATTAGGACAGCCTTTCAGATTGAGAAAAATCAAGATATTTCTAGATTTAAATGAAGCACCAAGAGGCAAGCCACTCACCGTTCCTGAAGCAACCTCTCCCTTTTGAGAGGGATGCTTTCCAAAGGCTGATCCTTTGCAGCTGATGATGCTGGGGTAACAGTTTCCATCATCCCTAACTGTGAGTAGTGAAGGCCAAGTGTTGTTTTTGTACAAACATAACCCAAGAGGGCAAAACGTGAACATGCACACTTACAGTATTGATGTGAGCTTTATGCCTTGCCTGAAACACAAAAGACACTTCTCTAAACCTCAGTGAAGTCTGAACACACATTCCTAATGGAGACATAAACAGAGCATTTAGGGTTGGATCTGAACAAGTATGGCAAATTTTACTAAAATGGTATTTAAGGCACCTGAGTTACAACCTTTGCAATAACACAGCTGCTGTTAGAGCAGGACCTTCTCTCAAGCAACTTACCCACTGTAAGCCACCTTTATCCAGGATCATGTGTTAAATCACTGCAAAATCATGGGTCAAAGTTGTTTCATAGCTTTACTCTCTCAGTAATGTGCAACATGAACATAATAGTGTTATTAAGAAGTCAAAAATAACTTAACACAATAGCTATATAAGATTTTCCAATGATCAAACTTTCAGCAATTACTTTTTGTTAAGTTCAGAAAATTAGCATATTTGTTAATCAAATTAATTTAAAAAGTAGCTTTTAAAAATAAAAGCAATGCTTTAAATAAATATAGTCTTTTTTTATAACCATAAAACACTTAGTCCTGTTAAAGGTAACACAAATACTCCACTCAAGCACAGTACTTAAACGATTGAAATGAATGTTGTGAGCACACATGGGCTGGACATCGGGAGGGACGAGGATGCATTGCTTCGGGACATTCTCCGTCTCCTTTCTACAGTGGCACAAAGAGGCAGCCAATTCTCAGAACTTCCCCAAACACATGATGGGTTAGGATATTTGTAGCTGCTGCACAAAAATGCTGGCACCCTGTTTTTCCCCAAGCTATTCCTCTACACTACACCTGTAGCAGTTCTTCAGCCCTCCTTTTAAATCTCTAGCACAGCATGATTTTAACCACAAAAACAAAGCCAGAGCCTGCTTGCTTCATCCAGCTGACTCCAGCATCTACGTAGAAGGTGGCAAGCAAGGTCTGACCTCTCACACGTCTTGCACTAAAGCTCACATTTTGTGAAATCTGGAAAACCTTCCTTTTAATACTGGCACCACTGGGTGTTTCAGAACGTCCTGAAGGTCACCTTCAGAGTTCATGACCACCAAAGGGCATTCACAGCTCTCCCCATAATTACAGGGCTGACTAGCTATGGTCATTACTACTCAAGTTAATGCCTATCAGCAAAGACTAGCTGTCTTGCAGATCTACAAGGTAGCAATGTTTTGCTGGAATAAACTAAATTAGCTAGTTCTTACGTTAGTATGTGTTGTCTGGCTGTACCCTGAAGAGCAGTTTGCTAAATTCAGCGAAAAATACACCTCAAATCTACTGATAATCTACCTAGCAACTCTGACCATTTAATATCCTGTTTACTTGGCTGTAATTGTTCACTAAAAATCACTTTCAGGGTCTGCAGCAAACCACCAGTTTTGTCCTCACAAAAACAGCTGTCAGTGATATCTGTTGTGTTTTGTTTGTTTGTTTAAACAGCATAACAGTAATGTAACCTATAAGTAAAATGATAAAAGATGAAGAGTAAAGTAAAGCCCAAAACTGATACAAGTGCTCTCAATTTGTTTTGATCTTCAGAATGAACAGGCCTATTCAAAGATGACAAAGGAATAAATTAGCAAATGGCTAATGTAATGCATGAAAGGATGTCTACTGGATTTGCATGTGCGCACACACACACGCACTTGCATACAGACAGCTTGGCTTCATTAGAAATCTCACTACCAGAGTTTACCTTGGATAAATTAACTGCATTAAAATACTGACATTGTGTGGATTTTAATACTATCACACCCTGTAGAGGGCACTCCTGTGTGAATTTTTAAATGCTTTAAAAAAATAGTTTAGACTAATTGAAATCTGTGACAAATGTGACAGCTCTGCCTCTCCTCACAGCCTCCCATTCTCATCTCCAGTATCCTTCTCCTGTATTGCCTCCAGGCACCGTTTTGCCTTGGCATCCGCCTGCCCACTCCCAGTTTTGCTCAGTCCGCACGACAGGCACGCCAGCTGGATCTGCTTCATGTTCTCCAGGGCTTCGTTCTTGGCATTCTTCAGGAGATCTCCTTGGCCCTGGGGATGCACAGACATGCAGAAGAGAGTCAGGGATTGCACACATTGCTCAGGACCAAAAGCAGCAATACTCCTCCTGTGTCCCTAAAGGTCCCAGGTCGCACCTCAAATCATCTCTGCTCCATGGAAATGGGACTGAAGCCCCTCCTGCAGCTTGGTGCCAGCACAGTGAGGAAGGCAGCAGCCAGGCCTGGACAGGGTGGGACAGGCACCAGACTCCTCCCACTTCCATGTCACCACCCTTGGGAGGTAATTTCAGCCTGAACTGAAGGAGGCTGCAGAAGAAGGCATTTCCTCTTCCACAGTCAACAGCAAGGTCCTGCTAGGGCCAGGGCAGTGATGGCACATGGCACCCCTCTCCCCAAGCCACTGCTCCCTCCCTGCTCCCTGGCATCAGATCCCACATTGCAATGGCTGCATGTCCCAGCCAGGGCCCCCTTAGGAGCTGAGAGAGAGACCCTGATAACCCACTCCTCCTTCCACCTGGATTTGATACCCAGCCTGGGGCCCTCCTTCAACAGAGCAGGCCAAGCTGTGCCCATATGAAACACATCATCCCACAGCACTCCAGTGAATCCTTCTGAACCATTTTGTTTGGGACCTTCAAGAAGGCAAATGGGAATGAGACTTCATGAACAACACACTGTTTCTGTATCTTCTCAAAGCATGTAAACGCGAGGTGACTAACAGGATGTCAATCCACTTTGTAACAATCAGGAAAAACATGTTACATGAAATTTGTATTAAGGAGTTGGGGTTCAGAAATGGCAAAATGAATATTTATGCAATATTGATATCTCAAGGGCCATGAAGCGACAAGATTCTGGAGCTACAGGATACAAATAAATAAAAGCCAGGAGATGCATCTGGTTATTAAAATTCAGTATCAGTAAGAGCCTGAGCTCCTCTTCTCCTAATGTCACCCCAAGTACAGCTTGAAGTACAGCACATGCTGCAGCTGGTTACACTCATATTCATAAGAATACCTCCACTGACTGAAATGTCACATTCAGATCTCTGCCACCCAACCTGATCTCCTGCAAATCACAGGCACTTTGATGGGCCTCACAGGATACAACAGACACTACAGCAGGACCTTGGGCTCACTGGAAGGGTGACTGATCACTTGCCCCTCCTTGGGTTCTCAAAACAAATCAGATGTATTGGATGAGTCACAGTGTGACACCTTCCAGCAGTGGGAGCGTCTCTGCTCTCCCTTTCCCCAGAGCTAAGAGGAAGGATTTATCCTACGCTGATGAGCACAGTTCCCTTTTTGCCAGCGCCTGGCACTGGACTCACAGGGCCTGAACTCCTGTACGCAATGTTCACAACCAAGAAACAATGGTGGCTTGCAGGGCTGCAGCGCTGGTAAACACCACGTGGGACACCACGTCATGCAGGGATGGCAGCCTGTGCCTGAGAACACGATTGCCTCATCTCCTGGTGTCACAGATTTGTCCCCGCTGAATGATGGAAATCACCATCCAGATGCTGGGAATACAACTCAGTGTGAGAATAACAAAAAGCACTGGGACTGCATGAGCAGCTCTGTGCTATTTGCTATGAAGCTCTTCTAAAGGGATTTGTGTCTCTGCAGCACGACAGTTACGGGAATGCACAGACAAAGAGCTTGGGATCCAGTCAGCAGGCGCGGTGTGAAAAAACCAAAACAAGAATAATTTTTGCAGCAGATATTTCTCATAGCTCTGAGCTTGCTTTTATGTCAAAGGTTTTGCTTATGCTTAAAGACAGTAGGCAGGAATTCAAGAGCCCCAGAGCTGCCTGGAGCACCCAGCCCACCTTGGTGTTCCTCCTGGTCTGCAAATGGCACAGGAATAGTGCCAGTGCTATAGTGACAGGGACAACACCGGCACATAAACAAAGTACATATCATTAACAACACGATAATGTTATCAGAAAGGGTGTATCTCCTTAATACATCTTCCATCTCTTCAAACTGCACAAATGCAGTTTTAAATAGTTTGGGTTTAGGGTGAAATACCCCTGGCTGCTGCTACTTATGCACAAAGGACCAAAGACACTACAGACTTCACCATCAAACAGGGAAAAATCAGTGGGACCATGCTTTGCCGCCTTAACTTCTCCACGCCAAAACCTGGCACTGTGTGTTCATGTCCAAGAACAGAAAATCCCCTTAGTGCAAGAAGCAACCCCTCTTCCAGGATGAGGACAAAGCTTGGAAATATTTCTCAGGGCAGCCCATGAACTGTGTGTTTGTCCAGGGACTGAGACACACATGGACAGACACTATTTGGGATTAGATGCACCTCTTGGAGGATGACAGCCTGAGTCTGCCCTGCCAAGACTGACATCTGAAGTCCCCAGAAGCCAAGGGACTTCACACCCCACGTGAAAGTGCCAAGCCGCCCGCTCTCCCTAATGCATATTCTGATTTCACATTTGAGTAACCAGGCAATTCAGATTACAGATTTTGTCTGAGGCAATGCACAACGTGTCTTCAGGTTCCAAGAAGAAACACATGCCTCCTGAGCATACATCCAATATTTTGAAGACATTCTTATTTTACAGCGATCTAAAAACAGAAGTGGACTTATGAAAATAGTGCATTTCCATTCATGTACAGACCAATTGGTTTATGTCTTAGTCTCCTTGTGATTTTTAATTTTAAACAGCTGGTTCATTTGAGCAAGATGAAGAAGCAAAAATTATTTTGAATCATCTGTCACGAGAAAATTAATGACAAACTAGCCCTCTCTGACAGAGCTGTTGTAATTCTAGAGACACCATTAAAAAAAAAAATCTGTGTGCATGCTCCGTTTGAAAAGCCATCTGTTTGCTTTGAAAGACTGGCTGTGAGCATAATCCACTTACGAAGAATGTCAGCAAAATTGTGTCAACACCTTAACAAACTTAATACTGCATATAAGCTAGAGTAAACTTTACAAGCATGATTGCATTGAAACAACCTTCACAAACCAGTCATTGTGATCACCTCTGTGCACAGAACCATCCTGCTTACCCTTACAAACAAAGCATCTCTCTTTCAGACAAGGAGAGACCATGACAGTCCACTTCAGCATCTATTCATCTATCTCCCTTTTGCTACTGGTATCATCAGCCTTTCTGAAAATAAATACTTGTGAGAAAGTTTAAACTCAGCATTTGGAAGGACAGTGAATTAAGCCAGAAGAGACTAATCAAGTGTTCTAACAAAAACTGATCAAGGGGTCCATTTTCATTTAGCCTTAGGGAGCATTAAAAGTCAGGTTTCATACACTTAACTACACCTAACTGCAGAGCCTCAGCACAAATTAACATTACAGGACAAATAATGCAGCTTGTCAAGCAACTGCAAGATAATAAGCCTTTACCTTGACAGGTTAATACTGCTTAGAAAACCCATAATCTGACATGGTTTTAAATATTGTTTAGTTCCTGTGACAAGCCATGAAAGGCTTTAAGAAGCACAAGTAGCTCTAGACAGACACTGGCAATGGCTACAGATGGGACAAATTCCATATAGTTGTAGTTTTTTTCCAAATCAAATACCGAAGTTTTTATGAGTCAAGATGACAGCTCTATATCCAACAGCAACCCACTCTGGGGCTGAGGAAATGAAAGCTGGGTTAGTTTAGTGGCACCATTTTGTGTTCAACTTCACAATATTATTTCTTTTATATACACTGCAGGTATATTTCTACATAAATATAAATATATGGGCATGTACACTAATAATTACTGTTTCTATGCTTTCTAGGAAACACCCTGCAACACACAGGCCAGTTTGTGGGCACCCCCAGCACCAGAGACCCCGGTTATGGCACTGGCAGCACCCGCAGCCTCTGTGTTGGCAGCTCCCACACCAGCACCAGGGCTGCAGGAGGACCCTGAAGGCCAAGAATGGGCCCATGCAGGAGTGAACAGCACTGACAGGTGCCCCACATGAGCACCTTGCACTACCCCTGGTGAAGCAGAAAATCCCACGCTGAGCAATGGGGATTTCCTGGCGTTCCAAACTGGCTGTTTTTCCAGGGAGGCTGAAGCAGTAGCTGTGAAAGCCATTTTCTAATCTGCTGCTTGCGAAAGCAGACAGTTGCTTATCTCCTGAGCAGACGCATTCTCTGACAGCACATTATGGGAGCTTTTCTCTCCAATCCTCAAGGGCTGAGTAAATACAAACAAATAACAGAGGTCTTAACACCCATCCTACATCATGTTCATGATATTACTGTTATTTTTTAACTTATTCTCAAAGAATCAAGCTCTTTCATTACTATTTAATCACAAAGTAAAATCTCCAGAGGCTGCCAGTGGATGCCAGCGGGTGGCTGAAAAAGCCAGACACAGTCAAATAAAACAGCCGCGAGCACCGCGCCACTCCACATTTCAGAGGCAACACAGGCACAGTAACAGCACTGACAATCTGTGCCAAGGGACTCCAAATGCTGGAGAGCTGCTCTCACACTGGGATACTCTGTGTGGAGGCAGCGTTTACTGCAAGGGGTGCATTTTCAAAGTGTCATAGTAGTACTAATTGTGTTTAATATTAATAAGGAGGCACACAATTAAATGATCACATATGGCTTTGAAAATGTAATCTTGGCTAGGAAATCATTAATGAAAAGATTAGGCTGTTACATTAAACTTATTACAAAAAGCAGATATTTTTCCATGCCTCCTTCCAAGTAAAATGTGGGAACAATTGATTTGAATTTGATTATGATACATTCACATTTCAGAACAGACTACTCCAAAAACATACTGTTGCTGAATCAATGCAGACAGTAAAAACCCACCCTTTTCATTATTACTGCAGATAGTTTGTCAACAGCTTTGCTTTATTGTCTGTGACAGAGATCATAATGCACATGTTGGCATGAAAAATTACTGTACACAAAGATTAGACACAAAGCTATAATCACTTCTCACACGGTGAAAAATAAAGGATTGCCAAAATGAAAAAAACCACAGGAAAAGCAGGGTCCAAATGTTACTTGCCAATTTATCTTTAAACCCTTGCACAGCAGAAATTCACTTCCTGACAGGAAAATAAAAAGGCCACAAATATAAAAGATGGCACTTAAATGGCATTCTTTGTGCTACTTTTAAAGGTCTGGGTTTTGGGCACAGCTTCTCACTTACCCATTGTAAACCAAATGCAAGAGCTTGTTTCTACCTGGCTGAAACCAGCAACAACTTTGACACTGAGTAAATCAGGCAATCACACCAAGTGCTCACTGGGGCCTGAGTCATCGCATTTTGCAAGATATACTGGTGATTTCAGACATCAAACTGAGCATCTCATTTTGGTATAGCAGCATGTTACTGACAGCCAGAGACCTTCTCTCCCATTTCCCAAAGTAGGGTCTAGCAAAAATTTGCAAGAAGGAAATAACTGAGAATCAATTATATCACACAGAGAACAGATCTGAGATGTTTGGAAAAGAAAACATCCACCTAGGGGAAGGCAGTCACCATTACATATAAAGGGCTAAATCCCAGTAAGCAAGAGCAGCAAAGCGTAACTACTGTGGAATAGATTATTGTGCGCAGTTTTGACACAAGGTTACACGATAAAAACCAAATGAAATTATCTAAGGTTGTGCCAAGAAACGAGGTCAGAACTCTAGAGCTGGTCTGCTCAATGCACTGCCAGCTGGCACGCCTAGGAAAACAAGGCTGAGAACGATGACAAAGAGGAGGAGATGGATAGTTAACAGGAACAATCTCCAATTAATTCTATATCTAACCCAAATTATTCCTCATGTCATCTTTTCTTCATTTACTTCATGAATCAGCCACATGGATGCTGGCTCCAGGCTTTCCTGCCTGTCATTGCACAGGGGGCTGAGTGGGTAGAAACTCAAGCTCCTTTGCCCAGGAAAAGCACCAGGAAGCACAGAACCAGCCCTGACTGCTCTGTATATCCCAACTGTTTTACTTCTTACTCAGGGAAAAAAATCCTGTTTGCACCTCATATTTGCATGAGTCCCGAAAACAAAATCACACCTGCAAGAAGCACTCAAGGCCTTGAGGGCACTCACTGCCTCGCCAAGACACTCAGCCCTAAGGTAACACATCCCAGTCAGCAGCCTCCTGCCAGCAAGCACCTAACCTAAGGACAACTGCTGGGACAAGAGCTAAGCAGCAACTATCTCTGCAAGTACCATTTACACAGCACAGTATTTTTTTTAGTGCAGCCAGTTGTAAGGGAGAGAGGACAACACCAGCATTGCTCCGGGTGGCTGGGAAAATTCACAAGGCAACTCCAAAACAATCTGGTCCATTATAAAAGCAGAAAGGTCTCTTAGTAGTTCAAGGGAAAGTGGGCAGGAATCTGGATTATGACACTTGCACAGAGCCCAGTCAGCCATGGATTGCCCTAAGCACCCAGCAGGATCCGGTGGATCAGCCTGGTCCTCTTTGAGACACAGATTTCTCTAGGTGTTCAGATATCACAGCAAAGGGACACAGAAGAAGTTAATAAAAATTAATAAATACATTACAAGAAATAGAATGAATAAATAAATAATGAGCAATGTAAGCAGAAATTAGAATGGCCCTAACTTGTAACAGACCAAACATTCACCTCACTAGCGGCTCGAATGCCATTACACACCATGGGTGGTACACACCCAGTGGATATGTGACTGCAGGTGGGCAGTCTGACCCAGGGAAGGAGCCTGATGCTAGCTACGTAAATGTGGTGTGTTAAAAACAATATTCACATTACCTGAAAACCAGTTCCAGCTGATTTTAATTACTTTTCTTTAAACTCCTGAACGAGACCAATCTGACAGCTGTTCGATATTAGGCCGTCCCACGCAAAACCCCAAACTTTTACATTGATTTCATTTGCCATTTGCATCTCACCCCAAAGGTCTGCATTGGACAGGATGACCTAAAGGGATTTACAGAGCTGTTATGCATGAGCCTGGTTAGTTTTCTAGGAGGCTGGTGACAGTTCATTGCACAGCCAAGCAGTCAACCCTAAAGCACGTGGAATGACATAAATGGTTAGGAAGAGGGAACATTGTCTATCTCTGCTGGTATGGCACTCCCTTGAAAAACACCCATACTATTTCTTGCCTTCTCTTCCAGCTGTTGGAAAGGTGCAGTTAAAATCTAAATGGTTGTGCTGGATACCAAGAGACCGCCCCCACTCCACCACATTAGGCGAGGATTCCCAGTTACTACAAAACTGCCAGTCCACCACTTGTATATTCCCAAATTATGTGTAACAGCCAAACACAACCCTGAGAGCAGCCTGGGAGGTGGAACTGAACAAACAGGGAAAACCTCAATGAGAACAGTCAGGCAATTAACAAAGAAGCAAATACTTAGAAAACCTTCTGATTCTGGCTGCTGGCCTTTCCAGCTCGAGGATATCACTGCTTTGTGCAGCCATGGCAACTTAGGAAAGAGGGTCTATATTTGTAATTCTCTTAAAGGATTTGCCTAACAAGACAAAGGCGAAGGACATACATGGCCAGCCTGCTCTCAAACTCAGCTGAGTGCCCCCCCAAACCCCCAATCAAAGCCTGACAAGGAATTAACACCAAGCATTTCTTTGAACACGTAAGTGGCAAAAGCACTCATGCTACAGTCTTCCCTATTGATCTTTAAAAAGAGCTCTTCACTGAAATCCAGGGGCTCTTGCAAATCAATTGCACTGTATGGCTACTAATTTATTCCTTCGAGCAGGCATTTTATGTATAAAAAGAGTGGGCTTTTATTTTTATTTTTTAAATAAATGCCTATGCTTTTGTCTCACATGGGCATTTAAATTAAATTATATTATATCAGGCTGTCAAAATCAATGAATGTGAACACTGACTGTAACTGTGCTGCAGCAGGAATTTGCTTTCAGAAATAATGCCATTAATTTGATGTTAGCCATGTGCTGAGCAGTTCAGCTGTGTGTCTCTCAGGCAGACAGTTTCCAAGCACAGCCACAAATGTACAGACTCTTGCTGTCAACCCCTCCATGCCAGGAACCTGCCTCTTTTTCTGGTGATAAGTGTAAAATCACAGGGTCAGCTGGAAGCCCAGGAGTGCACAACTAATACTAACTAATACATCTCTGAAGAAATTTGGGCACTGTTTATTTTTGATACACAGCCATGAAATGAAAATTGAAGCTGTATGTCCAGGTACTTATTTTTCAGTCCTCCTTTCATCACAAAACCCAATTTCTCACAGGTACCAGTACTAACTGGTAACTCCAGTAAGGTCTAGAGAGTCTCAGAAAAACAAAACAAGGGGAAGAAAGATGAGGCAGAAAGTCCACAGATTTTTTTTGCATTTGATTTTTCTGAGTAAAAGGACCAGCTGCAGGAAAAGAGATGTTTTGCAGCTAACGAAAGACCTGTGAAAGGCAACCCCCAGGCAAAACATTTGGCTGGCACCCCTTGCTCCCTGGTGCCCTCTGTGCTGTCTCTCAGATGCACAGGCTGCAAGCACACAACATCAAAACCGTGTCCTTTATCACAGTGTAGCCAGCAAAATGCCCCTTAAGTCCTTCAGAACCTGGAAAGGGTTTAGTGGCCAACTCTAAGCTGACTCTGCTTTGACTGAAGACAACACGCACCTGTGCTGGTTTGGGTTTTTTTGGAGGGAGGGAGTGTTGCAGCAATGTCACACAAACAGTCGCTGCTCTCCTTTGAATTGCTGGAGAGACCAGCTAAAATGATACCTACAGCTTAATGCTAATTGAAATAATCTAATCAAGATGAAATCAAATTGTGCCAGTCAGAGCAGAGGGTTTGTGGACAGAGCACCTTCAGCATTGCTCCCACATGCAGCTCCTAAGGCTCTGCTCCCTTCTGCCTGCCACAAGTACTAGTCCCTTAGCAACTATGTGGTTTGCATATGCTGTTGCTGCAGTGGCTGCTGGCCAACACCACCAGCTGACTGGGCCATGGGAATCTGCAGAAGCCATCCAAGCTCCCTATTCCTACTCCCCCAGATGGGACAAGACACCCCTCTGCTCCCTTCATGCTAGAAGCTGTGGGCAGCCAGTTTCTAACCTGTTCACAAGAAGCACAGGCCACAAACAACTTTATGTTGATGCAGAAAGCTTTAAGCTGAGACCAAAGCCTCCAAATCACATGAAAGATTAAGTGCCAAAAGAAAAAAATAGCACAAAACCGCTGTCTAACTACTAGGAGGGAACCGGTTTGTATAGGATCCCTGAGCAAATGCTCTGATTTGCCTCACCCCTGTCCAGGGACCAGCCCTGTCATTCTGGTGGCCTGCAGCCAAAGGCAGGTTTGCTGGTGAGACTGGACAGTGAGCTCAGTAAAAGCAGAGCTGAGCCACCCTCTCTGCTCATGTTCTGCCAGCCAGTGGTTAAAGAGGCTCCTGTGGGCACAGACACCAAGGGCCTCACACACTAACAGGGTTTGTTTCCCCTGGGGGAATCCCAGACCTGCCTTCCCAGTGCAGATGTGAAATCAAGTACAAACAGGAGAGGACAGGGTTATTTTTGCAAGCAGAACACTGACTGACCCAGCAGACAGAGAGCTACTGAAAGGAAGCAACTGAGAGGGGAGGAGAAAATCACCAGGGGTCAGAAATAGGCCTGGGTGGAAGTGAGAAACCTCTGTTTCTGTTTTTTAGAAGGATGGGAATGGAAACACAGCAAACTGAGAGAGCCAAGCACAAAAATTAGTGGTGCAGGATAGGGGTAGTATTCATTTACAAATTCATTGCCCCAAAATGCCAATGAGGGAAACTGAACAAGCATAATTTACAATCCATTACAATACTATGCCACAGAAAATACGAGGCTTTTCCGCCAAACTGAACTCAATTTTTAAGCCATTATTACGGATGGCTGTTATAATACCTCAACAGTTACTGGGGAGGGTTGGAGAAGATGAGTTTAGACTACCCAGCATCAGACCACTGAGCTACCCTCGGAAGGAAACTGTCCTGCTGCTGCTGGCAGCCCCCAGTCCCAGCCCATTTATCCCAGACTGCTAAATTAGGCCGCCCAGGTTGTCCAACTACCACCACCACCAACGCCTAAAAAGCTAAAAACACTTTTTGGAGTGCTTTTCTGTGCCTTCATGTGGCTTAGCTACATACACCAGCATCCCTAGGTTACCACCGATGGAGTAGGAAGCCAGGGAACAGAGTGAGAACTTAACTGCAATTATCACCTCTATTATTACTATTCAGAGCAATCACAGCCTATCAGTCAGGCTCTTCCTGCCAATACCAGACCTATGTCTTATCTGTAACACAGAGGGTTACTGGAGAAAAGAGCTACTAAATAAGCATTTTTAACTTACTCCTCTAAGTCCAACTGCTCTCATGTATACGCCTTTCTGACATCAAAAAAGCCATCTTTTTCTTTCTGTGATCTAAAAATAAATAGCAGCTGCCTCAGCACATGAATCACTGGTTTTGTCTCCGCTTTTCTCCACAAATGGATCCCACCTGTACTTGGGAAATGACCCATAAGAAAGTGTCCTTTATCTCCCACAGGTTTCATCACCTGGCACTTGAATTCATCTGACCCAGGTAAAAGGAGACTGCAGCTGTCAAAAATTCAAGACTGCAGTTTCCCAATCCCTTGTTCCTACAGTAAAGCTTACTTCCACCCACAAGTACTTGGGCCTCTGATTTCCCTTAGCTCCTGTGCGAGGTTTCTGAAATGCCTGCCGCATTTAGGACTTATGGGGTCTGCCTTAAGATCTAGGGGAGAATAACTGCAGAGCAAATGCCTGGTCTCACTGAACACCCACAACCTTCACTTAATGCAGTTTGTGGCTTTTCACTGTTCCAGCCCTCCCTGCAGACCCGTATTTCCAATAATCACACATGTAAACACAGAAGTCTTTACTCCACAGCCTGCTACTGCTAGTGGCTCCAGACAACAAAAATGAATCAATACCACCATTGAGTTAAACAGCATTTTACTTTAACCACAACCCTCAGAACATGCAGTGGTGTGGATGAACACTTTTCAATGTCAGGAGGCAGTAATGGAATCTAGACTAGCACAAAGAAACAGGGAAGGTCATGCCAGCAAATCACTCCCTGCTGGATTCAGAGTTCGGCTCTCATGACTCATATATTCACAAAAGTACAGAAGTCAAAGGTCCTGGCTAACAATTGCATTATGCACATTCTGACATGTGGAGAATGCTCGGGGGGGAGAAGGTGAGGACTTGGCATTCACACAGAGACATGGCAGCCCCCAGCTTCAGCCAAGCACAAGGGCCAGGTACTGCTCCATTATAAAATATATGCCTGGATTTCACTGAGGCCACTGACTGTGCCAGGGAAAACCCAAACACCATCTTAGCAACCGCAGAGGAGGAAGTTCCAATGGAGCAACCAGCAGCTTTCATCACCTCCTGAGCTCCCCCGAGGAACTATCTTAAATTAGATACCCGTTCCACCACAGGGAGCAGGTTTTGTAGATGCTGGCACACAATTCACACAACAAAAGGGGCAGTCATCTTGTCATCATTTGTAAGCTCTGGGAAACTGTATGTGATCCGCTAACAGGAGCTGTAAGGAGCTCCAAATATACCACAAGAGTCATTTTTAGAAGATGTTAAACCGCTTATTACACACCATTCAAACACAACTGTTTCAGGTGAGTACCAGTTACAGCTCCCAGGGAATGGCACAGCACAGATTTAACAATAAGGAAATGCTGCAAAAAAGCAATGTACAAGCAATTCTCTCTTAATGTTCTTACCATGTACAAAACAGTACATGGTCTGTCCCTGATACTCAACAACTTCAGAAAGCAGCTGTGGGTGGAGGCTCCCTCATGGAGACCCACCACCGATGCCTTACAAGCAGAGCCCTCCACTCCCTGAGGCCTTCAGTGGCATGAATAAACATCCAGGCAAGGTACCGTGGGCCACTGCCAACCCAGGAAGAAAAAGGTCTCTCCCAGCCCCTCGGTGAGTGCCAGGCACTGGGGCAGTGGTCCTGCCTGGGGCACTCACCCAGTGCCACCCAAGGGCCCAGAGCAAAGGCTCCCCGCCCCGCAGCACTGTCCTGCTGCCTGAGCCATGTGGGCAGGGCTGGCAGCTTGGCTTGGGTGACACGGCAATCCAGAACACCTGACAGAGGCAGCTGGTCCTTTTCTCTTGTTCTTTGTTAGTACAGCCATTGACAGATAGAAGCAAGAAATGTGTGGATTTCTGCAGAAACTCGTACTTTCATTACAGCCTCTTAAATTCCTCTGAACAAGGTCACATTGTCAGATTGGCACAAACTAGATTCCCAATTTCCACGTCTTCTAGGTTGTGTTAATTAACTCCACTGCAAGTACAGCAGTGTGTGATATCCATGTCTCAGATAAAAGCATCACCGTTGCAGGGGAGGGAGGGGGTGGTGGCAGAAGCTGCCGAAGTTCCTATGCCACCTGCAGTTTCTGCCTGCACTGTCTCTTCCTGAGAGTGGTCAGTAAAAACTGATCCAGTTTTTATACCCGAGCAATCCTCCTTTAGTAGGGAACCACCTACATTCATCCACCTTTCCTTCATGGCATCCCTCCTCTTCCCACTGCCTCCCCTTAGTCGTACCATCTTTCCAGCACAGTTCTGCAGTTCTGCCCAAGCACACACATGCAAGAGTAGCTACTTCTCCTCAAAAGATGAGGATCTTCAAGAAACTTGTAGCCCTACCTGCTGATTTTTCAAATAACCTCTTCATAGGTGATAATCTTGTTGCTGCCCAAAACAGCTTTCAGAGAACAAACTCTCTTTGTATTCCACCTGAACATTACTAATTACTTTTCCAGTTGCAGAGGCTTTGGACCAAATGACACACCCCCTCAGGAAAAGCTAGCCTTCACACCCAGGTGATAAAATCCCTGCCAGGCTCCTAGAGAAGAGTGATGTGAGCAGCACAGACAGGGCTCAGGCTGTGATGGGTCTGCCCTAAAGGCACAAGCACAGCAGTACCAGGTCCCACACAGCCACCCCAGGGCAAAGGTGGCACAAAATACAGAAGAATAACTCACAGGAACTGCATCTTGGCAAGGGACAGCGTTAGAGCCATGCAAAGCTTAATCTAAATCAAGGGTGGGGGACACAGGTGGTTTGCCCCCCACATCGGCATGATTTAGATGATACAACTGGGGCAATGCAGAGGGAATGAGATTTGAGGCTGGGGAGAAGAAACAGTAGAGACAGAAATGACAGTGAGGCACAGAGAGGTAATGGAGTTAGGACAGATAACCAAGCAGAGGGCTTCAGTGAACTGCCAGCCTACACAAGAGAGAGAGCTGGGCATCTATTTTGCCTTTCAAACATCTTGACAAGCCTCCATTTGTAAAGTGACACTAAAAGTGGTTTTCTATGCACAGCACCTCAGTGTGCCAACCCTTGCCTGGGCTCAAAGCCCATGCTGCTGAGGTGGCCCTGGCACAAGGGGTACCAGGCACAGTGACCCCACATGTTCCTGGCCCTGTCTCCCACCACAACACAATGCATCTCACCCTGCATGCACAGCCAACAGCTTGGCATCAGATCCATGGCTTTTGGCAGTTCGTCACATCACTCAAAAGAAAAGACATCACAAGATTGCTCGTGATCCATCTCTGGCTTATTTTAGTCAAATTCAAGAACTCATAAAGGTATCACTCAGGGCTTTTCGTATCACCTTTCACTTTTCTATTCTCTTCCTTTCGTATCCAAGTTACTGTTATTTTGCATGTATATTTGATGGCCTGTCTCACCTCCTGTATACATACATGCATGTGTCTTTGCACATATACAAACCAATCCCAATTGAACTGAAGGAGTAATATTTAGACCAGAATTGCAGAACTTTGTAGTGCAGTAAAAAAAAGTTTCTATCAAAGGAAGGCACCTCACAGTACTTGTTTTCTGGATGAACCTCAGTGACCCTCCATTCTTGGTCTGTCATACACTTGGGTCCACAATGACTGCAGGAGGGTCTTGTCCCTAAACCCACCATTGTGAAACACCTGTAGGAGTAGAGCCCTGGCACGGAAGGAAGAAGAGCAAAGGGAGAAAATTGGCAGAAACAGACACTTCTGCTCAGATGACTCTGGCCATCAGCTCTTTCCCCAACAGCCAGATGGCTCCCTGGGTCTGCCAGGCACTGGTATCACTACGGAAAACAGTACAGCCTCATACCAAGCACCTTCCATGCCAAATATCTGAGCAGAGCTTAGATCCACAGCAGCTAAATATTCATCAGCAGGAGGAACTACACAGCTTCTCACGGGCCCTTCTGGTCCTATTTTTTTACTCAAACAGGTGGTAAAGGCTGGAGAAAAGAGAGAAAACTGTGTGTGCTCCCTGGAAGAACAGAAGCTATTAACTGGCTTTGGTTCTACAGGGGCTATGTGTTGTGGGGGAGTGAGTGCTGCTCTTCACAAGCACCAGCACTGTAGGCAGGCAAGTGCAGGCCCCTGTGGGTCCCTGTGCCTGGACAGACAAACACAGACTCTGCCTGATCTGAATGTCTGGACAATCATTCCTTGCCAGTCAGTGAAACACTCCTGCTGAGACATTATTCAACAAAACCCCAGCAATAACTGAGTAACAAGGGACAAAGTCTTTTCTCTTTGTCAGGCTACCCTGGGACTTCATGCCCTACAGAAACTCACAGGATCATGAAGGAGATCATCAAGAGCTGTGAACCCTGGTGATCTTTGCTCTTTGCTTAGTTCCTGCTATTGCCAGCAGCTGGTACTTGAAGATTTAAGACTGCCTGGGTGGCCGTCACGTATATTTTAAACGCACACAAATATTTAGCTTGTTCTAAATCCAACTCGTGTCTCAGAATTTTCCTTGGCCAAGAAAACAGAGACCTTGTCAGAAACACCATTGGGGCTTCAAAAACTCGCAGGGAACAGCCAGGTACCCAGAGAGGTCATGCTGTACTTGTTGAGACCACTCACTACATTCTCCCTGGAGCAATGCTCTGGCAGCGTGGCTGAGGGCCAAGAATAACAGGATATTCCAGCTGATTAACTAGTACTCCTGATGGACTGGGATTTACACTCCTTTTACCCTAATACACACAGTGTTGAAGCAACTTGAGAAGTTTCCATCACCAGATACAACTGACAAAATCCATAGAGACCGTCTGGTAAAGAGCTCTGGGTCCTGCCTTTGGGCTTGGGCAAAACAAACAAGAGCCAGTGCATTCACCATTTATGGAGGAGCTCTTTATCAACCAAATCAGTAGAGAACAGCACTCTGCTAGGTATGAGAAAGATCTGCCTATCCTGCCTAATAATTGCCTAGTTTGGTTCCCTTGGTTTACAGAATACACTGATCAAAACAGCTTGGCATGTGAAGCACAACACTTACCTCCTTATCTTGTGAAGCACAACAGTTACCTCCTTATCCAAAGGACTCTAAATCCCCTATCACAGAAAAATCCTGCAACACCTCCCTATACAGAAGAGCACTGGAGCCTGTCCCGAGAGCCAGGAGCACAGGCTTTGCCCTGGAACCAGCCCTGAAGCTGGGAGCTTCCACTGCACTCATCATTGCATTCAGAGTACACAAAGGGTCTGGGAACAAGCTGTGCTCCCATGTGGCTCCTCCAGACTCTTTCTCAGATTCAATAAAGAAAAACCTAAACCTACCTCCTCCCTCATCTTTCCCTCTACTTTTAAATTAACTGGTTCCAAGTAAGCAGGCTGGTATTTACAGGACTAAATGGATGTTGACCTTGATGGCCCTCTTTACCTTGTCTCTAGCACTCTCAGAAAGCCAGCTGGTTTTTATTAATTTTCTCCTTTTTGTCCTTCAGTTCATGTATAAGAGACCAAGCTGATCTAGTCACTATGTGAATCATTAGAACAGCTCTGCATTTCCTCACGTTTGTAAAATCTGCCACTCAATCACAGACTGAGTGGCTCAGATAATCTCCGCTGTAGCTGAGCACGTCTTGGCATAAGGCAGCAGATCCTTCAAAAGTAGCCAGGGCGCTCAGTCTGGAGAGGTTTAAAAGCTTGAAACACTGCTCTTAGTTCAAAAGTTTGAACTGCATCAGCAAAGCAAATACAAACAATGTGGGGACTAGAGAGCAGGAAAGACATTTAGTCTCTCTGGAAAAAGAGCCTTTGGGGTAATCACATTCAAAATACATTTATCTAGATCTGGGTACGAGCAGTCATGAGGTGAGTTGATAGGGAATAACCCAGTGAGCCCTGCATTTAAAGGCAGGCATGAAAACTCCAAGCCACACAAATCACTCCTGCCTACTCCTACTCCTCCAGCTCTTGCTGGACTATCACTATCAGAAGATGACAGCAAATCACAAGAATTTTTTGCTAAGACACTATGGCTTATATTCCATCTATTTTTGAAGTTTCACAAATTGAGCACCAATATGTCCACAGAGATATGCCGGGAAAAGGAGGGAGATATGGTATGAGGAATTTTTGGGGGTCAGAGGAAAGCCAACTGACACTTACAGTGAATAAAATATATGGTACATAGAATACAGCAGCTTTGTGGGGACTCATGAATCCATAATCTAGATAGTGTAAATTGTCATGCAAATCCTTTAGCAACAATTAAATAATACGTGGCAGAATATACTGTTACCATTGTGCTTAACTACATCTAAGGTTCCTAAGATTCTGCTGTGCTGCTCTGTTGTCCACTCTGCATGCAGCAAGCCAAGTAACAAAGCCATGGTTCTTGCCTAACTGCAGGAAAAAGGACTGATATGAAAAGACCCATATAAATGTCTCAAGATTTTACAATACTGCAGAGTATCCATTCAGAAACACTTCCATAGTGCACTATAACAATCCTTAAATTAAGGCTGGGAATGGACCTACTTCTTCCAAAGATCATCAGAAACTCTGTGTTTGAGGTGCTTTAGAATATCAACCACTGTCTGACAGTGAGTTTTTTTTTCATAAAGAAAACTGATACCTTAGAGTGATGAATAATTCATCTCGGTTTAGGTGAGGGCAGGTAGTCTGTATGTACGTCTATCAGAAATCTTGCTTTTATTTCTGCAAGTTGCCCTAAAGTGTGCATTTGGGGCTCTGCCACCCAAGTGAGGGTGCAGGTCTCCCAAGCAAATGAAGGACATCATCCTGCAAAAGTGCTATTTCTGCACAGTTCTGCTGCATAAAATCATGTACACTAGAGCTAACATTGATCACAACCACATCATAAAATTGTAGATGCCTCTCTCAAAGAGGGAATGGCATTAGCAATTTAATAATTATATGCCTTCTGCATTCGGCAGACTTCTCTTCATATATCTAATCAGCATTAATTTAAATGCGGGATAATTAACAGATACTCTCACGGATGAGAGCTGAAGCAAGCCCTGAAAATGTAACCACTTGATGTCTTGTGGCATGCACTAATAGTTGGAGTCCTAGTCAAACAGAACAGACAAGACTTAAGACAGCAGGGGCGAAATCTTGTCATGGGGAGCAAAGAAAGATTTAAAAACACATGCGCATTTCAGAGCAGACTAGAATCAAACATTTAAGTGTTTTGCCCTTCAGCAGAAGACCAAAACAGTAAACACCACTTTTATCTTCTTTTCCCCATGGTTTGTCTATAAATAAGCTGGCACGTTGGCATATTAACTATCTGGATATTTACCATCAACATACAAGTACCTCTTAGTATTGTTCCTAGACTTTGTATGTGCTGACTCACCAAAGCACAAATAGCCCAGAAAAATCAGTCTGCAGACTGTCAAAGCATGTCCACATGAGAGCAATAAATCTGAATCACAGTCGACATACTCAAACTTTGTTTGACTTACTAGCCAGGCTCATGGGAGTCAGGCAGATCCCAACTTCTTTGCTCAAGTGAACACCCCCTGGCAGTCTGTGACAGTTTTTCCTCAGCAAGGAGAGTAGTTTTGCAGGCTACAACTTTTTCCCCTCAAACATTCTCAAAAACTCATATAGCAGTCATTGAATCAGTGGTTTGCACGTGACAGATGCTAAGAGTGCCTCAGTTACTGCAAAATGCTTGGTACAAGATCCCATGGGAGAGGCAGACAGAGTGGGCTGAAGAGCCCCAGGAGAGGTGGCAGCTGGCTCTGTCCTGTGCTGCGAAGGCCAGGAGCAGACCCGAGCTGGCTCTGCATGACATCACCCACATGTGAGCATACCTGACCTGACAACCACCCAGTGCTCTACATCCACACTGAGGGCAGGGGTAATGTCCCAGCTCTCAGGACTCATCAGCTCAAGGTCAGAACTGCCCCAAGGAGGCCTCTCAGCTTCTGCCTTCCAGGCTCTTGTACTCCTCTCTCTCCCACTGCAGGCAGGAGGAGCTCACTGCAAAAGCAACCATAGGAACCAGAGCAGAGGTGGCCCCGCGGGAGAAGCACCAGCATCTGGGGAGAAACAAGCACAAGCCCACGCAACTACATAAAAGCCTCTGCTCTGGGAAAGGGGGAGTCACCTGTTTTGAAAACAAGAAATACCTCATGAAAATCAATCATGACCTTCTGTGACAAGAGAGGGTCACAGCAGAACAATTGCCTCAGCTGAGCTGAGCAGCTTTGCGTGCCTGGTAGGGTGAAATTAAGGGTTCCTAACACCATGGCCCCTGTGAGGGGGTTAACACAAAATTTCTTTCACTACCTTTGCATTCTACTGGCACTCAATTAAATACAGAGAGGAAAACAAAGACACAGAGCTGGTGCTGCATGGAAATAAAAGTTAAAGTGAAACTAAATTTGGGATCATAGCCATTCCTGTTATATTGCTGTGAGAGCATATTCTTCTGTCTAGTGTACTGAAGTTATGCCTCTCAGTATTACTGACTGTGAACCTGACAGTGTTCTACACAACATGGAACCAAAAGAGGAAGATGTGACATTTTATAAATATTGATGTCAAAGCTGACTTGTTAGACTGTCACCAAGTTATAACATCCATGCTCTTAGTGACATTTTTACCTTCTGGCAAACAGTTTGTCCTTATAGTGGGTATTACTAATATGTAATTAAGTTTATATAAACTAATGAAGAAAATTACATACTATTTTGATTCACCTCTAAAAAGTACCCCAGGGCATTTTTAAACATGACGAATGACCACAGTTAGGATTTTTATAAAATACACTTTAATCTTGCAATCTGTAGCTATTTAATAATTTTGCCAGTAGCAATTTCTTATTGCATCTCCTCTTTTATTCAAAGCTTACCTACTGCAATGAGTCTTTATAAAGAAACACATTAATTAAATATGTCTTGGCTTCACTAGCCTAGGAAAAGACTATTAATCATTTCACAGCACAAGAACAACATAATACCTGCTATTGCTCACGGGCACCTCACACAAACTGACTCCTGCTGCATGATGTAATTGCCTCCAACAACCCTGAGCACACAAAGAGGCTTTCTCTTGTCAGCCATTCACTCACCTCACCTCATGTAAAGCAGCTGATCCATTTGTGAGATGTTATGGGATATTTTTTTCCTTTTCTTACAACACTGTAACAACATCTAGTGAAATATACTTGTAATGTCCACCCTGCCACTGGACATAGGGAAGACACCTATGGCTTGAGTGGGGTGGGGTTATCAGTCTCTTCCCACCAAATCCTCCTGAGTAGCTCTCACCAGCACTGAGAGGACTCAGTGCTAAAGAGAAGATGCAGGTTTGTTATGGGCAGGGTCACTGAAAGACAGTATTTTTAAGGGGAAAAAGAAAAAAAAAAAAAGACAAATTAGAACAATTACTGATGGATTCATATCACACATTCGAGGCACAACTTCATTCCCAGTTTTCTAAAGTCATTCCTGAGTTGGACTTCAGTCAGAATGAAAAGATGTTTCATGTGCATTTCATGGATGGTTGTCTCAAATCCTGTTAATATTTTATTGTGTGAGGAAAGTAGAAAAGAAGTTGTGGCTTACAAATGAAACAAGTAAATTATTCCTTGACCTTGACTAGACTTTTTAAAAGCTCTTCAGTAAGTTAACAATATGTGCTAGGCAGCAATGATTTTCCATGGAAAATGTTTCTTTGATACCCTACTTGTAAGTTCATTAATCATAGGTCACCCTCAGAGGTGCACACTTCATATTTGACAAACATATAAAAAATCAAAACATTTAGAGTGACTCTAAATCATTAGACATTTATTTTATCTAACACAGCAAAAGGTATTCAGATTAATGCTCAGAACTGCCTAGTGTGCTTTGGGGGGGAGGGGACGACTTGCTACTAACCTCAGTTGCTCTGTGTGGAATAGGTTATCTATTTAAGTCTAAGTTTGAACTGGTTGACTTTTCTCTTCATCAGAGGTCCCATGAACTGAGCTGACACCGACTCCATTCCTCACTTTTCCGCTCTCTCGTGGCGAATCAAGGTATTCAGGAAAACCAGGTCTTCTCTAACCCTTCTTTACCACCAACTGCCTCTCCCACACACTTCTGCCCTTCAGCCTCTCTGTTCCCAATTCCTTTTTCCTTCTCCTGCTCAAGACAAGTTAAGTTCTCTTTCCAGCACCACAGTGCTGACGCATACCTGTCCTACTGCTGTTGCATGCTACATTTAGGGGTATATTTTATGAGGAACTTAGTAACATTCCCTTTCATCAACTGGCTTGCTCTGGGATTTCAGCAAAGGGAAAGGCACTGGGAGGTCACAGGGAGATGCTGCCAGAGAGGGCAACCTGGGAGCTGGAGCAAGGGAGCAGCTAGGACAGAGCAAAGGGAAGTGTGATCTATCAGAGCAAGGTGGGAAATGAGGCTGTGAAAGGTGTGAGTTGAATGCTGACAACCTGAATGCTTGTCTCAGGCCCTCTCCTAGTCTTCTGCTGCAGCTCCACCAAATCCTCTCCTCTTTCCATCCGTGGTTGTCCCTAGCTGTTTTCACCCAAGCTCAGTCACACAGCTACTACAATTTGTGGCTGGTTGATGCTAAGCCAGTGGCTAAAGCCCAGTGAGTAACAACTTCACCCCATGGTATGTCCCTGCACAGCCACCATGAAGGGGTGAAAATCCCCTTTTAGCTGTTTGGACAGCACTCCATTTTGGAAACATAATCTTGCAGGATCTACAATATTCCTCATGTTTTTTCTTGACATCCCCTCCTGCCCTCTGTCCCTTCCCAAAGAGATGCTCCAGTTCTCATTTTACAAAACAACTATTTGAGACACAGTGACCTCCAACAGGTCACTTTCAGGGTGCATGGGGCAGAACAGACAACCAAACCCATGTCCCTGATCATACAAACCACAAGCCACCTTTCCTCTTCTGTTCAAGGCTTAGATAAATTCCCTTCACAGCTTCCAAATCAGAGGTGTAATTGATATATTTGATAAATATCAATAAGTGGGGGTAATTGATACATCTCATTAAAAAAAGAACAACATGTTTCTTCAGAATTAGGAAATATACAAACAGAGGAGCTAAAAGAGCAAAGGTTTACTTATGAAGTTGATACGAGACAGAAGGTGGTACTTTCTGTGCTTACCTTCAGCACTGTGATATTCCATGCAAAACTCTCAATGGCTTTGCTTAATTTTCTTCCTTTCAAACCTTCTTTTGTCCCAAGGTTATGAAGCTCTTCATGGAATTCCATTCCTAGAAACACAGATTGCCTCATCACTCAACGCACAATTGATTTTCCCTATAAACATGTTGAGTGAGCATTTTCAGTCTTGCAGCTGGGACTTCCTACAACCTCCTTCTGTGCTTTCCCCCCTTCCTTTTCTTTTTATGACTGCATCCTGGGAGAACATTTTCCAGACTAAAGATGCCATGTACAGTTTTGGGGCTGTGTTTCCACTTGGTTTGTGGCTCTCCTTGCCAGTGCTGGGGTTCCACACAGGCACTGATCCCTGCACAGACACTCCTCCAGCACTTCTGCCTGCAGCCTGCACTGCTGACAATACTGCAACAAAAGGCAATCGCTTGTCACTCTCCTTCAGTTGATGACTTTGCACCTTGGAAGGCTGTCTGACACATGTGGAAGATACCTGTTCAGCACAGCAAATGCAGGCTCCAATGAACACCTCCTCATTAATCTTAACCAGTCATACAGAAAAGCCCTTGTACTCCACAATGATAAATTACATCAGAAGCACATAACTAATCACAGGATTGCTACTCCTGCAGCATGGAGAACTGAGATTTCCAACCACGGCCCTCTTGCCTTTCATTGCTAGTTTCTGTGGCAAACGTCTGCAGATCTGTTGCTGGATACAAAAATTCAGGAATCTGGGAGCAGAGTAAAAATCTTCAGGTACCAATTAGCCCACCAATTTCACAAGATCTGCAGTGTATGCAACCATTTCTCTGAGCCTGGTGTGGATTGAGAAACAAAATGGAAAAGAGCTGCTTGTGTTCCCTTAATTTGTGCCTTACAAAGGCCAAACTGGCACTAAAAAACTCCAAAGCATCTGAAGCCTATCCTGGCTGAACAAACCAAGCTTCATCTCCAGTTGTTTCATAGCTCCCCCTCCTTCAACACTTCAGGGCAAATGTCACTCATAGATTTGAGCTTCGTTGAAATGACATCAAAGAAATGCCAATGGACAGAACATCTGTACAGTGTAGATGCAGAGGCTCCTTGGCAGGTTGCTGAAGGACAGTCCAAGGCAGGCTTGCACTCAGCACAGCTTGCCCGAAGCACTCCCGGAAGACTAACATTGGTTTTCCTTCCCATGCACCGACTCCAGGAGCTCAATAACACTGAGGCTGTTCAACCCCACACAGTGCAAGATTTCTGTTTCTACTGTTTATATTCCAAAACTTCACCCACTCACAGGCTTTGCTTGTCAAGGCTAACGGAGTTCCTGCAGTACATCCTTTGAAAAACTGTCCAAATAACTACGCCCCAAGCAAGATTCCCTTGCATGTGTGCTTCATGCCAACTGACTTACAAATAATTTCACTTCAATTAGTAAAAGAAAATCTTCAAATTACTTGCTTTGTCTGTGGAAAAAATAAGAAGGCTAATGGATCTTAGCTCTATGAGGACAGCCCTGCCTTCATGCAGCATCCTTTCAGTTATTTTTCCCTCTGGACCTCACTTCTCCATCTGTAACTTGGATACAGCGCTACCCCTGAAAGAGGGAGCCACAAACATTTGTGAAGCTGCAGGTGGCAACACCAGCGAAAGCGTTTAGCCGGGTCAGTCCTCCAAGCTGCTGTTGCAGGCTGAGCCTGCACATTTTAAAAAAACAACAACAAAACCAGTCACACAATAACCAGTCTGGGAGAGCCAGCAGGACCCTGAGGCACACAGAACCCGCACCAAAACAAGCTATGAAGCAGAGGTCTGGTGGAACACATGTTCAAAGGAAGCAGCACTGGGGTGAAGTAAAGGACAACGTCACAGGCAATTGTACCTCTGACACCTAACTAATTAGCAAATGAGCATGGGGAGTCCTTTCTTCTTAGTCCTTTCTTCTCTCTAAATCCCATGGCTTCAGAGAAGTGCCTCATATCTCTCCAATTGCCTTCTCAATCAGAAATTTTAAGGCTAATAAGCAAACAAAAATGAAAATACAAGAAGATGCAGCAGCAAACTGAACACACTTGAAAAATTTCTTTTTTTCCAGGGGGAAGGAAGGAGAGGGGAACTGCATGAAACTCTGGACATCAGTGTGGTGGCATGGTACTGCATGGTATTTTCCATACACATCTCCTGCTCACAAAGACTCCAGTGCCCAGGCAAATGTTGTGGGTTCTTCTCTCTGCACAGACCAAGCTGGGCAGAAAGGTGGCTGATGCTGCTGAGAGTCTGCATAGTTTAGTGCAAAGTATTGCTCTTAAATTATACCTCCTAGAAACCCTCCTGGTGCTGCATTTCCTTGTTACTGTCCCTTTCCTAAACCCTCTGCACATGACGAAGGCTTTGGGCAGAGGAATTTTATGCTGCTTATGAAGATACACAGAACCCAAGGCGTGTCACAATAATGAGGCTCAGGACCTCCAGCCAGACATGGTCACTAGCCTCTCGTCCCTTTGCTAGCACCATGCCAGCATGGCTAAAGAGCAGAGGCTCCATCCTGCTCTTGCACCACATGAAATCAGTTAAATGCTACTGTTGAAACAGCTTCCAGTTTCTCCTAATTAAAAAGATGAATTAAAGTATTAACTACAAGAGAGCAGTTTCATTCATTATTTACATTTAATAAAAGCAAATGGCTGTAGCCTGCATCACTTGCCAAACCCAAAAATACCTATCAGAAACCATAGTATTTATAATTGTTGTGGTCCTGTGGGTATAGAAACCTCTTGCCTGCTCTGCGTTCAAAGGACAACTGAGCTAGAGAATGTACTCAGTAAAGGCACCATGCCTTCTCACCCTCCTCTTCTTAATGCCTTTTTGGTTCGTTTGACTAATATAAATGTTGTCAGACAGTTCAGAGCTGTAGAGCAGATGGAGAAATAGCTTCTAAGGTGAAAGCTGAGTATTTTTGCCTGATCCCACACCTGTATTGCTATTGGAAGATGAGACTTCAGAAGGGTAGAGCATGCCAGAGAAAGACTGGAATGCTCACTTATATCCAGGTAAAAAATGCTATATTAGTCACAAACTGTAAGTAAATTATGGCACATTATTTCCCATCTTCCACCCAGAACTGCTCAATATAGATGGATTACCTGCTTTCTGGCACTGAACAATCTTGTCATGAGTGGTGTCTGCCGTCTCAATAAGAACCCTGCTCTCTTGAATCATCTGTCAAAAAAAAAAAAAAAAAAGGAAAAAATCAGCATTAGTAGGGTTTCCTGCAACATCTAACACACAGAAAGTACAAACGCTGGAACTGGAGAGGAGGTCTGCTCTGAGAGCAGTATGATAAATATTAGATCCTTCCTTCCTTCCTATGGGGGGCTTCCAGATCTGCATCAAGCTAAGTATCAGTTGCTCTGAAAATGTTTTGCTCCAAAAGTTAACGAACATTAACTTTACATCCGTTTTACATCCGTGAGACACCACTGCAAACAATATGAAGGAAACACAAGTGATTTCAGAAGAAAACAGATGTAGCGGACGAACTTCATTCTATGTTCAACTAAGTCCTTTCTAACTGGTATTTTCTTAAAAGGAGAAGTAAGTGTAGTCCTTGACATAGGTGGTTATTAAAAATGTTACCAAGTCATGAATAGAGCCGATTTCCAGAGGTTTTTAAGCCTATGCTGGATTTTATTCTATACAACAGTTCAGATACCTGTAGTAGTTCTTAAGTTTCTCCTCTGAGAAAGTGAGACCCAAATCCTATTCTAGCCTCAATATTTGTTGAAGCTTAACAGAAAAGACAACACCACAAAAAAATCAAAATGAAACAAAACACTCCACCTAAAACCAAACAAACCAAAAGCAGCAGTTTCAACAAACCTAGTCACAAGTTTCAAGAGACCTCCCTACTTAGACATCTTCCTAGAACAGCCCTGTAAGAGCAAACAAATGAAGGGTCCATTACCTGACAGGTTTCCTGAGCCTCCCCACATGCAAATACTATTCCCCTTTGATGGTAACAAGCCTCCAAAACCTCTCAGAAGCCCAGGCAAACACGAATATTGTTCCATTGTTCTGTTTTGTGAAATTGCAAAAGGTGGTACACACATCTGTTACGGAAGGCAAGAACATGCTGTATAACAAACTGTGCCTGAGAATAACCTCGCTGTCCTGGGATGTTCACCACAAACCTCAATCAAACCCAAACAGCAAGAGAGCAGTGCCAATTAGAAATGAAGCAAACTGAAGAGTGACTGCCTAATGTTACACCCTGAAATTACAGAAGTCACTACCTGAAAGCTTTGCCAAAATGCTGCAACTGCTAAAAGCCTCTCTACTTTCAAATATGCTAAATATGAAAACCCAAGTAGTAGGTTTCAATGATTTTAGTGGAAGACAGCATAACAGTAATAAATTAACACTTCCAAATTAGCACTGTTTTAATTAGACACAAGGAATGAGAGACTCTTCCACTTGTCACACTCAAACTTCCAAATTCTGGAGGAATTTAGATCCAAATTTTGCTCTTCATCCCATCTCTATTTCTAATTAAATGTACTAAGGCTTTGTTTAACAAAAATACCTATGCCTGCCTTTTGATATAAAGAACAACACATGGAAAATAAAACCCATTATCAGCTTCACAGGCAGAATGAAAAAAGCCTGATATACCTAGAGAGTGCAAAATTGTTTTTTAACAGAACATGCTCAGTGGATATGCCTGAGATTTAAATTACTTTCAGTAGTGTCCTTTGCCTTTCATTCTTATTACTTACTTGTTCATGCATCACATGGATTTTTTTCCACTTTGATATTTTCACTTGTCATCTAGAAAGAAATGGCAATTTCTACCCACTCTCTGCCTTTTCTGTACCACAGCACATTATCCTTTTGTGCGGAAGGAGCCATTCAGCTGACAACTACAAATCCCGAAGGCTGGTCTGAGCAGCGAAGTCAGTACTAGTCCCAAAAATCGTGGAAGTCACTGAAGAGGCAGCCAGAGGCCAAATGTGCACCTCTTGCACATGCTGGGATCAGCTGGCTGGACTAGGCAGTGCAGGCACTGCCTCACGAGCCCCAGATCTGCATCTCCATGGCTCCTGCACCCCATGTAGCCATCACCCTGGGCTTGAGTCCCCACTGGGTCTGTGCCTGTGCTTCCCACCCAGCAGCAAGGTTTGGTCAGCTGGAGCTAAGCTGGTACAGGACATCCAATGTGTCAGACTCTCCTGTGCTCAGATCCCTCAAGCAGAATGTGACTTGTGAGGTTTTTATATCTACACATGCATACATACACACATACATATATATATACAGCCGCAGGAAATGATCCCACCACACACAAAAAAAGCAGGCTCGAGACTCATGCAACTACTGGACCTACTCCCAGGAGTTTCTGGTATGCCTGTTTAAGGATTCTCAGACATGAAGGTATTATATTCATTTTTTAAGAGCAAAGTAGCACTAGGATGACAATTTTTCCTTACTGCAGAGTAGGTAGAGCAAGCCTTCACTCCTTTGATGCTGACATCAAAGTCTCACTGCTTTCAGCTCAGCAAGGACAAACAAAAACAAATCATATAGCAGAATTTAACCTGTTCCCATCTTCCTATCCGCAGTAATCTTGACAAAAATAAACAGCTTTTGTTCCATGACAAATCTGGAGAGTGGTTTCAGCATTCCTCAGCTCAGTGACTAGGGTTAAGGGACAACCTCAGTTCATCACCTGGCATCGTCCCTCACATGTACTTCTAGAAATAATGCACTAGGTAGAAATAATGGGACCCAAGCAAGTTATGAGGTAAGATTTTGGCTGGCCTATGGCACCTTTACCACCTCGGATAACACAGTGTGCAGGACCCTATATCCCTTCATGACAGGCCAGACTCTGCCCCCAACAAGAGCTGTACGTGCAGTTTCAGAGGCACGAGATCCTGCTTCCTAACGCTGCTGTAAAAGATGGCAACAACAGGATAGGGCAAGGACAAAGAACAGACTGATTAAAACAGACAAGAGTACAACAGGGAAGTAACTGCTATCCAAGAATAAAGTTACAGCATAGGGTCATGGCATCTAGATACACTTTTTCTTTTTTGTCACCAGTTTTGAAATTAGTCCATGATTTCCCAGTCTGAATCATTCCCTGCTTTTCCAGCTGCCATCACATCTGAAACCCTGCTCGAGGATGTCACCTACTTCTTTTAGAAGTGACAAGAACCAGAAGCCCTAAAAACACAGCATGGAAGGCTGTGAGATTTTCTGCTGGGAAGGTAACCCCATAAATCACAGAACAACCTGATATTTTCAAGCCCACTTTTGCCAGTAATACATCAAAACCCACCAACCTATCTCAAAAGTGAAGGGGGAGTGAAGTGCAGCATGAATTTCCATGTACCTTTCCTCTGCTCAGATCCACACTGAGCAGCCCTCCGGGCAGCTGTGTAGTCCCAGCCATCTGGCTGGAGCCCATCAGGATGCTGTTTAATGGCAGCTCCCACATGGCAGCTCGCTTCCGTGAGCGACTCTCACAGAGCAAGAGATGTCCTACCCCCTCAGGACTCCTGTGTGCCACCAGAGCGTGTTAACTCCTGAATGCTGAGCTTCAAGGGATTAACGTCCAAGTGACATTTACTGAAAAGCAACCTTCAGAGGATGGATGTTGGTATCTGGGTCCACTTGGAGGGAGAAAATTTTTATCAGCTGCTGAAGCTGGCAGGATTTCTTGGGACAACTTGAGTTTCCCATGTCAGAAAGAAGGTGATAAACTTTACTGATCAACGTATTTAACGTAACTGGAGGGGTGAGGGGGAAATTGGACAAAAACAAGAATGAAAGCACACAAAACCTGATTCCGGTATGGAGAAGAATTATAAACTTGATTCATCTCAATCCACCTGAAGCTCTCTGTAACAATCATGGTGGATTCTCAAAAAAAAGCATAGGAAGTAAGAGCTGGCACAAACCCAGGAGTTCTCTCCTTATCTGGTATATGAGACCCAGAAAGTGAAACAGAACAAAGGTTGAAAACACAACTGACCTGTCTCACTTCAGTGTCTAAGAATAGCATGGAATATCAAATTTAAAATCCCAGTGCTTCACACAAAGAACAATGCTTTACTTCATCACTTCTGTTAAACGAAATAAATTTTAAGTGAAATTTAAAATATCTTAATACTAAGGGCATCATATTACTTACATGAAATTAACAGGGTTACTTATTGCCTGTACTATGGGCAGTTTAATCACAGGATCAGTACAAACTGAACAAAAGAATGTTCTTTTTACTTTAATAAACTCTTGTGCTAAACACCAATTTCTTCTTTTCATTGTGAATTATTCTATAAACTGAAAAGGAGAGAGGAAATAAACACAGCAGTCTCACCAAGGAAAGACAAAAAAAGAGAGGAAAAGCTCCTGGTGGCAAATTAAAGTACTGCTCCTGCTGGAAAGATAAATGAGAAAAAAGGGACAGTTCAAGGAAACCTCTCATAAATATTCCAAAGTTTAGAACAGAAATTGACTGAACATCAGACTAAAAGGGAGCTTTCTCTTAGGTGTCTCCTCATGGCCATTGTCCCAGTCTTCTATGCCTTTCATTGGCAATGAAGAGTTTTAACTGGTTACAAAAACAAAACCACAAAAAATCCTCAAAAACAAACGAAACCCACCATCAATCAAAAATAAAAGAGGTTACAAAACCACAACCAATTCAAAACACAGCTGAAGAGCATATTGAGCTCATGAAAATTTGAGGAGAATTCCCTTTAGCATTGAGTACTTCTTGTACACATATGGGAAAAAAACAACAAGGCCATCAGTTGTGCATCAGCAAGTTTTGCAAGAAAAGAAAGATGGGTACACAGTGCCAGGACATGGGAAAAAATGCTCCTGGCCACCATTCTGTCCCTCACCTTGTCTCTGTCCCAGTATAGTTCAAGCCAGATTTCAGTATCAGAGTCTTTTCCTGCAACAGCCCAGCATGAGAAACAGCTATCAAGGATGGTTACATGAGCTGCAAACAACTGAAATACCTTACTGACACAAACTGGAGAAGAAACTGCATAAAATTCACCTTAAATACCTACTTCATGTTTTCAGTTAGAAATATTCCTGGGAAAGTATGGAATCATTGTTGCAGGATGTGATCTGTGCATGAAGACCAGTCCTCTACAGAACAACAGGAGCAATGGAGGAAGAGAAGGAGAGGTCAGTTTCAATAGGCTTATGCTAAAACAGTGTAACTGAAGTACCCAACTGGAACTTCCTTCTCTAAGGGAAGTTCTGATTTGACTCTTTTCTGGTTCTATTTTAGAAGTGACTAATGGACATGGGCGATCAGAGCAAGAAACTTTGAGAGCAGTGGGTGAGAGAATTGTAAGAAGCAGAGAAAGAAACAGGACTTTCCTTAATAAGAAGTGGAAAGATAAATTGACTTTCCCAGTCTATGTCCAATTTTGGATGGAAAATCCTTTAAAACAAATACAAATTCAAGACAATGTCCATGTGCTGGACTGTGTTTGACGTCAGTGAATTATGACATTCTTTGGCAGTGGATGCTCTGCTCTGCAATATCCCTTGTCTTCAGCTGCTTAGAGAATTGTGAAAAATGTTCCTCTGGGGATGACTCTATCCCAGCTGAGGTATGAATTTCAGTGAAAAAGCTCACAAAAATCTACTTAGTCATTTTGCATTTACATAATAACTGGGGAAAAGGACTTCCTTCTTAGGAATGTAGTCATGCCTGCACCAAGACAAGCCCAAAGAGACTGAATATGAAAGAACAGCTGACAAAGAGCAGTTCACCTCACACACACCTCATCAGACCTCTGCTAGTATGCATGGACCAAAACCTGTGTCAACAAAACCACTGCCATTAAATACCTCTACTTATTTCCCAGCAACCTCACAGATGCTTCTTCTCTCAAAAATCCCCAGTCCATCTCCATGTTGGCCAAGATGTTCGTGACTACCCTGCCATCTCTCAGCAGTACCTGCAGCCACCCTGTCCTTCCATAACTGTCTGCTTCAACGTAGCAAGATCAGCCTTGAATACAGAGAAAAACATTAATGTCAATGTGAGCTTATGTAACAAATAGCTTAACGGTTCAATCTTTTTTACGCTTCTTGTTTTTTACTATTTGAAACCACAAAGATAACGTGGACATCTCGTTTTTCTTAGAAAAAATTCTATATGCACATAAGCCAGGAGATTAGGAAAAACCAAGAACATTTATTATCACTTGTTTATTGCTTTTGATTTTCAAATTATTCAATCATTTGATCTTGGAGGAAAATTATGCTTAACCAATAACTGAAATGCAAAGTGCACAAGTGTCCCTGAGTTCATGGATGCTTGCATCAGCACATGAATATATCGTGCAGACACAGTAACCACAATCTGTTTCCCAACAATTCTCAACCAAAAAAATCCTAACTTCACAGGATAACTGTTTGCAATGAATAATTCAACCATCTGTCAGGTCCAGCTGGGCCCCATCCCTTCTCTTCACATGGAGTAACTCCTTTTTAGGTGTGATCAAAGAACACCAGCATGTATTTGACAGGTTGTGAGGCACACTGCACATGCTGCCCACCTGAACAACCACCGACTAGGGGGAGCACACAGGTAAAGAGGCAGAGTGAGAGCCCTTCCTCACAGGACAGGAAAGCTCTGAAGAACAACTCTAAAAGTGGCAGGGTACACTATCCTAGGATGTGTGTGTGGGAAGCAATGACAACATGACCAGAATCCATTCATCACGCTCTATGTATGGAATCAACTAAAGCTGTAAATTGAAATTAGCCATTCTACGCTGTATTTCTGATCATTGACACCCTTTTCAAAAATGGCTGTGTATTGTCAACAGCCCACCTTATTTTCTTGATTTTGGCAAATCCTGTTCCCTGCTCTCCTCTGCAGAAACTCCTATGCAACCTAGTATTATCAATGAAGCCTCTTCCTACATGAGACATGGCCAATAGTACAGCTCCACTAAACCACTGCAAGGCCATCATAAAATGAGAGAAACACAGTCCTGACAAATTGTTCTGGTTCCTTAAACAAAGCATATTAAATTTTATTCTAATAAGGTCTCTCTCAAAAGAAAATATTTAATGCAGATCACAATGGTAAAATTAATTGCCCAGGAAAAAACAACCAAACTGCACAAACGGGTCTTTGTCTATCTCACAGCTGACAAAGGCTGAGCAGGAGGGAACAGACAGTTAATTGTTTTCCAGATCATTGTGGCAGGTTTCTGAGCATTTGCACCTCCATTTCCCTGGACCCTCAGCCCTGTTTATGCCCCATTAAGCACACAGGCAGAGTCTATACTTTCCATGGTAAAATAGAAAGGTATATTAAGTTGGCAATTTTCTGTAAGGGGAAAAAATTCTAACATATTAGGGCTGTTTTTATCAGAAAATTATTTTCAAAGCAGGCTTTTTAAAGAATGTGGCACATGTAGTGTTTTCAGAGGTGGTGAGGAAGCATTTGCCCAGCACTCAAGCTCCCTGTGCTGTGGGGTCCAGTGAGTGAGGCAGACCCACAGTCACACTGTGAGATTTAGGGTCAAACTTTTTTCCATTTTACTGTAAAAGGAAGAAGTATAGCCTGTTTATACAAGAGACAGGCCAATATAAACAGATTTTATTTTATGCATTTAAAAATGCTCTTAGGCCTTACATTTGAAAAGTGCTTTGAAGTGAAGAAACATGCAGCAAGCATTTGGGGATCTAGTTCCTTGAAGCCATATTTATCAACAATATAAAAGGCTGAACTGTAGTATATCTTGAATTAAAATCAATAAATAAGCTAAAATATTTTATACTGTTTTCCACCAACATCTCCTTGTGCTCTCATCTGTACAAAAAAAAATATTAAAAAGAAATACACCCTGGATTATATGAAGTCATTGTACAGCAAAGAGAAGCCCCTTGTCAACATTCAAAATGCAAACCCCTTCCCACATTGTGATTTCAAGTATCAAGATTGATAGAGACAGCTCATTTATTCAAACACACAAAAGGCTAAATAGATTTCAATATTCTGCTGCTGGCATTATCTCAAAAGGCAAACATCCAAAATGTAGCAAAATCACTTAATAAATCCAGCTTTCTTTTTTAGAAGTGAATAGGTTTTAAAAAGTAAAAGGCAGTCACAGCCGAAGTGGGTAAAAAATAGAAGTATCATGTTCTCCCTTCTCTCTCTCTCTCTCTCTCTCTCTGATTTTAAACTGTTTGCACGCTCTCTTGACATTCAAGTTACATCTTCCCCCATCGGAGACAAATGTGAGAACAACCATTATTTAAAACAGTTATACAAGTGTTTCTGTCTATATCCAAAAGAGGCCTTTCACCTATTTAAATTGAAAAACTGTTTCCAAAGTACAAGGAGGCCTTGAAAAGTCCCATGTGTACACTTCAGTATATAATTACAAAGATAAGAGATGACACATTCATTTTGGTAAAACTCCATTAAGCAGGCCTCCAAAGACAGAAAAAATCTCTTATTTATGTGGTATTTGCTCCTTCAGAAATACATGAGACCATGTAACAAATCTACCCAGAAAGGTTCCATCTAAAATAAGGCAATCAACTGGACTTGCAAGTTCTTATTCAGCATTGTTACAGCTAGCACTTTATTACCATAATTTAATCACTTCCAAGTAATAGAAACTATTCTGGAAGGAACCCAGGGGTTATTTCAGAGTACTTTTAGTATTTCTGTTTGAATCAACATCATTGTCTTCCCCCACTCCACAAGCTGATTTTCCCTTGAAAAGTCTGTTATAAAGGCAAAAAATGAGATGGGAAGGAGGTGGGCATTTGGCACATTGAATAGCTGGTCAAAGCTGCGGCCACTCTTTGCAACACATCAGGGTCTCTGGAAGCAATTCCATACTCCCAGCATTATTCACCATTTTATTCCTTATGAAAGCAAGCTGCAGAAAAAACTGCTGTCCTCTGAACATGAGCCGTGATTCAGCCTGGCAGCCACAGTGCAGTATTTAAGTCAGGCTTGGCAGAACTGTGCATCTTGCTATTGGTTGCTGCAGACCGCCAAAAAGGCCAGGAAGCAGCGGGGCACCCCCACGGCCCAAGAGGCACAGTGTGACAGCAACTTCTGCTGCTGGAAGTCACGCACAGCTGTTGCTCAGTCACCCACAGCAGTGACATATGTCATACAACGAGCAGCAGCACTCATCTGGAACGCTTCCAGTTCGTGTCTCTACATTTGTGTAAGCATTCCTGTACCATACTGACCTCTCCTTTCCCGTGCAAGAACATGGGCATTTTAACCTTCCCTTCCAACCGTGCCATGCCCTCCCCAAGAGCAACACTGGCTTCATCCGACAGGGACGGGGCAGTACTTAACAGTGCTGCTGCAAAGCGTCGGGAAAGGGAGGGCTCAGCCTTGCCTGGGAACTCCCATGCTGCAGCTCCCTATCTCCTGGCCTTGTGCTCTGCTGCAGGGAGGCCAGCGAAGGGCAGCACACAAATCTTGCTGCTTCCCAAGGACAAGGACTACCAGTGCCAGTACAGGCTGAATTGCCACTAGTTTTGTAAACAAAGTCCTCTTCAAATGCCAACCTGTGCTAGCCACAACCGTGTTTAAAAAAGGAAACAGCAACAAAAAGCCCAGTGTGGCACTGTGGTGATTAAAGGCCAACTTTGCAGAGCCCGAGTCATTTGAAGAGCTTTGTTTATTTAACTGGAACATTTGGGTGTGTGAAAGCCAGCGGGCACAGCCTGCCCCATTCACAACAGTGGGGAAAGGCAGAGGTAGCAGTGCTGAAGTGCTTACCAGGTCATAGGCTGCCAGGACCTTTTTCTGCACGTCGGGCACAGTCCCCAGAGGCTCCAGGTAAGGAAAGGTGTCCTTCATGCAGAGGGCCACCGAGGGCGCATTGTCGCTGCTCACGAGGCGTGAGGATAAGGTCAGGATGCACTGCTTGAGGCTGGCGATGGGCGGCAGCCCACACAGCTCCTTCACCGACACCATGGCGTTCTGGGCAAGGGACACAAACACTTCAGCACGCGTGGCCACGCACCACTCAGTCTCCCCTGCCTAACATTACCTTGACAGCCCTTTCTTCTTCTCCCCTCTGATGGGAGGCAGTGCTATCCTGCTGTTCACCATCCTCAGGCCCTCCAAGGACCACAGGATTCCATCTCACACAGGAATTCCCTGCCAGACCCATTCTCTGTCCCAAAGCCTACCACCAGCTCCAGCTTTCTCCCAGGCTCAGGCATCCCAACTGCCAGCTCTTCAGCTACTTTGCATTGCAAATCCAGCCCTAACAGGGACAAGTTCTGGTCCCCAGCATATTAAAACATCAGCCTACAATGCTAGACTAAAATGCTCTCAACTGCTTAGACTTCAATCGCTTTTGATGCTGTAGTCACTTTGTTCTCCCATCATTATCATCCTCCAGCAAGAACAAGTTTGACAGACCTTGCATTTCCCATGGGAAAGGCAAGCAGGAAAAACTCACTTTGTTTTCAGCCTTACATTATCACATCATAAAGAAACACACTCTTTCCCCTTCACAGGTCACATGTAAGAAAATCAATACCGGATATACAGGTCAAACCAAACTAACATGCCAGGATTTATTTATTTATCAGGTCAGAGGATATACAGCTGATACGCACCCATCATTTAGCTTCTTGAGCTGTACAAGGAGTGACCAAGATGCACAAAACCCAAGTAAGAGTATTATAACAACCCATACCTTGCAAATGTTCCTCCCACAACTTGCTGAAAAAAACCCAATGATCAGACAATGCCTGGCTAAGTTTTCTTATTAACTAAATATGAGACCATGCAGTTAAATCCAAAACTGTGTCTTTACACAGCATTCCCCAGAACACGATCTTTTACTGAACTTTTGCTTGGAAGGCACATTAATACTGTTCCTGAGTCAAATTCAGAGTATTTTCATTTCTATAGTTCATATATAGTGCCTGACCTAGACAGAAGGTGGAGTCAGCAGTTCGAACAAGTTACTTTCAAGGCCTGAAGGAAGGGAAAGGCTGGGAAGAGTTTCCCATTCTTAAAAATATGCTGAGACTATTCCTTTGAGAGTGATTTAAAGCTTATGTCATTCTGTAAACTTTTCCAGCTGTCAACATTTCATTTGCTTTAGACTCCATCCAGAAGAGGGGTCAATGAAGTGCTACGTGTTTTTCTCCTGTTTTTGAGAAAAAAAAATGAACTGTTTCTGTATCTTTACCAAGGAGACAGCTACAGCTGATTCCAGCTATTTATTAAGGAAAACTCATTGTTTAATGCTACTCAGTTTTGTTTCTAGGCAGTGCCTGAAACTCTGAATTGAGCTGTCCTTTAATCAACCCCCAGTCGCTCCCACCCCAGAAGAGAGCACGGGGGACTTTCTTGTTTGGCTTTGCTGCCACTTCACATCCTGCCAACCACCGAGATCTAACCCAAGCACTTGTGACAGTGCTGTGCACCTGGGCTCTGATGCTGCTGGCCACAGCAGGCTCCGCTGCATGCAGCAGCATGGGTGCTGCCAGGGACAGAGTGCCAGGGGACCCTCTGAGCCAAGACATGGCACTAGCGTCTGTGCCAGTCCCCAGCCAGCCAAGACAAAACAGCTATTCAGCAGGGAGGAAACTACAATCCAAGTGGCATTCAGTGCCTATGTTGAACATCTGCAGCCCTGGGGCAAACAGTGGCAACACACACTCAGGAAAACATGCTGCTCTTTGCACAGTGGGTTTCTTTGGTGTACACAAGACCTTAATGACACATGCACTGACTGCTTCTTATATTCAACCAAAGGAAATTAAGAGCATAACCCTCACTCAATTTGCAAACCAAAAGCTTGCTGATGTTTCCTAGAACCAATGAGGAAATACAGTATTTGGGATCAGAGGCAGAGGACACAAATGTACCCTCAATTCTGCTTTCTCAGGAAAAAAAATCAACCAGTAAAACATGTTTAGAGAGGGCATACTGATTTTTAAAACATTTCTGCCTAATCCTACGTTTGCTTGTTAGTTAGCACCTGTAACTATCAGCCTGCCAATGTCCATTTAAAGGTTGACAAGAGCTGTGGGTCTGAAGTTTCACCAGCTTCCACCATCTACAGCAAGTCTACCCTAGCAGCAGCTCACACCAAGACTTTCACTTCCACAGTCAGGACACACCAACACACACAATGGAATTCTCATACCTGCATATTTTCTCGCATGTCAGTAGCCTCTCGCAATGGATGCACTGCCAGCTTAAAGATGTCATCGATAGTCTTGAGACCAGTGTTCCTTAGCATGGTGTACTCCCTTGCTTTCTTCCCTATCCTCACTGAGAGGCTACGCTTTTGTGCCTTCCCACCTCCACTTCGGTTGGTTATTGCAATGTGAACAAAGAGAGTAACGTGCTCCATGATATCACCAACAAAAGAGCGCAGTGGGATGTGCCTGTATCCAGGCTGTAAGCACTCCAGTGGGATGGTGTACTGTCCTATGAACTCATCCCCAATGTAGTCATCATCCAAAACAACAAAGCGGATCATGGCCAGCTCCGGTAGATTGATCTGGAACTCAAAGCTTTCATCAAAAATAGGGTTATCACTGTTTTGCTGCACAGTTTTAGTTCTTTGTTCGGTGCAGTCTGCAGGAATCCCGTGTATTTCTATGCAGACATAGGGGTCTATGACATCCCCTTTTGCACATGCACCCTTGGGCTTTGGAAAATTCTGACCACTGATAATTTTGACATGTAGGACCTGGGGTGAGACCCCAGGAACAATACCCTTGGTATTTGCACTGAAGTAAGACACTTCATCACGCATCACTGAAGGCCTGAGAACGTACCCGCATCCCCCGTTCTGTAGAAACCAACCAGTGTGTAGGTCCATCATGGGCCCCGGGGTCTGATAGTTCATTGCGACTATCTGGCAACCACAGTTCCAAAAATCTTGAGGATTTAAGTTACTGGAGTCTATCCTCATAGCACTCGGGTACACCCTGGACAGAAACTTTTTGTTGTAATTAACAAAATCTTCAGGGTATTCATTTGCAATCCGACTGGCTTCTGCCTCACTGAAGGAGCACATTTCCCAATAATTTTGAGATTTCATGGATGTCTCAAAGTCTTTGTACTGGATAGATTTGCATAGGGACACCAAGTCAGACAACTCCCTGCAGAGCCAGATCAGCTTCGGTTCCCTTGAGAAGTCCTCTGACAGTCTTCGGGATATTTCAGCTTCTTCATCTTCATCTGTGACCTCTCCTTCTAATACATCCTGGTTGCAGGGCAGTTTCTTCCCCTTCACAATGATCTTCATTTTCAGTTTCTCAGGTGATGGGAGGTAGGCTTCTGAGGATAAGGGTGCCTCTGTGTACAGTTTGTTTCCAAAGATTCTTTTCATGTGTTGCACCACCACCTTCTGCTGCTGTACAGAGCAGTGGTTCCCCAAGCACAGAATAAGAGGGTATTCTGAGGCAAAGAAGGCCAATTTGTTTATTACTTCAATGACATTTCGAAAGGCAAGTGGCGATGTCATGTTGTTGCGGTTACAAATAATGGGTTCATTATCTGGGCCGTCACAGACGTCCAGTTCAATACTCCGGCAGCTCATCTTTAAAGCTCTGACATAACCATTGATATCAGCTGGCCCTCTGAGCTGGTCTTCTATTAGATATGTATTGTGGGATGCATTGATGTAGTAATGTGACAAAGGCTGTGTCATGTCTTGGACAATTTTTTTGTGCTCTGGGTCAAAAATATCACATTCTGAGGATAGTAAGTATTGAGTAAACCCATCAATTGCAAGAAAACCTTTCAACCGCCCTTCTTCAGAAAGCTCATACCTGCGTATAATATCTAGACACATTTCTTCTGTTATGTGGGTCACTCCTTGCTCAGCCTCTAAAAACAGCATGAGGTCATTGGCATCCAGGTACTCTTTGTTTTTGGATATCTGCACAAGTAAGAAATACACTTCGGGTCTTGTGCAAAGTTCACTGAATGCTTCACAAAACTCTTCTTTTGTTACTCGCGTTGTCAGTTTCTCTTTGCTCTTCTGAATTTCCTTGAATTTTAATCTAATCTTTGATTCCTTTAAGGTGGGGTTAAGCTTCTTTATTAGCTCCACAGCCGTATCTTCTAACATTATGCCATTCCCATCAACGTCTGCTGCTTCGAATACAGCTTTTAACCAGGCAAACCGTGGGGTATTATGGCTGCTTTCCATCAAGTCCAGGGGTTGTTTGCTACGAGAAACTAAGTACCTTAATCCTGATACCCAAATATTGGCCACATCAGCTGAATTGGCAACCAAGTCAAGGGACTCATAGTTCTCACCGTGAATTACAGACAGCGCACAGTCCTCAGAAATCTGATCTGCAAGTCCATTATTCCTGAATGTTTCTGTATTCTTCCCTAGTCTGATTTCTTTTATAGCAGAAATATCAAGCTTGGCTTTGTCCAGATCCTTCTTGGAAGGCTCCCAGCGAAGAGCCTGCAGGTCAGGATCCAGAGTAAAAAAACGGTTATAAATCCGGGAATTTGGACGAACTTTCTTCAATTCACACCCAGCCTGCATAAAGCTGATACAGTCACTGGCACTGCTTATTTTCTTCTCTGATGGCATGCTGCTAAAGGACACTGTTTTCTTTCTTCCACATTTTTGGTTTGAAGGATCCTGTGGAATAATTACATTTAAAAAAAAAAATTAGCAGGTTTTCTTTGGCCATACCACGAGTGCATAAATAATAGAAAAGGCACATTTATGTAAAGATAATTAATGTTCTTCTGAACCTCAAAACACAACATCTTATTCCTCCCCATGATTCAGTTCCTTACTGAGCTAAAAAATATACTGAGCTATAAAGCAACTTGATTGACTGTGGCATTAGAGATAGCAAGTTTTCATGAGTGACATTTGCAGCTATTAAACTGTCTTCCATGTTTCAGCAACTTGCTACAGTTGTGAGGACGCAGTATCCAGTTGTTTACATTATGTCCAGTTTCAAAGCAGATATATCACATTCTTGTCTCCCTGCTTGCTTGGAAAAGTAGTTATTCTGGTCATTTCTGTGTACAACAACTACAAAGCACTGCAGGAAAATGAACAGTCAGACAAGAAATCCAAAGCCTTTGTCTTTAGGATGTATATTCTAACTCCTCTTGAGAAAATACTCCGTCAGACATGTGATTGTCTTTTCAGTATCAACTACTTCTTGTAAACCCAGCTGCCTGCAAAGCTGTCTGTAATGTTAGTGCAGCAACTAAATTTGAACCTTTCCCTGCATATTATCAATTCAAAACATCTCAAAATAATTATAAAGTATAAATCATTCTTTTCTCTGCATGATTTCCATCTACCCCATTAGTATGTAAACTATCCAACAGCTACCAAAAATATTTTTAAAACATCACTTAGAGACTGTAATTAATTGTGAAAGACTTGTTCAAATTGCTTTCCTCCTATTTTCCTAGCCACTAGCAATACTTCCTTAGTTCTCTGCCTTCTGTTGTTGAAGGGACCTCAGCTGCCTGGATTTTGAATGGAAAAGGAGCCCTAAGGCAAGGAAATGTTGATGCTGGGCCTAAGCACTCAGCCCTCCACCCTGCTGCCTCAGGCCTGGACATCAGACATACACCAGGCACCAGCTTCCCAACAGCCCTTGGGGATCTGCTCTGAGACGCCAAAAGCCCTGACTCCCAAACCCTCTGCAGCCTGGACATCCCTTCCCTACCCCAGCAGCTGGTTCCTCTCAGCTGCAGTTTATCTGCTGTGTCATTCAACCTCCCTCAGGGGATACTCCTCTGCAAATTGTATGAATAAGCCCTGCTCTAGCAGGGCCCTCCATCCGCCCATCTCTGTCCTTTAATGCTCTGCACTGTCTGAGCAGGACCTTGTGTAACTCCCCAAGGCACAGAGCATCAGTTTAGGTGCTCGTAAGAATCTCTCCACTCTTCATTTGCATGTCTGTATAGATACTTTCAGCAAATTAGTCAGTATGAATGTTTCTACAAAATTGCTGTTGACATTCATTCACTTCAATAACATCCAAAATATTTTCAAACCCCTGGACCCCTAACTACTGAATTTAAAGGCATGCGATCTACTGGGAACAAAATTAAGATCTCTAAACTTCTCATGACAAAGATTTCTCATTAAACTAGTACAGAGACTTCTACTGACAAGAATAATTACTCTTGCCATTTATTTAGTACTTATTATGAGAATGGGTCTCAAAGAAACAGGAAGAAAGTCAACGAAGCGAGTACCTCAGGTCAGCTACTTTTTAAATTACAGTTTTACGCTAAAATATTCTGTTCCTGCATTAACATACTGTGTTTTAATACACAGCTTTGGCTATGGAAATCTTCAGGCAGTACATGCTAATGAATACAAACAAATGTAGCAGATTACTCCATGGGTTTTAGAAGAGCCTCTTCTTTTTTATTTCCTTATGTTTACAGGAGCAATATTTAGATTTAAGACTGATGATTAATTTGGATTATTTTTCTCATATGGTTAGATGCATTAATGGCCTTGGAATCTGCAGTGATTCATTCCTTGACAGAGGTTCCTCAGGGCCAGACCTGGAAATCTCATCAGAGCAGCCTATCTGATTTATCTAGAGGTCTGACATTTTGTCTTAACTAGGGAGGCACAAATGTTATGTAAATACTTTATTTTCTGCAAAAAATAAAAGACATTTATTTTTAGTTCCAAGATATCCAAGATCAAAGTAAGTCAGGTACTTCATCAGCCATTTTTCAGATATTCAGGTGGGGAAAAAAAAACCCTAATTGACCTCATGGAGAAACAACAAAAGTTTCCTTTTAACCTCAGTCTTAACTCCTCAGGGATTTTGGTGGGGATTACATTATTCTCTGTGTTGGCTTCACCTGCTTTTATTTTTGATGGATCCTTCAGGTTTTGTACTCAGTGGTATGTAAGGAACATAACAATTGTACAGCACTTAATGTCAGAGTAGGACCTCCACGTATCCTTCAATCAATTGAACAGAAGTCTAATCCACAGACTAATTGCCTACAATTAACAAGATTTAATTATTATTGACACTGATGGGATTATTTTAACTGACACTAACAATGTCCTCCATCTAATGTATAATACACACAAACCCCACAAAACTGCAACCGGCAATTCAGCTTATTACTGCATCAGCTATTCCCCTCTTGTCTCTCCAGACTAGGAGCATACTCTGTTTTTCAAAGTGACAGCTGTTACTTTAGATACAATGTGAAAGTTTTCATTCATAACTAGCACAAAGTTAATTATTCCAGTCTAACAAAAAGTCAAAACGTGTTTCTGTAAGCTCCAATGCTGACTTCTCAGCCTGACAGCCTAGGCACTTGCCTTTGCATTACCACACTCCTAATGCCTGAACAAGCAGCTCTGGATCCTGACACCATGGTTTAGCCAGGCAACACACCTTCAGACCCCCAGCAACCACCCTGGGGAGCAGAGGAGTGTTTTCTTCAAGAAGTGTCCTCCCACCACTGAGCCCTACTCACATCAATGCCTGGAGAGGACAATTTCACAGATACCCTGTGCCTCCCCACTGATCTTATGCTTGTTCAATTGAGACTCCAGACATTGTGTTCTAATTTTAGTGTAGCTATTCCTTTCTTTAAATCTCTACCTTAATCCAATTTCAACAGATTGATCTTGTAAAACAAGACATCCAGCTAAGAATACTGTGCTGCAGTATCTCCAGTGGCTAAACTCTGCTCCATTTTACTGGATACTAAGAACAGGAACAAGTACAGTCACCTAGCAAACTAAAAGCTGCCAACATCTTACATAGATAAATAAGAAACCCGCTCTCTTGTGCTACCTGCCGAGAACATTCCCACTGCAAGTTATCAAAAAACCTCTCCTCAATGTTCACCCATGCAAGAGCACTTGTTCCTCTTCATTAACCAAAGCAATCAGAAAGCACAACGAGATGCAGCCCTGAATGTTGGAGCTGGAAAGTCTCTCTTTCTCCAAGATGCTAAGGTCATCAAAACTGATCTTGCTGAGGTAACAGGACAGTAACTGGCCTAGGACTGCCCTTTACCCTCAGTCACTTGTACTGATGGAACTGAATTTACTGTGGCAGTGAAAGATGAAAAAGAAAGGATGATATTTGCTAGAAAAAGAGAAATCTACATCAATGTGAAAATGAAGAACTAACTTGTAGATTTTCCACTCTAACATCTTTCCTACCAGAGATAACCAAGCTCTTTACAAAGCACTCTTCCTGGAAACAAACACTATCAGTTTGCATGCAATGTGCAAGTACAAAAAGGAAATCTCCAATTACATGGGAAACCTTGTGTTTCCAAGGCAAGACACTTTTTTCAAAGTGACTCAAAACTAGGGTTTCCTTCAGTTCTTTGGTTATTCCCTATAAGGTGATCTAACAGGATGACTCCACCTCCCTCCTGCTCCTGAAGCTCCATAATATCAATTATATAAAATACTTCAAGACCTCATACCACATCAACATGCACTTCGATTTCAGCGTATGCACCACTGCTCTGAAATCATTAAGGACCAAGGAGACATATCTCTGTGCTGGCCTGACTGCATCCTAACATTTTCTAAATGTTTCTAAAGGAGGGATTCCGAACACCAGTCTAAGCACGCTCCCAAAATAGGAGAAGCTCTCCTGTTGAGCACATCATCCTCGTCAGAGGGACTGGATGCATAAACAGTAGGATCACTAAGCCATCAGGAGTTGTGGGAAAACTCCACCCCATTCACCCTGACCTTTGACTGCTCAAACTTCTGCTGTTTAAATCAAAGAGCTAACGGAAATAAGTAAGTGGGATTAAAAAAAAGTGAGTAAACATGCTCTCCACCTCATCCCACCCTCTCTGTCAAAACTATAGGACATAAATTGCCCATCTAAAATTAGGAACCAGAGCAGTAATAAGAACTAGATAGCAAACCAGCAACTCAAAGGTCAAGCTCATGAATTATTATTTGTCTGAAATTAGTTTACCTGAAGGCTCTCTAAAGCACTGACAATCTTCCAGGATTCTGCTAAAGAGGATAAGAAAGGCAAAACCCATTGCCTACCCAAAGACACCAAAAACCCTTAAAGACCTGCAGGGGTGCTGTGAAAGGATGTGAAATTCAGTAATAATCCTGAGAGATAAACTCTTTAAGTGTGATTAAGAGCTATTTCCCCAAAAAACAATTCACATTTTCACCAGTTTGATTCTAATCTTTGACATTTCTCCTGAACCTAGCATTAAGAAATCAGTAATAGACAGGTTACTCTGTCCTCACAAATAGACTGTAATAAACACTCCTAAAAGCTATCTGCTCTGGAAAATCCAGATGATCCAGTTAACTGGCCAACTGATTACCTGGTTTTTTGTTTTCTAAGAGAAACTAGTTAGCTCTACAGGATCATTTTGGGGGGGATACTTCTTGATATTTCAGTTAGACAGAATCCCAGTCCCTGAAAATCTTAAGGCTTTACTGTACTTGTGGTGGGAAAATGTATCTTTAAGCATAAAGTAGAGAAGTCAGTGAGTCACTAATGGCACTCAAAGCACTGTGTAGCAGGTTGACAAATGACAGTATAATTTTTCTATAATGAAGTAAGCCAGAGCAGGGAAGATTTATATAAACCATCCAAAAGAACACAAAGTCAAAGCCTGGGCCAGGGCTGCAAATGGATCTCATACACGTGTGAGGCTCAGTCCATTTGATCAGATGCAGATCAAAGCCTGGAACTCACGGTACCAGCATGTGATAGAAAAGGTAGCAATGATCACTGGAAGCCAGTATTCATCATTAGCACACGAAGCTTTCTTCTGTAAATCTCAGCCATGTTCTGACGAGCCTCAGAGAGTATCATCCTTGGACGGCCCATTCTAAAGATTTTATCAACTCTTCTCACAGCCCCTGCTATCACACCAAATTAAGGAGCTAAACTCCCTCTAATCTTTCTTGGCAAGACCTGTAGGATCTAAGTATCAGACAGATACCCACTGTGACAACTCACATGTCAACAAAGAAAACCGTGCCTACTCAAAATTCATCCAGGCTGACACCTCATGGCACGAAGCAGCTACCTTTGCACAGGGGCTGAACAGCCAAACCACTTTATCCCTGGTGCGGGCAGCTATGGGGATGCTGCCAGTCACACTTGGGCTAACACACGCAGCTCAGAAGATTGCAAGAGCAGATGTTACTGCTGTGAGATCAACCTTGGTAGCCTCTTCAAGGCAAAATTCCTACTAACTCAGGGATTTGTGCACCTGGGGAACAAAGACCAGATCCAAAATTTAACACACGTGCTGTTAAAAGCTGAGCTACACATGTAATGGAATAAACAGAAAACTTAAGGCCGACCAAAAATACAACATGGACACATACATGAGAAACAGCTTCAGAACACAGTGTCCAACAATTCTCCAAATACCAAAACATGTCTGCAAAGCCAGCGAGTTGTCACTAGCCAGCAGCTTAACTCAAGCACAAGCGCCACGCAGAAGCCTCAGCACTACCATAACTCATAGAGAGCAACAACTAAGGGAGCTCAGATACAGGAAAAATATGTGTCCTGGGGAACAGTGAGTAATATCTGCAGGCTTTCCTCAACTCCCCAGGATTACCAGGACATTTGGTATGGTTACTGGACTGTCACCAAGACCTATAATAATAACTACGGTCAGCTTCTCATTAAAAAGTCACCCTGCAAAATGGGTACTGCAAGGGCAGGAAAACTGAGTGCAGACAACAGCTTAACTATTCTGGGATGCTGAATAGTCCCCACTGGAGAAGCTCAAGAGGAGGCAAGACTATAATGGCTTGTCTGATTTCCTCTTTTGTTCCATTACTAAAAAACACTTTCAAGTACTGTTGTGTAAGGCTGGAAGGAGATACAAAAGAATGCCTGGAGCAGATCTTCAGGAAAAACAACTGAACCAAAATGATTTGCTCTTTAAGAAATGCTTTGTTGTGTACTTGCTTTTTTCCTTTTCTTTTTTAAATGACTAGCACTACCAAATTTATTCAATTTCACCTTGAAGAAGGTTAACCTTTGCTGTTTAAATGACAAATTAGAGCAAAAGAAAAAACCAGCAGCACATAAAGACTCCATCTGGAAATGCTTTTTGGAAATGAAAAGCACACAATGCAAGAAGGGTTTATTTTCTGGCATGATACCATGCTGACATTACTACTTTTCCCTTCTTTTTTATAAGAAGGGCCATGAAGCCAAGGTTGAAAATCTTCCAAGAGCACAAGAACATGAGTCTATAATGAGGCTACCACTTCACAGAGCTTTCTGCCATTCTTGTTAAAGTTTCGTCCAACTGTTTTCCACGAGTGCAAGTAGCTATCCCTTTATGCATTAAGCAACATCTACAGTGAGAAACAGATTCCTGTATGACACTTCAGTACATAAACACAATGTCTCCATATAAGCCTACAGAAGACACCACCTGATGAAGATTTTTCAGGCATACTGTCCATTCTCTCTGAGGAAAAAGCCCCTTCACTAAGGACGCCCCAAGTGCCAGATCTACTTCCAGTTGGAAGGAGGCTTATAGCTTTTAAGGGACTGACCCACCTCATTGGATGTAATGTCTCCAACCACTACTACTCCCAAATACTCTGTTATTTTTCAAGTGTTTGGGTTGCTCACAGGCAACCCTTAGTTGCCTTCCGTCTTAGTCTGCAAGGGCACCTTGGACATGGATTGAACTTATCATCCTGCAGGGAATATAAAGCTGAGAAAGACAGAAAGATGCTTGCTGTCTTCAAGCAGAAATAGTAGCAGCAAGGTCAGGAAAAAGGGGATCTCAGTTGCAGTATTCCCAGAACTCCATTGTACAAATCCTCATTCTGTTACAGAACCTCCTTTGAATGCATCTGAGACAAAGATTACGATAATAAGAGAACGTCAGTAGCAACTCAGGAGGAAAAGCCAAATAAGTGTAGAAAGACCTGGCTAAGGAAAAACATGCCCAACTGGTACTCCCCTTCATTACACCTCTAAATACTTGATTGGCACTGCAGCTATGAGTGGGAAATTTTCACTGTCAAAATAATGGAAAAGCTGAAAAAAGATTTGATTAAGAATAAGAAGATGATTAGCATTACCTATTTCCAACATTATGGAAAACAGAGCTTGTCAGACTAACCTGATATCTGTGCTTTTATGATATTAGAAGTTTGGTTGATACACAAAGTAATTGTAACAGACTCGAATGTATTATGGTTTCTGCAATGTATTTGACTTGGTAGTGAATGACATTTTGATTAAGAAGATACAGCAATAAAAATAAACTCAGAAGACATTAAATGGATCAAACACAAGATAAATGATAACTTTCAAATGCAAGAGTAAACGTGAAACACTTATCATGAAGAAATGCTTCAAAAAGGATCCTGCAGGGACCCATTCTTTAGCCCAGTGCTATTTAGCATTTTTAGAGTGACCTGGAAGAAAGCATAAAATCAATACACATGGAGTCTGGAGATGATACAAAGCCAAGTTTCAACAGTGATGAATAACAGAATGTGAGTCAGCAGTCAAAAGACTGCTTGACAGGCAATATATAAAAAAATAAGTATCTTCCAATAAGAAGCAAAATACAAGGTCATAATTCGAAAAACACAAGGGCCAGTCCTTATTTACACATGCAGGACAATAATTTTGGGTAAAAAAAGCCAACTTTGTCATCACAGATGATCAGCATAGACTATAACAAAAAGATCACACACAAAACAGTATACTTGGTTGTATAAACATAGTATCTACTCAGGATAGAAAAGTTCTAATACCTTTGTATTTGTCCATCATGCGATGCTGTCAGTTTAGAAATTACTGTGAAAATTGGGAAGTCCACAAATACCACAAGAATCAGGAAGATTTTGGAAAACACATTCAAATATGGGATTACAGAATCTTTTAGTTTAATACACATACTGTCTGTTTTGATAATTATTATATTAGTATTAACAAAAGTGTGCATTAATATAAGGAAAAACTTAACAGACACCCCATGCTCTAATTAAGGGATATCTCGGCACTTTTATTCAGAATGTAGTGCTTTCAATTGAGTAGTTTAATTAAATCCTTAATCGATGTACTTTAAGAAGCCCTTCATATTACATTTCCTTATGGACCCCCTAGAAACTCAAAATGTGGACTAATGTTGTCACAGATTTTAGATAACAGAGTATTCTAAGCTGGAAGGCATCCACAAGGATCATTGATTATGAAAATGATTATATAAAGCTTATCTGAAGATCAGTACTATCCAGTGATACATTCTTTTAAATCCTGGAAATCGACACATTCAAAATCAAGCCAAGATTTCAAACAAGAAAAGCAAAACTGACAATGGTCACAATCTCCCAAGGATGACTGGAGAGTCTTCATCACTTTTTCATCAGCACCTGATTCCTTCCAAAATGATGTCCCATGAGATCAAACATGATTTCATTTAAGCCCTATTTAATGGAGAGCAGACCAGACTTCAGTGCTATTTTTTGGTGTGATTATTTAGGTATTAGCTCAAAAATTAAATCCTGTGTTTTCCAAAAGAAAGCGGCTGAATGGGACTCTGCCTTCTGGTCTGGTATCATGGCACTGGAGATTACCAAGCACTGGGGGCCCAAAATAGGGTGACCAATTTAATTTCCTTCTGAATCTTACAGCAGTCCTCCAGGAATAAAATGTGTAATCCAATAAGCCACACAAATCTCAATAGGCTAATCACATTATTTTAAACCCTTTTTAATAAATTTAAATTATTTTTTCATTAATCACATTTACACTGATTCAGATCACCCCGTAACTAAAATTAGCAATGAAGTTACAAAAATCAGTAAAATTAGGTAATCAAACTGGTTTAATGGGATTTTTTTCTTTTAAATTCCAATTGTCAGTCATAATTGAATTATTAAATAGGTTGAGATAAAATACATAAAGCCGAATATGAAGTATATGGGCAAGACAGGGCAGTGTTTTATCTGACCTATAATGCACCTGGGGGTAAAATTTTGCCTCATGCTATCTAAAGGCGCTCGTTTTCTTCTGCTTAGAGAAAAGCAACTTTCAGCATACCCAACAAATGCCTCAGCTCCTGGGAGTGTATCAGCTGAGGAGAGAGCCCTTGAGGTGTAGGAGCTGCAAGAGCCGGGGTGCAGGCTCTCCGTGGGGCACCGGCACCGCCTCCCCAGGAGCGCAGCGGACAGGTCCCAGGGGCAGGTCCCAGGGGCAGGTCCCAGGGGCAGCCCGGCGCTCCGCAGCTCACCCGCCGTGGGTGCAGGCGCGACCCCCCCTGCACACGCGGCACGCCGGTCCCCTTTGTGATTTATTAACCCTTGTGTTGACACCTTGTCAACAAGCTCCATCACAAAGCAAGGATTAGGGAAAGCTTTCCGATTGCTCCTCTATAATATGGGCACCGAAATCTGGCTGTACTTAACCACAGACTCAAAAACTCAAGTATTTTTTACTTTTTTTCTTTTTTTTTTTTACTCCCATCTGCAGCTTTTTAGCTTTGCAACTGTGGGCACAGTGCATACCAGACATCCCCCTCCAGCATCCTTGGGCTGAAAAGCAAGGTTTACACATAAATCATGCCTGCTGGTATCAGAGCAGTTTCAAGCCATGACATGTGCTCCTACACAGCTAAAGGAGTTGGCAGGGCTGAAAACAACATACAAGAGAAACAATGATTTCAGTCGTGCACTTAGCAACCGTATGACAAATTAAGCATCTCCCTTACAAGCAAAACACAGATTTCTCCATTAATAGAAAGGAAAGAAGTATTAAGAAACAGCTGTGGTAGCCTCATTAAATCTTATTATGTGACTCTCATAAGTAGGCATATTCCAAATTTTTATCAATGCAGACACAGAATGTTTTCATTACTCATCAAAATAAATGCTAAATTAGGTTACAAGCACCTTGATAAGCTGCAAACTGCAGCATCATAAACATCCAGTTTATTTAAAGAATAATTGATTTGCTATGGAGATGTGCTACAATTTTTAATCGCATTCCTTCAAAATTATCTACCTTCAAGGGCAAAGCTCTCCTAATTTCCCAGAGCCCATGTCTTACGGAGAAAAAAAAACAGTTGCTCATTTGTTTGGTTTTTTTTTTTTTAACAAATAAAGGAATGCAATTATAATGTAGTTTTATCTGGTCATATATATATATATATTTGCTAAATAATCAAATCTTTTATCTTAGAATTAAACTATGTGCATGCCTGAGTATTACAATCCCTTGGGTTTTATACATGCATTTTTACAGTTTAAGTATATCGCCAACCTGGTGTAATTGTCTCCATCCAGTTAATATTTAAACATTATGAATTAGTGCTTATAGGGGTTTTAGAAAAAAACTGAACTCTAACCACAGTATAACTACACTTCAGCTGCAGCACAACTTAGCACTTATGTGGAGAAAGTAACACCTCAAATCTCCAATAGTTTTGTACACTTGCAACATTCAGAAAATGTTGAGCAAGAAGAAAAATGTTGGATTTGCAGCCAGAAGAGTGGGAACCTCCTGGCTTCTAGTTCAGCTCAGAAGCCCAGGAAGACCCTGAGGAAACACTATCTGCTCTGTATTTGTCTCATGGTTTCCATAAGATTCAAAAATGTTTCTGACATACAAATCTCAGTACCTTTGGAGAAAAGGCAGCTTCTGCCAGGGTCTTCATCCATCTCCTCACCTGGGGCGGATACATGGCAGCAAAGGTGTCTAGCAGTGGGGGCAGGAGCAGCTGGGCCAGGGGTTTGGGGAAGCTTTTTGTTTTAAGAGGTCCAAGTTTGGTATTTGCCTTCTCGAGGACAGAAAGCCACAGGCCCCACGGCTAAACCACAAGCTCCCCTTACCTTGCACAGCCATCATTAACACAGCTGTCATTAACACCAACACTCTCTGCCCACAGCAATTCGAGACGGTAGTGAGGGACAGTTAAATAATGGCCACATTTAGTTTTGCAAGTGTGAACACATGGTAGCAGAAGAGTGGCATTAGTGAGCACTGGGAAACACTTCTGCATGGACGAAAATCAGCTCAGAACTCACGGTTCATTCAATGGGCCCTGTAAAACAGATTATGCTTTGCAACAACTGCGTGATTCAGTTGTTGCTCATTTTAAGCTTTAATCTTACAAACACACACATTTAGTCCCCACGGTCACACTGTTCGTTTGTTAATATTCCATATAGATTAAAATAGGTGTGACTGTGCATTTGTTCATCCAACAGTGCCTCAAGTCCTTTCTGAACTCCAGTGCTCTGGCTTTTCGAGACTTTTAAAGGTAATCTCTCCCATCAGGGAAACAGATTGTAAATTTAATGGTGTACTTTTTACATAAGCGGATGCAGTGAAAAGACAAATGTTGAGAAAAAGTCCGTTTCTTCTTGAAATATTAACTCATTACTTTGTTATTTCTTGTTATTTTTCATCAGTTCCTTTAGTTGGATGTATGAGCAATGAATGCTCCCAAACACGTATATTTTTCCCCTTTATTCACCTTGGAGCAATATCTCTATTCAGCTGCAGGACTTGCTAACTCATGGAAAGAAGAGGCCAGAGGTAAGCAAGAAAGCACCCTGGCAGAAGTCAGCAGCAGTGAGTGCCCCAGACACTGGGGAGCACACCCATTCTCAGTCTGGACTGCTCCAAACCCAGCCTACCTGGGAGAGGCCAATGCCTGAGCTCCATTTTTACAGATGACACTAGTTTTTCCTATCTGGTTGACTAAGGAAAATAATATCCCTGTAAATAGACCTCTTAAGATTTTTTTTTTTTTAACTGTCTGTCTTTAAATGGAAGACTAAAAAGGACAAAAATTCAAAAATTATAGAAAATTACAGAAATTATTTGCTTTACTTGTCAGCTTTCCATTTCAAAGCTCTTGATGAAATTTCTCGTCTTAACCCTAAAGCAAAGCTTTATGCAATGAAGGGCCAGCATATTTTATATCTGTTTAATTATAATAATGAAGACTTTGGTAATGCATTTAGAAGAACTACAGTCTAATCAGGGCTGTAACCAGAGAATTGCTTTGTTATACCCAGGAGAATTTGTCTGTCTTAATTAAGTCTCCTCTCTCAGACACAGAACACAGAGGCTCTTTCATTTGAACTACCTTATGTAATTGCAGAACAGCTCTACTTGCTGAATATAGCATGCGTTGTTTGCAGTGCAGTTTTTAACACTATCATCATGTTTCCTAAAGGAAAAATCTAGAAAAGATAGAAAACAGTCCAGACAATGTCCTTGGATATGGTAAATGCTTCTGTCTTGTAGTTCAGCAGCAGAGGCTGCAGTAAAATATGAATGCCCTAATGCTCACACTGATCTGCATCACACTGAATTCCCTTAGTTCACACAAGGCAATTGTTTACTTAGCTCAATTTAATGAACGCAGAATCTAGCCCACAGGAGCGATGTATGAGATTTGTGGAAGTCCCATTCTTAACTGTACCATATTTTCTGGATATACTATTTTAAGGCATGTTTGGAGTCAGTACAAAGTACAAAACACTGTAACAGTACCAGATATTTTACACACAGATTAACAAAAATTAAATCTTTTTAGAACTACCATAGACACTAAACTCCATACCTTATTAATTTCACTGGGTTTTGTCTCTGTTCTTTTCTCACTTTGAATCAATATTGAAGCTTATTAAAAATATGTTCCTCCTTATGCCTATACATAAGCCAAATCAATTTCTTTTTTTCCCATAGGGTGTTTTCATCTGGGATCTTTAGTAACTAAGAGAAAAATAATCAACTCTTTGTATGCAGTAAAGTGGCAAATATGTTTTTTAACTATGCACTCTGGGAAATAATACATTTCTAACTTATTTTCCAAAGACAATTAAAAATGACACATTACCTGTCCTTGAGTTCCTCAGCTACTAGGTAAATTGAGGTACATCAGCTACTCTGTAATTGCTAAATTACTCTGTTAATCAAAGCACACTCTTGTAGCTCAGCAGACTGAAATAGCATTATTGCCCTCATGTAAAAGGAGTGGTCCACCCTGCAGCCATTTGCTGATATTTTAAAACTCAAACACTGATTTCGGAGCTCTAAGTGAAATGTGGTAATTCAACAAGCACTGTGCTATGCACCACCAAACCAAGACACAAGTTTTGGTTGTAAAGTCGGCATAACCCAACTTCAATCTGTGGTTCCTTCCTAAACTCTCACAGAAAACTGTTTTCTCCCATCAATAAGAACGTGCCCCAGAATAAACTCACGTGCAACACTGGGGAAGTGTATGAAACTCTGAAAACTACCATCCAGAAATCACCCAAAGTATTAAATTACAAAGGACAAATTTTGAAGGGGTCTGAATATATCCTTCGATTTCAGAGCCAACATGGTTATCAGAAGCAGGAGAAGTGATGTAACTAAACCTGTGAAGAACGGAAGGGTAGAACACTTTTAGAGTATTAACTGAGCTGGGCTGTTACCTGCCACAGTTTAGAGTTTACTTGTGGTGGCACACTCATTCTGGATACCTTTATGCTAAGCTTGGAGCTTCCTCTTTCTCTGCTGCCTGAAAACCCAGGGCTTGAAATCGAATTCTGAAATCCCACAGGCAAATATACAAGACTGCATATGAAGCAGGTTTTCCCTTGCATCCTGTTTCTGAAAAACTCAAGTACAGATGTCCCATATATTGTACACAGAGTCAGAGGTATTTATGTATCAACCACTGAAGCTACAGATCTGACTCCAGAGTAATATTCACATCAGCACAAGTTCCATTACTTTGTTTTGCATGAAGCACAGATCTGATGATACATCCTCAGCTCTTGCTGAGTCAACGAAGCGTTTAAACACAGATCTACTGTATTCAGTCAAACTTAAAGAGATATTTTAGTGCTTTGCTGATCTCTGAGGCACCCACAATCATGCAGGAAACAGAAGGCAGACATGCTGTGAATGCTGCTGACATGTTGTAATACTGAGCCACAAAATCACCCCTCTGTTTTCAGAGACTGCTCGAGCTCTGTTTCAAACCTACATGTTTTGTGAATCATATCTTCATGGTAGGAATGTAGCAGCACGCAGCAGAAGTAAGTCAAACAGTTATCTTGGTAAAATAAAATGTTTCTTTGCAGAAAAGACACCACGCATCATTCCCGGGTGTTTTTTCAACACGATTGCTTGGAATATCTTCCAGAAAAAAGACAGACTACATACCTGAAAAACAACCCTTTTCATTTCTGACCATAAATATAATCTGAGGGCAGGCAGGAGACATGGACTTGAAGCCTCTGAACCTAAACCATACCCCTTTCACCATGAGTTCCCCAATAATTAAGGTATAATAAATGGCTCTGTTTGGATAATACCATATACTGGTTTCTTAAAAGTTTCATTGTAATTGTTTTTCCTTCTTGTATTTGAGAGCTCTTATTCATGTAATACCAGAAAATATACACAGAAGTCCCCCCACTACCTCTGCCACTTCCTTTTTATAGACTTTTACAGTGACGACTTGAAAAAATGTTTGTTTCAGCAGACCTTGCACAGAGCTGCTCCAGCACAAACCCAAAATCAGGTTCCAAAGCAGTCCATATGCACAGCCTCACCAAGAAAATTACTTGCTTCCCCCATAGCTTAATCAGAATTTTCAGAGACAGACAATGTCTCTTAAGTTGATGAGATGCAGGTGTTTATTTCTACAGGGAAAAATGAGACTTAAGGCCTGGAAAATTATCTTGTGTTTTCTATTTAAGCCTTTGCAAAGAGACAATGTTTGGCAAATAGATGTATTTTAAATACACATCCTGGACATGTTTATACTCCATCTGTGACTAACACAAGGAATTGAGAGTAAAGCTGTGCTAAGTCCTGTGGCTTGAGACAGGACACATGGGCATGAGCACGCGGGCATACAAGCACCAGCATGCAGCTCTGTAAGAACACATCACACACTGACACACAGCTAAGACAGAGCCATGAAGGGATTCCACCAACACCTTTCCAAATGCAACCTGCATGATAATAAAAAAACCTTGGTATGTTCTGAGGCATTGCAAGAGCAAACATTTTCTCCACACTAATCTCTCCTTGAAGCCTAGACGGCAGTCATGTCTTGCAGGGATGATTACACAGCATCCGGAAGGAGACAGAGAAGCAGAAGAAGCAAAGAACTCCATCAGAGAGGAACTGGGAAAACCAGCACAAAGCTTCTCTCTCTATAATTATCTTGGTAGAATAATGGCAGAATTATACAGAAAGAGCAACTAGAGCCCCTTCCAGCAAACTTTGCTGCTGCCTGGATTAATCAGACAGAGCTGTTACTGAAACCAGTACATAAACTGACATTAATTCAGTCTGCATGTATAATACCAATTCCATCTTATTTTTCATACCAAATTATGTTGGATTTTAATTAAAATCTTTTAACTGAAAATTAAAATGACACTGGTGATGCACAGATGCTGCTGAACCTATTTATCTTCTCCATAATGCAAATAAAACAAAAAATAAGAAGAAACACCTAAGAGCAAGAGTTTCAAGCAATAGTCTGCTCAGCCAGCAGCAGACTGGCACCACTGAACTAAGTTTCAGGGGTCTATGTTCTTTCTAAACTCACCTTTCACTGCCAGTAACATGCCAGCAGAATCAGGGACTGCCCAGCTGAACTCTATTAGTCAAATAGCAGGAAAACAAAAGCAAATAGCTCCCAAATGCAGTATAGCAGTAATAATACATGACTCAGGAAACTCCAAACAGCTTTTTCACTCACCAGGCGAAAAATGGCCCCTTAGCAAAACAGAAGCCTTGAACTCCACTAGCACCCTACACAAACACACACAGTGAGTGCTCATCTGTCTCAGCTTCCCCCAGCATCTGGGTGGGACTCGAATGCAGTGGCTGAACACCACCTTCCACCTCTCCAGAAACATTCACCAGGGGAGAAGCGGTAACAGGGGAGCCATGCAGTGCAACACCCATTTCCCAGAGCCACTGCTCTAGTGAAGCCTAACCCCACTTCTTCCCGCTGCTAATTGCTTCAAATGAGCTAATGTGGTTTGAGACACCAGCATTCACCTACCAACAGCTCCTAGGGGGTGCTCCCCAAGGTCCATTTTGGACCTACTCCAAACTCACAATGATTTTAATCACTGTTCAATCTACATCCAAAATCCACAGGATCACTGTCATGAAGTGAGACTTGCAGCTCTTCTCTCCAAAGCTATGGTTTCTGATGTTTCCAGAGGTTCATCTGTTTGGTTCAAAGAAGTCAAAGTAATAAACTTCAGCCTCCTCAAATCAGTCACCAGCTTCAGCCTGAATTTCTAAGCGCACACATGTTTTGGGTCCAGCACCATACACAACCAGGCTCTACTGATGCTGCTGGTCATTTGCTGAAACACTTTCTCTGATTCCACAAATAAAGCCCATTCCATGATTTAATTTCATTTTCTAGCTGTGAAATAAATAAGAGAGACAATGAAATGTTGCATATTGCAATGTACTCTTACAGTGAGTGGGGAGCCCTTAAGGAGAGTGGGAACATGAACAAAAATTAAGGCATGAGTCATAGAGTTCAAGTCAAAGAAATAAGGGAAAAAGACCAGTGAGAATAGTAGTACACAAAGAGGGTGAAAAAATTACAAACAAAGGACAGAAGTAATAAACAGGGGCCCATGTAGAAGTGGCTGTCAGGCATCAGCAGCACACTTCAGAAGGGGACAAGCTAGAGCTTTTGACACCTCCATCAGTTCAGCTTTCCATCCTCATTAAAAAAGCATCTGAAAAAGAAAACCTTGGTTCTCCTGAGGGCACATCTCCTTCTCAACAAATGTTACTGAGAGTTGCACTGTTGACGTCAATAAAAGGAGGGTAGTTTAATCACTAGAGCTAGTTTTGGATTGCTGATTTGATGGTGATCTGCTGCTCAAGCTGCTAATGGTTTGAGCCTAATTTTGTGGTAATCTGACTCTATTCATCCTTAGGTTCCTTGCTGCTGAGGTATCTAACTTCACTCTACCTGTCAGGTTCTGGGAACTGAAAATTATTTCTCTGCAGTATTAAAACAGCTGAAAAAAGAAAATGGATATTACTAATGGACAGCACTTGCAATGATGTTTGAAGAAAATATGGCAGTTCCACAGAGCTGAATTACATTACATATCTGCACAGGGCAATGTGTAACAGGAAATACTCTTCTCTTTAACTGAGTCTTGCTGTTAAAACAGATCAGTCTGGAAAAAAGAAAGAACAGAGGTCAGAATGGCAGAAGAGCCTGATCTTTTCAGCTGCCTGCAGAGCACCACCACACCCCCACACAGCCCTGCACGGCAGAGACTGGGGCTGCAGATGGCAATCAGCAGTTCTTATCCGTAAGACTAAAGGTCAAACTGAGCCAACCTTCCAGTGGCAGCAGTGGCACATGCTTCCAGTGAATGCCCAAAGCTGGAGATGCACCAGGGGCAGCCAGAGACACTCCATATGCCACCACTTTACCAGCAGTGGCCCTGCCCTAACTTGTCAACAAACATAAGCATTTTGTGCATGACTGTTTCCAAGGGGTGGCTTTCCTTCTGCTGGTCCTTTGCAGACACGAGGCAGGTTGGCCAGCTGGGTAAGCCCATCAGCCAGCACAGAGGCAGCAAATGCCTGAGACATGCAAGACACCCCACACTCATGCGTGCACATGGTGACTCACAGCATCCATTTCAGTTGCCAAAGCTGTTTAATAAACTACTAGTAGACTAGAGGCTTGAAATTTCACAGGGATGTTTAGACTGAGAGCTCATACAGTGACAAACTTCTGGCTTTGAAAAAGGCTGTTAAAACCTATCTTTGGTCGTTTACACATCCTCTCCTAGTGCGAGACCTGCCATCTGCCTACTGTGATTTGCCAGTTACGCTGCCGCTGCCGTATCCGCAGCCACCATGCTGCTAAAACACGCAGGCAAAAACCTCTCTTGGTGTTCTTACCCACACGCTGCTTTTAGACTGTTGCCTGAGAAGGAGCAAGTGGCTTAGAGTTAGAGGCAGAGGGCAGAACGACTTGGTCATTTATACCCTAAGCACTGCCCTACCGGGAGGCTTTTCCTCTCAAGGACCAGTGAGAAGCAGTACCACCCCCAAAGTCCATGCAGGGAATCCCAGTGAGCTGACACCCCTCTGCTGGCAGTGCATTGCACAGTCTGACAGCAGCCCCTCCATCACAACTGCACCCACCCCTACAACTCTACCACCCTGTTTTTTGGACACTAAGCAATGCCAAGAGCTCATAAAATTGTCAGCCTTCCCACAGACCCCTCATTCAACCTTAGACAAAATCAAATCCTCCCCCCTTGCACCAGTTCATCTCCTGCAAGATCAAAATCACTCACGTGATTCCCATTCCTGCTCCAACCCACAGAAGCTGACCTGAGGGACCAGCACATGGAGCAGCAGCAGTTGTGTGTTCAAAAAGGGGACTCATCCACCTGGTATACAGTAAATTCATGTCCCCTCTTCCTTCCTCACCTGCCTGAACCCAAATGCATACAGTACACTGTTTAAGAGAGAGGCAATTTGAGTTAAATAGTAGTCCTAGCACATTCCAGGAGCATTCCTGAAAACCAAGCATTTGGATGAATTTTCTTCAAAAGCCTCTAAACAAACACCCAGCTCTGATGTAACACTGCTGCTTTCCCCTTACCTTAGTAACTGTGGGAGGCTATTTATCTCATTCCCCTTGCAACATAAAAGCCATTTCTCCAGTCAAGCCTCTACATTATAGATGGTTATTTTTTCCTGTATCATGAGCCCGCTGATAGTCTCTTTCCTAGGGAGGCAGAGCACCCCGCTGAATGATGAAGGTGGCGGCAGAGAAGCAATCATGCTCGCGCAAGGGACCTCTCCCAGGGCTTTATGCTGCTTGCGAAGGCCTGACTCCAGTGCCATGCTGGCTGTACATCACTGTGATTACACTGACTAGGTTATTCTGATTTACAGCAGAGACAGACAGAGACTCAGGAAATTGGCCCAGCAATGATGTACTAATGTCTACTCTTCTCCAGAAGCTCAGTGCCTCAAAATACAAAAATGTTTAAACCATGTTTTTAATCAGCATGACAAATCATGTAAAGTCATTACAATTTTATTAGAGGAAACATTTTCAAATGCATTGATTAAATTAGGAATAATGTCTTGGACCTGAAGTTATAAACCTCTAATCTCATCAGCACTAATGACCTCCTGAAATAAAAGGGAGGAAGTCAGCATCCTCATGGCTGAAACAAAGAATGCACAGCACACGACAACAGCTCTTTATCAGCCATGCTACAATGGATAAAACTGAGAAGACAAAGACTGCAGAGAGCCAAATCACAACCTACATGTTAGAAATAGCTCAGATTTTAAACCCTGTTTAAAACTACTTTATTGTTGTGCTCCAACCAACATTGAGACACTTAATGTAGTCAAAAAGCAGTGTATATAAAAGCAATGTTACTTTGGACATATTCACAACGAAGTATACAGAAAAATATGGAATGTGTTTGACCTATAATTGTCTTCCCAATGCAAATGGCTTCTGACATGCATATTCCAAAGTGTAAGTTGCATGCAAATATCCCACGCACCAAACTGCTGACTATGAAGGACATGCAGCAAGGAGCTAGTCACAAGATGGCATTCACCTTCTCACTCCTCTCTTTCTCAAAGTCCCCCTCCTACTTCATACTGACACTGATCTCCCTCCACAGTCTACTGAGATGAGAAAGAGAAGAGAAGGTTTTAGACTTCCACTGCATGTAGAGACTAAAGATCAATCCAATTGCCCCTTACCTTCCTGGTGCTGACTGACTAAGAAAAAGTATTGTCACTGAACAGGCCTAACTTGTAACTGGTATTTTGAGGTGCCATTGTCAAGATTAGAGAGACCTGAGCTTGATAAAGAGCAAGGAAAAGAACAAATATGACAGTGCATTTTCTTAAATCTTCCCCTGGGTCCTGGAGGTGATCAGGACTTGTTCTCTTCCCTTATGTGACTGAGACAATCTCGGGGTCATGTGAAACATTTACTTGACTCCAAATGCCTGCACAAACTCAGCAGAGTAAAGCATGGTCCTCACGTCCTGCTTCTAGGGTTGCTGCAGAACCTGAGAAGTCTCTTTGCACTGAAGGTACTTCCTCCTGGTGGAAACAGACAGCTTAAACTAAACTGCTCGTTCACTAGTGTGTGCCTCATTGGGGCTTTCTATGCTGAATCCTCCTTTTATCCTCCCCAACAGCAAACAGTATAAAGGATGTTTATCCATTTTCTTTTTTTCTCCTCACGTGTTGAGCCCTTTCTCTCTCACTCTATGAAAACTGGAAGCAAGAGGTAAGAGTGGAATGAATGCATGCTGTGTCTGTCAAAATATAATGTGTGCGGAGAAAGCAGACTGGTCTTCCCTAAACTCAACAATTATTAGCTCACATTTCTGAAACACCAGCAAATATAAGAAACTGGTGATGGAAGAAGGATTGTTTTAATGAAGTCTGGGCCTCAAAATTTAGTCAAAATAAGAAGAATAAAATAATAAATAAAAGTAAAATAATAAATAAAATAAGAAGAATAAAATAGGAAATCATGCAACATTGTGGAAAACCAGCAGAATTATCTGAGTGCTTTTCCTCATCTTTCCTCATTTGTGCGGACTTTAGATTTATATACTTCTCTTTCTAGTAAGGACTACATCACAAGATAATGCATGATTACTTCATTTTTTTCTTTAAACTTCATCAGCACTGTTTCATCTGTCACATAAATGGAAAATACTGGTAATACATAGCTGTGCGTTAACACTATTTTTGCCTGTCTCACCATGAGCTGAAATCCAAGAAATGAGCCTCACCTCAAACAGGGAACAATTTAGTTTGCCCCTCCTCCCCCCACCTCCCCCATTGAAGTAGTCTACATAGTGAAAAACTGAGTTTCAGAGCTTTGGATCTGAACCTCTGGGACGTTGTTGGCTACAGACACATTCCTGCTTGGCAGAAGCTAGAAAGATGCTCTTTTGTGCACCTTTGGAATTTCCAGGAACATAACACAGAAATAATCTCACTTATGCATCCAGGAAGAGGAGGGAATATTTCACCTTGCATACTGTATGCAAATTTGGTCTGAGTGCACACAACTAATTACTAGAAGTGGATCACTATGATAAGATTCTTTTCCTTAAACTGAAATTCCAGATTCAAGGTATGAGTTTGCTTGCCATTTTTGTTTACCTTTCCTTTATTACAGGAATAAACTTTCCATTATTAGTCTGTTTCTGTCATTAAATATGTAGTGTATGCAAACACTGATGAGTGTTTCTTTACCAAATTGTTCTGTTCTAACAACTGAGAACAACATCTTTTACTTCGTTACACACAGGAGATATTTAGAACAATAAAAAGAGAACATTGGCTACCCATGCACATGAAATATCTGATAGTAAAGTGAAAACAATACATGTGGTAATGCAACTGCACAACATTAGGATAATAGAGTCTGTTCTCCATCTCTCCAACCATTGAATTTCAGCCTTTTTTCAGTATTCTTGAGTTATCTTTTTTCACTGTAAATAGACTTCATTTCCAAACTCTTCCGATCTTTATTTCTTCCCTTGAACTCACCTCTGAGAGACTTAATGAGGACAGAAAATTGATCAGCGAGTACATTTTATTCCTTATTTGAAAGCACATAATGTTTCTCCCAAGTCCTCTTTGTAGGAAGATGTGTCTGGAAGTACTTCTATAAATATATTAAGAAAGATGAAAGAGAGAGACACAGCAAAACCTAATGACTTGGTTAGCACAGATATGCTCTTGAGATACCAAGACTGCAATACCCCTTCCAGCTGTGCACTGCCGGCCCTCCCCAGAGGCAGCCCAGATGGTTTTAGGACTATCTGAGAGATTTTGCTTACTCAGGTCATGAACCTTCACTGCCCCAAGTAATTTACCTATGCTGGAACTTGGCTCCCTTTGAGCAGTGTGAAGTTCAATCCTATTCTGTCTTTTCTTATTAAATTAAAAATATTTTTATTCAAAACGAAGTTGCAAAGAATGGTTGGTGTTCAAACACAAATTTTCATCGGTTTACGGACCATTTTTTACATGTGGGAGTTTTGTCTCCCAGAGCTATCCAATTCAAATTAATTTATAGCCCTGTCATCAGAAAAATAACAACAACCACAGCCTGGCAAGACCTCAGCATGGGTGATATAAACAACCTTCAGCAGAACACACTGGGATGCAAGTTAGCTAACGTGCAACTACAAGAGTAGTCAGAAATAAAACCAGCTACTTACCCTTAAAAATACCAACACAGTATGCTCAACATTTTCTTTTCTATTGTCAAGTGCTATAATTAGTGGTTAGTAAACAGTTGTGTGATGGCAGCAACCAGATGTTGCAACGAGATGCTGCACAGCACTGGTAGGTGTGTGAAAAAAAGAGGCAACAGTTGGCCTAAGGGGTTGACTGTTAATATTGCTTGCATTATTCTAATTACTAAAAAAAAAAAAATCTTAGAAGGAAATTTAATTTAAAAGACACTCAGAAAATACACTGGCTCATCAGTCAGGCTATTAAAACAGAATAAGTGTGTTAATAATAATTAAAAATAAATACCGCGTTAACAATAAAGAGAAATTACGCAGAGCAGTAACAATAAATTATATAGCTTGAGATAAAGCCTAGTAAAAGCAGTGATTTTCTTATCTATATTACTACATATGTTCTTTGGGGTGGTGGGTTTAAGACACTTCCCATGTTATACAAGAATAATTTTAAAATTGAAGTGGAAAAGAGTTTGTGAAAAATGAACTCAAGACTTGCATTAAATGAACTAACCTTATCAGGCTCCATTCATCTGTATTTTTCGCCCTCAACAAAAATGGAAAGTGGGTGGGGAGCTGTTTCAAGTGCTGTTAAGCTTCCCACTGATGTGAGCAGCTTACTTTAAACAAAAAGTTCAAGGTTTCTGTGGAAAGAGTAACAAACCCACCAAGATTTCAAGGGTGCATTTTCCCACGAATCCCTCTCCGTTCTCAGTGTTGTGGCTGTGGGAACATGGTGGCCCGTCTCAGTCATGGCTCCTGTGTTTAACGTGACCATATGTGGCACTCTCCCCATTATCCCCCAATTCATGCTAAATTTAACACTTGTACTACATTGCTCAAGATCTCCTTTGAAAGTGCAATTTTTTATATCCATTCACAAGATATGAAAAACAGGGGTTTAAAACCATTAATCTGGCTATGATCATTAGCCTGCCATTGATTTTCCATTTAAATCTTTTTATTCATCTGTTACATTATAGACTAAAACTCAGTCTCTTGAGCAAGCTGAGTGTGCCCAGTCAGCCTCTCCGCAGACAGAAAGTTTTCCCCCAGCCATACAGGGAGGTCAAACAGTGCAGCTTAGGCACACACTATAAACAAGTGGTCATGGTCAAGGTCAACAAAGTGAATATTTTAAGGAAGGAGATCCAAGCCTCTTTCCCTGCCTGGAGGAGAAAAGGGAAAGAGAAGGGAACCTATGGACCCAGTGAAGCTAAGGAAGGGAGGGTCCTTGCTAGCTCGTCATGCTGCAGCAGGAACATCCCTGCCAAGCCAATGGCCAGTGCTTGCCTAAGGGCTGTAGTTCAACAGGGATGAGGGAGCAATTGCAGGAGGACATAGGAAGGTGAAAGGTAAACAAGGATGCACCCTTTCCTTTCATACAGATTAAACACAGCCCATGTGCAAAGCAGAATTTCACCAGGCACGCTGCCAGTGTGCAGTGAGGGGAAGGCAGCCCGTGGCCTACACAAGGGCCTGCGGGATTGAACCTTCGGGAAACACGGGCATCGCTCCCACCCATCTGCCATGAGTGCACAGGCCCTTCCAAGACCAGAAGGGGAAGCAGGAGCCCAGCCCCATCACAGTGCAGCACTCGGGTAACAGCTGCTGCTGGGCTTCCTGGGGGCTGCATCCAGCTGCACACACCAAGACACCCTGCTCTTGGTTCTGCTCACAGGGAGATTGGCCAAAGGGAAGGCAGCTGGCAAAAGCCAGTAAATCCTTCAGCTCAAACTAGCAGCGATCCTGCTGTGCCCCTGCCAGCTCTGATGGTGGTTCAAATAAAGGGCTCTGCACTCCAGGTAGCTCATAAAAAAAGATTAAAGCATCACAGTCAATGAGGCAGTTTCCTCCTATTTGCCCACTCAGGCAGAACTATTTCCCCTCCAGATTAATTTCTGCCTTCCTCCACTCAGTGAAGGCACCAGGGTGCAGAGGTGGGAGGCAAGGGAAAGGCACACCAGAATAGAGAGAGGCACAGGTGGGAAGGAGGCCCTGTGCTCCTCCTCTCAACTTGCTCTCCCAGCAGTGGACCATTCCTATGGGATGGGTGTGCTTCCTGCTGTGACAGTGACACAGACCCACAAGCTGCAATGCAAATATAAGTAAGCCATTACAAAAATAATTTTAAAAGCATTTAGTTGTCACACAACTGAACAATTATTTCCATGGCATTTAGAAAGTCCGTCCAGACTGACTGGTCTGGGATGGGTCCATCAGACTGGGATGTACTCTCTGCTCCTTGCCAATGTGGCTTTAACTGATGAGGGATCACAAGACAAGCATTAGCGACATGCCTTGTTAAACATCGCCAATAATGCAACAAGGAAACCAGAATACGCAGCTAAGGTATGAAAACAACAGATGGATATTCTGCCAAGGCAATACTGCTTTCCTCCAAGGACAGCCATGACCTACCCCCAAGCCCTGGGGATGGTCATCTATCATGTCAGCATCCCCACCTTCCCCAAACAGCGCAAATCTAGCTTCTCAAGGCTCAATATCCCTTAAACCTCTCAATCAGAAGCGATGAAAGAGAAAAAAACAATTAATGAATGTACATTAAGTCCACATGAGCTATTGTTTTCCACAAAATTTGCAGAGCACCACCCAACTGAAGTCTGTATCAACAAAAAGCACTTGGCCATCTGGTGAAGGGATTTCACTGACCAAGTCACAGGTATGGACCTGCACGAACATTTTTAAAAGATGAAGGTATACAAAGGAATATATACACATACTTTCACCTTCATGTGCCTAATACCTATGTAGTGCTTCATTCCAAGTAACTCATTACAGCAGGACAAACATCAACACTGTAGGTTACCGACTACTTAACAAATCAAAGTTTTGTGGGTGTTAGTTGACATTTCTCGGAAGATGCAGTGTACTCCTGAAAAACAGTGTTACAGAATTCTCTTCAAAAGCATTCAGTTTGTTATTCTAAGCTGACTGACAGGTTAATACCTCTAATGCACTGAAAATATCTGCTGTATAGTCCCCAAGAACCCCTGCTCCCATTAGCAAAGGCTGGGTTTCTGTTACTGCACCAAAAGTCTCAAGAGAAAAGCAAGATAAAGAATCTGCATTCTCCTATCTACACCATCTCTACTGTAACTGCTGCTTACCACACCCAGCACAGTGCCTCAACATTCTTACACCTGGGGTTGCATTTATTTTAAGTTCTTTACAGATAGTAAATCTGAACTTTGCTCCCTGTATAGGAACTTAAATCTCTCAATCTGATTCAGGCTTCTACTAATTGACAGTTAAGTACAACATCTGAGGCTTAAGGTCAGATGATTAAAAGCTGTTTCAAAATTGTGTATAACAGAAAGCATCAGCTTTTAACAGGAGCCTACATGAACAAATAAAAAGACAAAACAGCCTTTCTCATCTGTCAAGTGACTATTCACGTTTTACTTAGTTAAGCATATTGCTGCTGTTTGGAAATTAAGATCAATGCAATTTGCAGACAAACATACTTTTATAAAAAGTAACTCCTGTTGAGCTACACAGGTGTGCCAATATATTTGGCCTCACCCCACAATAATAATGGTCTGCTTTACACTAAACTCTGCCTAACACCATGGTCTTCTGGCATGCACTTGATTCAGCTGCACCTTCTGGAAAGAGCCATGGCGTTTTTAATATACTTTGTATGCTTCAGACTCACTGAAACCAGCCATAGCACGTCCCAAATGGGGCATCTTTCAGGACTCCACTCCTGTGAGAGCCAAAAGCTTTGCCTTAAACTCCCTCTGCCCCATGCTTGTCTGGAGATACTGCAGTGCTCTCACAGCCACACAATATCCTGGACACAAGAAGGTCACTTAAATTAGTGGGTGACGCTGAGATGATTTCAGAAATGGAGAAGTCCTGCTCTCTCATTTTCTATTTCACAGCCTGTCCCCAAGTCTCTAATTATATAAATTCACACCTCCACATGGAATTTAATAGGAGTAAAAAAAGATTGTTCATCTGAAGGCAACACACATTTCTCCAAAATGTGGAAAGTTAAGTAAAATGTCACAAGGAAAGAAATTCCAGGTGACTTTAGATTATTTAACTGTCCAGAAAAAGTATTTGCACATACCTTGAAATGAAAAGTTTCTTTCTATTAAAAAAGTACATATACTTTTAAGAGTTTGGAATTAAAAATGCATCAAGAAAATGTTGTTTCCAAGCTGATGCAAATCTGCATAGTTCTGCTGATTTCAACAGACTGGAGTACAACAAAAATATTTTTAAGTGGAAAAAAAATCAGTTAAAAATATATGTTCAAGTCCTTTATTTCAAAGTTGAGGGAGAATTACTCTTCTCACACCTATCTCTCAGGAATTTTGCTAAAAAAAAACCCCAAGCAAACAACAAAAAACCAAAACCAAACCAAGGCACGAGGGCAGCACCAGCTTCAGAAAGCCAAAGACAGTTATATTTCATCAGAACTGTCTGTTTTGCCTCTATCAAAATAAAATCCATCACACATTCTTCTCACAAATAATTCTGGTCAGGTTACTTAATGATGTTTCTACAACTCAGTGCAAATTTATTTTTTTATCTACAAACATTTAAGGGATGGGACACTCAATAGATGTATCAATGAACTTCCATTTCTTGGTAATCTGCTAAAGAGATCATTTCAACCAGTTACGGAAACCTGAAGTCCACTTTCTGAACGCTTTGCAAATTGGACAGTTTTATGCACCCCTGCCATCATGGAGGGAACATGAGACTCAGCAACACAACATCAAGCAAAACAGGAAGTTTTCTTTACCACAAACGAGTTTCTGACATAGGCTGTTGAAGAGAAGGGTACAAAGTAGAAAGACTTCACTGACAAATTTCATTAGTAGAACTTCACTGAAAGAGAAGAGAAAACCAAGGCTCCAACATCAGACATGAGCGTGCTACCTCAAGCTCTATCCGGGACTGGGAAAAGGAAGGCCTGAGGGCACTCAGTGAACCAGGAGCACTGCCCAGTGCATTTCTCCTACAGCCAGGGCAGCACTCACTGCCAGACAGGAGCCACCAGCACCCCACCGTGACTCTGCAGCTTCCCACGGGCCATTCCCCACCCTGCTCAAGAGTCTGCTTTGGTTAGTAGGACCACAAGCTGCTTCTTCCTCACACAGATGCTCTGGACTGTGTCCAGCCCACTGTGTTTCCTTGGAAAAGGCCACCACAGCCTTGTGAGAAGAAGGGTGGTCTTGGCCCACAGCTGAGAGCTGCAGGTCCCGGACACCTGCACAGGATGGATGCAAAACTAACATTTTCCCCCAACGACTTCAACACTGGGACATTCAGGTGTGATGCATCAACTTTGCAAGTACTGGTTTGCTGATTATTGGGTTGGGGTTTTTGTTGCAACAGCAGGTTCTGTCGGTCTAGCTTTCCTCAAAAACTCTTCTAAAAAGAACATGTCTACCACTGAAAGCTAAAAAACAATTGCAGTTACTGTGACTGTTAGGCTATTCATGTGAATGCGTGTTCTAGATGGGACATCCTGAACTCTGCAAGCCAGAAATACATTCCCAGTGCTTTTAGTTTATTTAAAGAAGGTCAACTACAGTTCTGTAAACAGAGTATACCTCCAGCACCAAAGGTCTGAAGTCACAAACTGAGCTGGAATATCCATCTCCTTACTTCAAAAATCCCTTAGTAATCTCAAAAACAGGAAATTAAACAAATGCCCACAAATAAATTGTATTTCATTCGCTGATCAAAATACCGGACGTTTCTTCCCAGAACCTCTGACCCTTTCTCAATATCTCATGGAAAATAAAGATTTGAGGGATTTCTGCTTAGGATCACATGTTCCTCTCCTATGCGTATCTTCAGCACTCAGGTCAAAGAAACCTTAAGGAGCCAGAAAGAGAAGAAACCACAGTTCCCTTCAGAGCTCAGCTCGCTCACATTGCTTCTCCAGCTGCATGGAAACTGACCCCTTCTCCCACTCTCTCAGCAGGGAAGCACCATGTCCTGACCCTGGGGGCTTCCACTCAGCAGGGTGCTGCTGCTCCCCCTTCCTCTCGTGATGCTGGCTCAGCAGGATGAAGGCAAAGGTCACCCAGACACCTGAATCTTCTACCATGTTCATCTTCTACCTGCCACTCCACAGCCATAAGGCAGACAACAGAGATACAGCATCAATAAGAACCTTCTCCATCCAAGTAGTGTAAACTATCAGAATTATTTTACCTAATTCTTGTCAACATCTACACTGCAAGATGTCACCATACTACTATCGAGCCATAGGCTCATTTTCCAAATATTCAGTGATTAAAGTGAACTTGCCCCACTAGCCTCCTTCTTTACTGGGTGAGAACACTTACGTTGAACTTAGTTAAGGCTTTGTACTCTCTACTCCTCTGGCATGTTCTCCCTCTTTTAGTTTTTACAGCAAACAACAACCACCTAGTGCTTTTTCTGTGTCAGAACAGTCTCTCTGCATGCTATTAATGCAGCAGGTTCCTTCTGTTCATGGCAAGTGCCTTCCAGGACATGTCTGTAGAAGTGAGAGACAAAAGCTTTTCTTTGTGCTAACAGGGTTGGCATCTGCTCTTCATGCCACCACTTCCTCACAACTATACTTCACAGATTCAGCTCTCTTGCTCTCTTATTCCTTCTCACCACTGCTGACTCTGAGACACATTCCTCTACTTAAATTCTGCTTGAGCTCAAGTTGTGAAGCATTAAAATGTTTTTAATTTCCCAGGAAATGAAGGTTTAGACAGACTGTTCTCACTCTTCCAAATCACAAGCACACACAGAGCCTTCCCCTGCTCAGTACATCATTAGTATTTCTTTCCAAGAATTTCACTACTTGCCAAATATACTATTTTCAGGAAAATATGCTTGGTGTAAAATCTTGCACGGAGGTGTTCATTAGCTAAATGCCACTCATTTTGCATAGTCTTTTTTTTTCTAGTTTGGATCCTTAGGAACATCCTGGGAGGCTAACGGATGGATAGGAAAGATTGGTGTAAAATGAGCCACGCACTTGCAATGAAATAGACAAATGGGCATAAGCACCAGCTGCCAGGGATGGACGCAGGCAAATGTCAACATGGCAGAACACAGAATGAACACGAGGGAAGCGCAGCTCTGAGAAAAAGGTATCTTCAGGAGCACCAACCAATGTCCTGCCAGGCACACCCGCGGATATGGATGGGACCTCCCAGACAGCTACAACTTGTAGCTTCAGCAGATGAGGAGAAAACAGTCTATTATTGGGCTGCTTCTGAAACAAATTAACTCACAGGCACAGGAAAAGAATAGGACTTGAAGAAGCTTTTTCTGCCATTCTCATTATGTAACCTTCTGACAGGAAATTAAACCCTCAACCCCATCCATTTAAAAATAGGAAGGAATAAACCCCATGTTTCAGTTAATAAGACAAGCCACAGTTTTGACCACAAAGACTTGCCTAACTCTGCTTCTGCAGAGCTTATATGTAGGTAAATTGGCAGTTTGTTACTCAGAATATTGCAGCTTTGAGGGTAAAAAAAAAAACCCCTAACAACACGAACATCAGGATTAGTTCAGTTTTGCTTTGGTTTTACACAAATGCAGGGGAAAAGTTAACACAGACATTTTCACATTTGGAAAGCCAAAGCCATACATCTTATTCCATGTTATATCCCCATATTAAAACCACAGACTACAGCTGGTGCTGCAAATACTTGAAGCCTTAAAAAAACAGATCACTTATTCAAATTTTCATGTTCTAAGACCCCTTTTAAAGTGGTTTACCAAACCAACACGACACTTGGGAATTTGTTTTTAAAAACTGCTTGTTTCAGCCAAGATTAGATTTGACTTCAGAATCTGCTCACACACCAGAGACTACAGAATGATTAAAAATTTGTGTATCCCATGGCCAATCCACCCACGAACCTGGAATTATTACACTCTAGCATAAAACATTTCTTCTAATTTATAAGCCTTATCTGATATAACATGGTGACTGATGCTAGAGTAAGGAAGTTCCTCCAAATTTCATTTGAGGTTAAATATCTGATTTTCAGCATACGCAAAAGGGGAGAAAAACGTGTTCTGGCTGGAACATGAAGCTGACATTTCTGAAATGCCAGAAGACTGGTTTCTAATTTTTGCTGGAGGAAAGACTACTAACATGTCTTTGCTTCTTTCAGCATTCCTAAATTTTCCCTGTCATCAGTTTTAAATAGTGGGAGTCATCCCTCGAAGTACAGCAACCCCCAAGTCTCTCTGATACCAAAACTGACAGCTATGTAGCAGAAGCTGTGAAAATTGTTTTCTGTCAGGTTAAAAGCAGAGCATAAGCATCTTAAAATAGGGCAAAAATCTAGAGATACTGAAAAGAATTCTGAGTGTCTTGAAAAACACCTGGAGCAAACCTTTGAGAAGAGCCAACAAATATCCTAGTTCAGATACACTAAGCGTGTGACTGAAAATTGAACCTAACCTAATCCTCTGAAAATGAATAGCTACTGTGCTTCATATTCACAGACAGCAGCAAAAAGGCCACACATTTGCCTACAAAGCACAACAAGCTGAATGCTATACCAAAGGCAAGGGAAGCCCTCCATGGAGCTCAGACTTGATATGATCTATCTTTTCAGTTTACCCAGCTGACAAGTAATAAGGGCAAACGGTTCATCTCCTGCAGAAATTATGTGAAATTGTAGTGTACAAAAGCACTTGAGTTGGATTAAGAGTAACTGAAAGAAGCTGGCTGATTGAGATGCATTAGGCACTGAGGTGTTTAAACAAAGATTAAGAAAGAGTACATGTGTTTCAGTTGGGAGAACTGAAATAATTAAACATCACTAATCCCATTGCGTGGTGCAGCACAGAGATCAGTGCTGGAACATCAGGCCACAAATGGGACCAACTGGCACAGAACATGAGAGTTACTTTCTTGGCAACACAATATAGCTTAAGTTTTACCTGAAAAAAAAAGATTAACAGATATTGTGTACAGGTTGAAGAAAATAATCTAGCCCTTTCTTGGGCATTTTTCCATACACATTGGATGAAGTTAAAAACATAGGGTCCCAACAGGTTCTGTAGGCTCATGATATTCCATTCCCTGCTAGAGCACATAAGCACATCAGACACCTGACACTGCCCCTCCACTCCCCCACATCCACCCCAGCAGCACCCAGGGCCTACAGTGGTGGGAGGGAGGTGATGGAGCAGCAGGGAGAGAAGTGAAGGCAGAACTGGAAGACTGGAAGGAGAACCACAGTGACACCAGAGAGCCACCGAAGGGCTCTGCAGTAAAAGGAGAGCGAGCAAGGGGAAAGGACAACCAGCCAGGAACTGAATTAAAACACACAAGAATCTCCAGGTTACCAAAAAGTAAACTGCAGGTGAAGGAACAATGAATGCTGGGGAGGTTCCCCCCGTCGCTCCATCTGAGGCTGTCAGCTGGGGAAGCCTGACACCTCTGTCAGTATCAGAGATCTGGAAAGTATCAAGGGGTTGGAAAACAGCAGGGTTTTTTTTAAAAAAAAAAGCTCAAAATTTACAGTATTTCTGTTAATTTGTTCCACAAAAATGTCTCCTTTGTTTTCCCCTTCAATATGGAAAATGAGGAAAAACTGAATTTGGATAAGAAGGAAGATTTTTAAAAAAGAAAAGAAATATCAGAGACAGCTAAGGAGCTTAACTTATGAAAATAACAGGAAGGGGTCTTTCCTATGACCCAAAGCACATCTGTAAAAGACCTCTTCCATACGCACAGTGAAGCAATACTATGTTTTCCAGCATGGCAGCAAAGGTGCTGCCCAGTCTGTTCTAATAGCAAAATTACTCTGTTAACCAAAAAGCCCTATGGCAATTCTTTGCTACATAAGCTTTCTTTCTGGCAGGGGGGGGGAACCAACAAAAAAACAAAACAAACCAGCTTTAGAAATAAAGACCTTTTCCCTTTATCTACATGGTATTTTAGCTGAACTGATGAGTTTGGTATTGTAATTCCTACACCCATTAATGTAGCCTACATTCAGAACCAACACCTGCTCTGGAAGCCATGGTTCCTATACATCTAGGAGATGTGTTTACCACAAGGAAGGTGGAAATAACAGGAAATTCAAACCTTTCTGTGTTCATTAAAATACCTAATGAGAAAATTGCTGCCTAGAGCAGTTGATGGTAACTTGTTATTGCTGAGGAAGACAGAAGAGCTCCTTTGTAGATACAGTAAATGCTATTTCAGCTACTCTAGCCCTGAATAAAAGAGCTAGCATATTGTTTATTCCCAAAGAAAAGTGATGGGATTTGTATGGTCTGCAAGTGCCTGAATATTGTACTTACTCCACTGAAGTGCAAAGCTGTACAGAACAGGATCCTCTTCTCACTGAGGAAAGCTTTTAGCTTAACTGGGAGCAAATTAAAATCTGGCACCACTAAGCTGGTAGAACAGTCAAGAGGACCTATCGAGTCCAGAGATTTAGGAGCAAAGACAAACCAAAAAAAGCTTGAGTGAATCACTACATTGTGCAATAGCGCAGAAAGGATATGTGTGCCACCTTGGCTGAAAAGCACAGCTATCAAATTCAGACAGACTTACAGCCTGGCACCATTTTTATTACTCTCAGTTGCTTGAACCAACCAAACCTCAGAGATAACAGGAAAGTCATGAAGATTTCAATCACAGTTATTTCTGGAACTGCCAAACCCAGAAGGGAATATCCTCTCCAGCACATTTTTAATCAGCTTAGAAACAAAACAAAGGAGTGTTTTCTTAATGTCTCATATCATTGAACAGTAACACCTTCATCCCACAACAAATGATGCTACAGGAAGCTATTCACCAGGGTGATGGAAAGCAAATATTGCTAAGCTGCTCCTTACTCTATCAGTAGACCCTGTAGCATCACATTTGGGCTCCACCACACCAGTGCCCCACACAGACACACAGCACACATTCACACTGTGCCAGCACCCACTTTTGAACAAACCACTTCAATTCTGCATGATGCTTCTCTGTAATTTATGGAACATAAACTTCAACATCTGTGAATGCTATTATTGCCATACAAACCACTACAGGAAGTAAAACTGGAACCACCGAGCCCTAACCAGAACCTCAATCTGCTATTCTTTTTGTACAGAAACTTTTCTAGCAAAATCTATTATAACTGGTATGGTATAAACTGAAAAGTGACAGCAAAGCAAGCTCTGAGGAACATTCATATGGACCTGCTTTAAGACAAAAAACATCTATTTTACCATGCTGAGTTTAATACATTGCATTTCACCTGTTACATTAAGCAAGGGCAAGGCACTTTCCCGCACTCGTGGCAGTGGAGTTAAATTATGCATTCAGAGCTATTTATGTGATGCACTGTTTAAAGCCTGTCATTATACATCTCAAACAAGGAGAACGCAAAAATGTAGCTCCCAGGCAAGTAGGAGAGACACGGGATGTGTGTGCAAGACAAACTTCCCCTAAAGGACTGTAATGCCCAAGACACCAGCTGTCTATTGTGCACCATCTGGATAGAACTCAGATATATGGCAGGGACAATGAAATCCTGATTGTTTTGGTTTCACAGGTGAGGGTGAGGTATTTTGGCAGATGTGGATGCCTGATCTCTCCAATTCCAGATGCTCTCTTAAAGAAGGCATGACTGATGAACCATCTTGCAATGTAGCTTGGCAGGCCATTAGTTTTTCTCCTCTGGTTTTCCTTATTATGCACATTTTCTGTAGTCTGGAGGAACCACTTAATTTTGAAAGCCATGGAAATCATGCAGCCCCAAACTCAGGGAGACTTACTCTGGCACGTATCAGGAACAATCATCAGTGACCAGTTTGTTTCCCAGCCACCCTCCTGCTCCCCAGGGGCAGCAGGAGCATCCCCACACAGCCTCTGGAAGCAGCACAGGGAGTCTGCCTGGCAGCCTGCCAGCAGGCTCTTCCACAAAAGGCTGGCAGGACTGCAGAGAGCTCTGCTGGGAGGAGCCAGCAAGGAGGAAGTGTTCTCTCCTAGCATAAATACAGCTGTTTCCACAGATGTGCGCCTTTAAACCCATTGCTTCGTTCCAGGCAGGAGTACAAAATCTGACTGGTCTTGCACGTGTGGCCACTGTGGGTAACCAAGGCCAGAAATTTCGAGAAAAGAATGATTCCTTTTTGACTTGGAAAGGTTTGTGAAGAAGTGATGGCAAAATCAGGCTTCATCTGTACACAGGAATCATGACTTGCAAAGACTAAATCATAGGATATCCTGAGTTAGAAGGGATCCATGAGGATCATCGAAATCCAACTCCTAAATAACAATAAAGAAACTCAGGAAAGCCCCCAGGAGCAAGAACAGATGTGAAGCACAGGACTACCCTGTCATCAGCACTGGGCAATCCCTATCCCTCAGGAAAATAAAATTCTGGCAGATAATGCTGTAATGGCTCCTGCCAATGATTGCTCCTGTCAGGCTCCTTGCTGCTCCATCCTAAGCCTCCCAGTCAGCTCACAGCCAGTGCTGCCCCTCTCCTTCCAGCAGCAAGGGAAAGCTGGTCCTGTGGCACAGTGAGCCTGCACCCTCCCAACAGCCCAGCCTGGAGGTTTGTCCGTCTGCAATGAAGCCACTCCAGCTCCCCTTATTTACATTAGGGCTGACACCAGGCTAAAAATTGAAGCAAGCTTCAGGATAACAACAAATAAACGGTGTCCTTCAGGGGGATGAAGCTGAACTCCAAAATTCATTTCATCCAAGATAACAACAGTAATTTATAACACTCCAAAGGATGTTGTACCTCCAAATCCAGCCCTTTTAAAGTTATTTAAGAAAACCTGAAAATGTCTGCTTCTTGGTCACAGAGGATATGTAATGTACTTGATTAAAAAGCTGAGCTACCAGCAGGACACCAGAACTGTTTATTCTGTCCTGGTTTGTGTGGTGGGTCCAAACGGCCACAGCCAGTGTGATTATAGATGGCCCAGAGGGTAATAGGCACTGCACAGAGGTAAAACTGCCAAGCAGTAAAAGTAGCCAAGCTCCATTAATCACTGACAAAATGTCCTGATGCTAAATCCTTCACATTCATCTTTTCCTGAGCTTTTTACTTTGCAGTTTATTACAGAGCTTGGCTCCAGAACCTTCGTAACACCCCCAACAAAGCCACATTTTTCAATTTTTCGCTGTCATCCCAAGCTGTTCTGCCACTCTCCTGGTCTCCCACAAACATTACTCCATATTTACATTATGTACATTAAGAATATTTTTATTTATTCTTCCAGCCCAACAAATAAGCGTTCACAATAATTTGGACACTGGCACTGTCTGCCTGCAGCAGGCAGATGCTACTGTCCTCACTAGAAGAGGAAGCTATTTTTATTTTACCATGAGAGCAGTAAAAGCTTCTCAGAACAAGCAGACACAAGTGAAATTGTTGCTCTTTTTTTTTTTGCTCCTCCCTGCCCCTTGCTCTTTGGGAGAACAGCACTGCTCCCATTCACAGCAGGGAGCCCTTATGGGAAGATGCAGGGCCAAAGGACTGCAAAAGCTGCCTTTTGATGGTCCACACATGTTTATATGAAAAGCACATATTCCTTATTACATGTGGAAAGCCAGCCAGACTGTACATGTTATGCATTTCAGTATTTTGAAAGCAGCATTTTTAAAGGATGTCAGAATCCTTTGCTTCTATTAAAATGTTAGCTATCCTGCAGATCAGCTGCAATTATCTTATGACTCACTTTCCAGTGGTGGTGCGAATTTTGAACAATTACATATTTTAACTAAGTAAGAAGATAAGAAACTTTTCATTTTCCACAGAGCACTATCATTACAACAAAAGCTTAAGAGGTTTTTTTCATCTTCCTTTCCTCCTCATCACATGATTTGTACCACCCTTTTCCTTAGATCTTATGCTAGATCATTAAGAGATACACACCAGCAAGCACCTAATTCCCTTTGTTCTTCTATCCATGCCTCTCAGTACTCCTCTGCCTTTCCCACGTCCATTGGCCTACAGTTACACAGCCTAGTTCTCCCAGGATTTCACAGAAGGGACCACAGCTTAATATACAAAATCTCCTGTGGGTCCTTGTCAGCCTCAAATAATGAATGCTCAGACCATTCTCCTCACCTACTTGAAGCTTTTGTGTCTGCAAAATGCTCAGCAATTGCTTATATCCAAAAGAACTGCCCAGGAAAACATGTCAGAGTTTCAAGCTGCTACCAGTGAAAGGGGAGCTGGAAAGACCCATGGATGGGATACAAACACCTTGCAGCCCAGATCCATGGGGCAGATACAAGATGCATTCACCAGCTACTCCTTAAAAGGTTATGAAGACAACCCAAGTGGTCTATACAGTAAAAGCCCCTGTAACTACAGCACTGCTCTATCAGCTGAGCCATGCAAAAAGCATTCTTCAGAAGCCACTCAGGTACCCCATCACCACGTCATTCCTCAGCTCCATACGCAAGCTTTACTGAATTACTGTTGTTCAATTAACTGGCACAGCCCAACAACAGCCAAAGATGGCAGATATCCCAGTTGGCAGTAAATGTGGAACTGTAGTCCAGGTTCACTGTTCACTGCAAGTGCTTGCACCATTCGTGATCGATATGCATGGCAAAATTGGTCCACAAGGTCCCTGACCTCAAGGAAAAGCTTCCCATTTATATTAGACAGATTAGGCCAGATTCCTCCTCAGGGTAACTCTGAACTGCAAAGTGAGACTGAACCAGAGACTGCCTTACTGTTATCATCCAATTATCTTTATTTTTAGCTACACTTCTCCTTATCCTCTTCCCAAAACTTCATCTCCTTAGTACAGAAGAAGGCTGTGAGAGCTGAGAGGACATGAAGTACTTTTTAACACATCTGTCTGTACATCTTGACGGTGAGAAAGTCTTAAATGCTGGCTATAACATCAAAAAATTACCAGGGCAGTTCAAAAGAAAAGACATATTCCTGTGCCAGTGTCCAGAGGCTGATAGGATGCTGAAAGGTCTCACAATTTTCTTGCCACTCAAATGGAAGCCTCAGCTGTGCAAATTCAAAATCAGCAGACTGCAGCAACTACAGATAAGAGTCAATGTACCTTGGTTTCCAAGTCACGGCTATTTAAATTCTAACTCAATAAACTACTTGTGCACTCAGCATTTTGAGATTCAGTCGGCTGCTTGCTCTCCTAAAAGTTAGTGCTTCCCCAGAAATAGCTTCTAACTTAGAGAGTAAAGGGGGAGAAAATCTGTTTGCTCAGCTCCACAGAGGCCAAAAACTTCCTGGCTTTGCCAGGAGAAGACTCTCCAATAAAGACACTACAAACAAGCAACAAAAAAAATCCCTTTTGAGGACTTCTTATGCCATGTGCAGAACACAGTGGTGTTCTGCAGGGCATGTGTAAGTCCACAGGGACTTAGGCAGTTCTGGTTCACTGTGGGTTCTGTACTCTGCCCAGAATCAGGAAAGCACAAAACCTCTTAAAATAATCACTGTATCTTTATGTAAGTCTTCTTCCAAGCTAAAATAAAACCTAAGGCCTTTTAATTGCTCTCTGAACAAATGCCACAGGGCAAAGTCCAATGGTCCTCTGCTAAAACTCCAACTGCAGACCACAGACACCTTCCATCAGTGACCACTGAACCCTTCTGTTGGGCTCTGAAGGGATACTGCATATACTAAATGCCTGTGCATTCACGATGCAAAGTATTTCTCCAGGCTGGAGCTTCAATGCATGTAGTAACAAGCTGTAAAAACATGTCAGCAGAATTTGAGCGGACGTTGCCAAGCGTCAAAATAGGACAGCATTTAAACATTTTCAAATTTTGCTTACGATACAGCAGCACAAGGCAAACATACCACCATTAGCATTTCAAAAATAGTACCTGTAAGAAAGAAAGTTTTAAAAATAACTTTGCTTTCTCCTGGCATCCCTATGCAAATAGGTTCTTCTTTTAATTAAAAAAGTCTCTTTCATGCAAGCACCAGGCGTCATCATTTACTTCGGCAATTCCAGATCCTGTAGCTAAACAAATCACAATGTGGTGCACCTCTCACTTTCCCCCAGCAAACCTGGGAGGTTTTGTGCATAGGTTGGTGTCTCATCCTGCTCCAAATGTCCATGTTCCACTCACAGGTGACAGTAAACTTGTGGTGATCCCTCCAAGAGAGCTCTTTCAAGTAAGCTACATCTCATCACTGAGAAACATGATTCACTTCTCCTACAGATAAATCAAATGAGCCAGAGACAAATGGATTTGTTTATCCAAAGCCACCAGATTAATGCTTGTACTATCATTAGTATCATAGCAGACAGTAAGGTATTACAGCAACAGGAATCAACATAAAATATAACATTAAAAAAGTGAAAAAGTGAGATTTCTTCTGCAAGAAAGAGTAAAAGTACATAAGAAACAAAAGTACCCTATTGCATAACTGCAGAGGTGGTGAGTTCCAGTTACGCAGGCCTTCCTTACCCACAGGATGCTTTGCTAGGCAGTGCCAACATTTTTCCAGACCATTTTACGCATGTGTTGCGAAACACACGGAACTGTTTAATCTACCTTTCAGTACATTGTTTTTCCACTTTGCTCTCATCACCTTCTCAAGTACCCGGTCCAGGTTTGGGGTTTGCAAACACTGGTAACGAATCCAAGAATTATCTACCTGGAAATCTCATAGCTAAGATACAGAAAGCATTGCTAAAATAAAGATGATTCATTTTGTTTCTATTAGCTGAAAGGACATGACAAACAGCTGAGCAAATCTAAAATTACAAACTTAACATGAAACAACACTAAACCTGAGTACAGTACTGAAACAAAAATCATGAGCAAGCAAGAATTCTGCAAGCAAGGTCCTCTAGAAAGAAAGTTACTAACCTGATTTTTAATCTGTTTCACCCAGTACAGCTTCGGTGGTAAATGTACTGTCACTGTTTTCATCCAGGAATTTTACAGACTTCATCACTCCTTTTCTCTAATAGTTATTTGCTATAGATCAAAAGATCCCATCTTATTAAATAGGCATTTACTTCCCAGCTCAAAACAAGCAGACAAACAAAAGCACTGGTAGTAGCCACAGGTAGTGAAGAGACTGCAAAATTTCAAAGTATTTTGGAGCTGGTCTTACAGAATTTCTTTGTGAAGAAGGTCATCCATCAGACTTTGACATAAGCTGGGGGAAAGAAGTATTTTTCTCTTATTGTCTGAAGAAAGTAAGTTGACCAGCAGGAAAGGAAGGGGACTCTGCTGTAAAACCAGAATTAAGATGTGCCCCAGTGACAAGGCACAGCCCTTCCAGGCTATCATTCACCAATTAGCACTACAGACATTATGCCTAGTTTTAGCTTTAAGGCTTCTTATAACAACATATTTATGTACATGTTTAAACATTTTAAGAAGTGGTTACAAATTAATATAAACTGATTAAATTAGTTAACTTCAAAAGTGATGGGCAAGTTTGGGCCTTTTATTTCAAGACAGCCTCCCTGCCATACCCTGGGGGGGGGCTGATTTTCATGAAGTACCACTCACCCTCTCTCCAGGAGATCCCTTCCTGCCATGACTCAGAAGAGCCAGCCAGAACAGCAGGTCATGCTGGAGAGCTCAGGGTGAACTATGCCAAGCACCGCATTGATCCAGCCCTCATCTTCAAATCCTGGCCCACTCGTTTCCTTCTCAAGTGTCTGTTCCAGAGCACGGAGGCTGAATCCCTGTACCATATGACACATATATCTCGTGCTCTAGAGTGTGGCATTTAGAGTGGTCTCTGCTTTTTGCTGCAGCACTGACACTAAGTCCTCAGTGTTCACAAGAGGACATTCCCTTTCCAGGCTGCAGCCTTTTACAGCCAATACCTTGTAAAAAAACCATGCCCTGACACAGCACATCTCCACGTGTCGCACCTCCAGCCCAAAGAGCACTCACCCTGCCAAGAGTGTACACTTCTAAATGAACTGGCTGCATAGATTTGAAACCCTAAGATTTTATGCTAAATCAACTGGCTAAGAAAAAAAAAAAAAAAAACACCAAAAAAAAACCGAACAAAACAACAACAAAAAACAAACAAAAAACCCCCACCAAAAAAAAAAAATCCCCACAAACCCAAAAACAGTCCCAAGAAAGAAGCATAGCGTAAGCAGGAAGACATAAGCTTTAGTCAAATCATGTGGGCAGACTGTACAGACACAGAGAGATAAGGAAAACCTACATTTTATGTACAGTAGGGAAGTACGTCTGGGTAGTGGCACCATAAACAGTGCTGGCTGAAGATACAGTGCACAGCTCAAACGAGTAGATTGTACCAGTTCAGGTAATGGAGAAAGCTATGCCAGGAGCAAAACAACTTTATTTTTTTTCTTGGAAAGTGTAGCTCCATTCCAGCTAAACTTTCTTTTCTTTAGACAGTTTTGTCAGTCAAAAAATATCCAAACTAAAACTAAAACAATCACATGCCACCAACAGCTGCAATACAGCAAATCAACACAGCCTGGGTTTGTACATCTATAGCTTATATAACCAGACTCATGTAGTAAAAAATCACATAAGAAATACATCAGCACATACTGCCAGTTTTCTGTTTCACTCCTAACCTAGGAGCAAGGCAGTTAATTTCAGAGGCCTGTGGTGCTCTCAACTCCAAAGCTGCTCTAGGCTCTCCCCAGGCTCTCTGATCAGCTGGTGGTGCCTGACAGAAGTGGTCACACTATAGAAGCACAAGGTGCAATTCCATGTGTGGCTTAAATCATGTCCAAACCCAAACTCCTCCCACAGAGCGTGTTCTAAGCCCCAAACCAAACATTCCCACACACTCACTCTCTTGCGTCAGCAGCGTAATCCTAAAACCACCCAGGAATGCAGGAAACTGACCCAGGTGTGTGCTAAAATACATGTAATTATCGATGGCGAATATCGTACCTAAGAGTCAGCAACATCCCTGAAGGAGTATCAGGGGACACTTTACCCCCCAAAACACACAGAATTTCTCTAGAAGTTTCAGAAATTGTTCATCTGTATTTAAGTAATCTTCCTACATAGTAATACTCAAACACCTTGTCAGAATTTATCAACAGATTAGACAGCCCTTCCCTAAAACTGCCAAATATTGTTACTGTCATTTTTTAGGAATTAGCACTGAGGAATATAATAGCACTCTGAGCTGTGGCCCTCATTTCAGCAGAGCCAGTAGAGAAAGTGCAGGGGGAAGGACTTCCACTATTACACAGAATATGTGTAACACTATACAATACTTATGTCACACTGCACAACTATTACATAATAATATATTAGATATTGTTACAAAATGTTATATAAAAATATTACCTAATTGGTACCCTCAACCACGCTGCACCACAGGCTAGGGAAGATGGTGGAAGGGAAGACAAAGAGGCTAGGGAAGACAAAGAGAATTTATATGGAAAATACCCTCCATAAAGAGAAAGTCTGCTCTGAATTACATAAAAGATTGATCTCTCTCCTCCTCTCTCTCCTGCCCAAGAACCTGACCTGTTGGTCAGGTCAACCACCATCCACCCAAGAAGACACACAGCTAGCTCAAGAGAAGCCTTGGAGGCTGCATGGCTGAGCCCTGCCCGTCTGGCAGCTTTTGGAAGGACCTGCAGTCTTTAGCCACAGGTCCCAGGCACTGTGCCTGAAGCACCATCCCAAACAGGGGGCTGCAATCTTGGCTGGTGCCTTGCATATCAACGTGCCCTGTTCAGGGAGCCACAGCCTCAGCCCTTCTCCATCACAGCAGCCTCTCCCCTGAACGGGCATCCAACACAACCCACCGCCCTTAGAAGCCCCCCGGCCAAGCTGCCAGACAGAGCACAAGCTGCCTCCCTTGGGCAGCAAGGGGCAAAGGGCCTTGGACGCCCCCACCCTCTGCGCAGAGCTGGATGCGCCGCACCAAGAGACAGCCCAGTACAACAGATGAGATTCACCGTGAGCATTACGGCTCTGCTTTCATGTCTGGTCTTTAAAGGCCCCCAGACAACACCGTAGCAGTGCTGAATTGAGCCTCATAACTGTAACTGCTGAACGCATTTTATGGGCATAATTCCCAGGGTCTGTGAAAACAATGTGTTCTGTCTCAATAGCATCTAAACGAAACTACCAACAAAGGCCTGTTTGATGTGCCTCATTCCAGGAAGCACAGCTCAGTATGATTTTATCTGTGCGTTGTCAGGCCCCTTGTGCCTTTTGTTGAAAAACTAATACAGCTCCACAACAGGGGAGAAAATATTTCTCTCAGCCAACAAAAAAAAAAGTTAGTATTAAAAAAATAACCAACTTTCTCTGGGGTCACACTGTTTTCTTCCTTCAATGGTCAAAAGCTCACCTGCTAGATGAGGGCGTTTTCTCAGGGTACCTGTAGTGACCAAAACATTTGTACTAGCCCAGTCAGTAAGACAAAAACATAAATGTGTTTTGTTTACATGCATCCTCTTCAACCTCCACTATCTGTGCATCACCTAGTTTGCTTGTAAGTCATTAGTCATGATGATCATCTCACTAAATTCAGTGGGAAGCCTCACAAGAGAGAAGAATGCTTACTTTCTCCTGAGGACAGGATGCTTCCTCACAATAAATTTCATTTCTTATATCCATGTAGGCCTACACAAGAAAACAGGCTATCTCCTTCTCTAATGACAGCGCATATCCAGGAGGGAAAAGTCAATACCAAAGAAAAAGAAGTCCTACCCAACCTCTCAAGCACTCAGAAATCTCTGAATGATCACAACAAAATGGCTGAAATAGGTGAACCAAGAACCTGCTATGCTTTCTTTGACAGTTGTGAACATGGGAGACATAGAAGAGAGCATTAGGTGGTGACCCTTTTCTAGTATAGGTCCCTTGGACAAATGTTAGGTATCTAAGACTATGCGACTTCCTAGGCCAGCAGTGACATTTTTAATAACTCCCAAACAATTTTTTCATTATGATTTTGCTTTTTCGAAACCAGCTCTGCTTTTAACATTCTCACCAAAATATGTCTGACAGAGTAGTTAAGCTTAGATATTTCTTGTATGAAAAGAAATATACTCTTTGGGCCTGAAAGTGCCACCTGACAGTTTCACTTGAGGTATCTTCACTTTATTATGAGCAAAAATAAGCATTTGTTTCCAATCTCTTTTATTCATACTGCTCCAAGTTTGTAAAGTCTGTTATCTCCTTTCTGTAGTCTTTTTCTGGGATGAAGAACCTTCACTTTGAAAGTCTGTAGTCACTTAGAAGACAACCCATATCTGGGACCATTCCTGTCACCCTACACTGTGGCCTTCCAGTCCCATTTAGACTAGTCCAACCTGGCTGAGATGAGCAACTCTGCTCACTGAGTCACTGCTTCAGTACATTTTTAAAGCACGGTGAGAGCTGACAACTCATTTAACATATCTCAAAGCAACGTTTAGCAAACACCTTGGGGTTATTACTAATAGCTGAAGGCAATCAGCATCCGCCAGCACCTGCCGGCCACATTCTCTACCAGTCTAAAGTTCCAGCTCAATTAATAAAGACACATCCCTGACAGCCTGGCTTGTTCTTTTTAATGATTTCATAGAAGGTATTGACTAAAGCTTCATTCCTGCAAACAGTATGCACTCAGAGCGTTTGCACATCTCGGCACTTCGGTGCCCAGTGCAGGTGTCACAAGAGAGAGAAATTATCCTTCTTTGAATTTGCTCTCTTTTTTTTTTTTTTTAATTTTAATTTTTATGTCTGTACTGAGTCCAGGAATGGAAAATTTCATTTGCCACTGAGGCACCCACTGAGCTGCAACTGCATCCATGGCAGCCCAGCAGCATGAAGAGCTTTGCAGTTTTAAACACGATGAAGCCCCATTGCTGTTGCTGGTGAAATCCAGCTGTCAAAGCAGGTGGGTGGGATGAAGGACTCTGCCAAACATCTCCCCACTGCCCTACTGACTGGCACATGGAGCTGTTCTGGAGCAGATGCTGACACAGCCCCTTCACAAATGTCCCCAGCAAATGAGAAGAGTAGATTTACAAAAAAAAAGAAAACATCCAAGACAGTTGTGACCATTTTGTTCCAGGGCAGCAAGCTGAAAATCCCTCACATAAGAGAAGGAGAAAATGGGGGAAGAGGGGAAATGTTGAATTAAAGCTGGCACAAAAGGATGCTGGTCTTCCAAGAAGCTGAGTACAGCTATTAGAGCCTCAGAAACGGCCATTTGAAAGAGAAATTCTTTTTTAAACACCTTTGCCAGAGTTTGTGCACAAAAAGATGCCGTTCAACCCACGGGCACTGAACCTGTTGAGCTAAATGGCAGTATAATAACAATTCAGCACTCCCACTTATCTGTTTTATTCACAAAACACATACATATTAGTCAGCATGCCTTTGGAGCCGTGGTGGGGTTGTGAAGTAATCCTGACCTCATCAGCCACTACTGCACTGCCAACCATTAACTTCTGCCCACTGTGAGACCCCGCTGCCTGTGCTGCTGCAGCCTTTGCAATTCAGTGGCTGCTCTGAGAAGGGAGTACAAATGGAACCATCTGCACATTAGAATTGACTTTCATGGTTCTCTACACTATTTCATTTCTCTGTGGTACAGACGTGATCCCTTTTCAAGCTCAGCACCTCTCTCCCTGCATTTCAGGTTGCACTTCAAGCTTCGCTTGCTGGATTGCTTAGAGCATATTTGTTATAAAAGCTCAAGCTAGGCTTGGTTATAATAGCTAAAACCAGCTTGGTTAATGTTACCATTTAACAAATACGTAACTTCTTACCTTATTTGTGTTAAGTGGGGCTCTTAGTTCCTTGCTATATTACCTTATTTTCAGCTGAATTAAAACAAAAGTGATTTACATCATTCTGTAAGCTGATGTCCTCACTACTTGCACTTCCATGTGCAAACTCTACCAACAAAACCTGTACTGTCAACAATAGCTATGGGGAGACACAAACAGGACTCACTGTTTGTACATGCTAAATTAATTTCAAAAATCTCAAGTTTTACATCCACTTAGCAGGTTAATTCAATATGATGTGAGGTCTCTAGATTTTGCTTTTAATAAAAAAGACACATAGGAGTAGTTCAACTGATTTAGGGAAATCCAAGCATATTACATAATGGCTGTTATTTTACCATGAAAGCATGTAACCCTATCAAAAGAAAAAAAGAGTTGACAAATCTACCAGTGATTAAACCATTCTAAGTAGGAATTATATTTTCAGCCTTTAATACTTCGGAGTATTAAATTAATACAGAGTCCCAAACAAGCCGGTCCCTTTCAGCCTGTAGGTAATATTAAACCAACCTGACCTGTGCTCAAGGGTTATGCTTTTCAGCCCTTTTTCAACACCAGAAGGGCCTAAGAGTCCCACAGGCCTCTGGAATCTTCCAAGTTTTTACAGATTTGTTAAGAATCAATATTGTTTGATATTGCTGGAACCAGCCTCCCAAACTCTCCTGGGCATTACTTCTCAGCACTGAAGGATTTCAAAACACCTGAGCAGACACTGCCTTGTCACCTCTGCTCACCACCACACAGAATCCCTTTCCAACTACCCCCACAGCACAAGGGGAGACATTCTGCCCTTCAGCCTGGCTGGAGCTTACACCAAGCATCTCCCCTTACACAGTAATTAGAAATCCATCTCTGCAGAGTGCCATTTAGCCTATTCTCTCCTGAGACTGAATGGCTTATAACAAATTCCCACCTCCATCTTGTATTTACTTAAATATACAGCAGACAAAATAGTTTTCAGTATGTAATTCTTATAAATACTACCTTGAGATACAGTCACTTGTGTACTGGCACATTATCTTCTTGTGTAGGCACAGTGCATAAATGCACAGGCAATTATGGCTTCTCACATATGGATTTGGAAGAAGAGAGAGAAACCCAGCGCTCGTTAAGGAAGGGAATGCTTTGAAGTACTTCATGAACACACTTAGCATAATGCAGTTTGCTGACTGCAGCTTCCAGCAACAACCAAAATGTAAGCAAATTATAAAGATAATGTTTCTAGAAATTATTGCAAGACTCATGTCTTTGTTTTACACAGCACCAGTATTTTAGCCCAATGACCTGGCACCTAATCTTTCCAAAATGTGACATTTAATTAATGTCACTTCCATGCATCACTTCCTCTTGCCACCACATCAGAAAGCTGCTCCCTGCATAAGAGAGCTTTAACCTTTGAGTGTGTGTTGTTTGCCCACACATCCTGCAGAATTTGCATGCATTATCTGGGAGCTTGATAAAGGACACTGAGCCACTGCACTTTGATGATCTCTCCTAGAGCTGTGATCTCTCTGTCCTGGCTTGCCAGGTGCTTGGCTAGGGTCCCATGGAGCAGAGCTGACCCAGTGTGGGCAGGGGACTGATTTGGCCTGTGTGACAGGGGACTTTGCCCTGCCATGTGGGAGCTGTCTGGTCAACTCTTTTGAGCTGATTATGCCTCCTCCCCTGGGTATGGCTGCACCAGCTACTGTAATCTATGCTCACAGATGTTGCTGCCTGATGCCTTTAATGGTCATTTGTGGTCTAAAAATTTTTTAAAGGCAGCTAGAAGGGGCAACAGACATTTGTTAGTTCTACAGAGGAATGGGAATAAATAGTAAATAATGTATCATATTCCAGACCCATCTTTTGCATTATGCAAACATCAAGACTCCTTTCTGGCTCCAGAGAACTTTCAGTCCCTCTTCCATGCTCCAAAATAGCAAGGAGTCTACAATAAATTTGAAGAGTTGCACTACAAACTTAAGGATATTTGTAGCTGTCATTTCCAAGATGGCAAGCAGTCTATCCCTCCTGTTATCAGTAGCTAATTCTGTGCCTTCTACTACTTCTCATCTCTTTACTACTTTCCATCCTCTCTACTATTTCCCTTTCTCTGGCTGTGAGAGGCATACTGAAACTCCCTGATGTGCTAAAGTAAAGCTGAAAAACCGTCACTATTTAATAAGCAAAACTGTGCCTGTTTTATTTATTTAGGCAGCTTCTGTGAACTCACTGTTTGTATTTGCATGAGTGCTCCTCATCGTGACTAGATGGATGCTATAGAAAAACCCTCATAAAAATCTGATATTTCATGAAAAACATACACTTTATGAGCCATTCTGCTCCTAGAGACCCTTCCCTTGTTTTTATTCCCTTCTACTTTATTATGAAGGACATTTCTGGACAACAGGATCAGGGCTTCTTAGTGAACATCTGCTACTAAAAGCTATCTCCTAAGAGTAGCAAATCTTGCTTGCCTTGGCCACACAAATAGTTTTATCTACTTCAATAGAACTATGTGTGCGAAGCAGCCTGGACTGACCTCTGCCAAGAACTATGTGCCATGTCCCTGAAGGTTGCTCCTGCTACTTCAGTGATCTTGCACCCCGAAGTCTTATGGTACCAGTAGTTTAAACAGAAAGACATTAAAAGAAAACAACTTCCTGCTGTCATATGCAGCTCTAAAGAAGAGAGAAGACAAAGTGTAAGACCTTTTTCTTAACAGAATGTTTCTACCACATTTCAGTGCCTGTTTCACTCAGACAAATTTCTCCCAACACTGTTTTTCTCCCCAGTGCTTAAAATAGGAAAATGCTACAAACTCAACCCTCTTGTGTGGGGTTTCTGATACCAGTTTGGGGATTAGTGAATTACTCATCACTGTGCTGTGCTGGGACATGGAGTGGAAAGCTACTGCAAAAGGGAAACTAAGGTAAGCCCAATCACACCAGCTGGCAAATCTGCCGTGCCTTCAAGGCTCCTACAAAAACCAGGTTTTACACCAAACCCCCCTGCCACTGTGCCTTGCAGAGATACATGACTTCATACAGAGAAGTAAACCCTGGTAATTTTTGAAATATCTCAGTTTAAAGCTACACATATACAACATCTTCGTACAGGCAGCTCAGGCTGCTGCAATGGGCATGCTTGGGTGACATTGCTACTGCTTTCTTTGCATTTGTACAACTGGTAAGTGATAAATATAATGCTTCGGAACGAAGAGATTAACCACACAGTATGCAGTGCTGAACTCCTCCATTCAGCCATTAACCACAGCAGTCCTACATTGACATCTCAGCTGTAATAACACATCCTGTCAGATCTGGACTCCTTTCTATGTATATTTTAAGTCCAAGCCTGCTTTTTTGTTTAAAGAACTATTGCAAAACAACCCACTACTGCCTAGATGAGTCCATACAACATATATATTTTACCTCTGAAAGTGCTTTACTTGCATGGCTGATTCATCCAGAAATTATCCCAGGATTCAAGTGCACTCCAGTCACAAAGAGAGCTGGCTAATTCCTCATAAAGTGACAGTAAATCCACTAAATAGCAGTCTCGTGCTCAGCCTTGCTGTGAAGGAGTGAATCTGTTGCTAATCCTTTTAAGACTATCCATCACACATCGACTAGTAAGGACCAGTGTCCTTACAATGAAAAATGTTGTAATCTGCAAAGTATTAGCTGCTTTATTTCTGATAATAATAGCTGCTTTCATACATGGCACACAAAATAGACCTTATCTAAGTTTTTAAACCATTTAGAGTTTTCTTTTAAGTACAGAAGTTAACACATACTCTAGAGTCCTTTTTTCTGGTAGTAAAAGCATTTTCAATTTAATTTCCTTAACTGATGAACTGTGTCAGAAAGAGCTATTTAGGACACACGCTTTACATTACGACCTTAATTTGGTTGTGTTCCTCCTGGGGACTATTGAACTGACACTACTTCAAAGATGCTGCAACAACAGCAGCAGCATCTTTTACCTGCAGCCATATGTCTTCAGCAATCCACCCATAATAACCCCTGGGAACAGGGAAAACCCTTTCATTCCTAGGGAGAGATACCTTATGTGTAAAATCACCACGAGAAGTGGGCTGGGCTCTAGTGGGGCTGCCAGGTGTCACATACCTCCACCTGCCGGGCTCAGCAGCGCTGTACTGAATTCCCTGGACAAGGGGAGCAGTGATGGCACCCAGCTTTCCGCAGGCAGGTGGCCTCCGTGTGCACCCTGCCACGCTGCCTCCAGCCTGAGGCAGAGGCAGCGACCCAGGCACCTAATGAGGGGAGTTGCAGGAGTTCCAATTATCTCTGCAATCAGCTCTCTCCCAGCTCCTTTTATGGCATTCTACTGTCCAGCTGGTACCAAAAACAGAAAATGAAATGGAAATATCTGGAACACAGGATATGATGCTGCTAGTGGGAAATTACCAACTCACTGATTGGAATTTTCTATATCTCTTTAAGGGGATTAACAGTAGTTCTACTGAAGTCTAAAAACTGACTAGACATTTGGCTCAGAAAACACATACTTCCTTGGAAAAAAATATTATTTATCACTTTCTCATCCATGTCTTTTTTTCCCATATTAGTAAGACAGGAAGGCAACATAGCTGCCTGACAATTCATTTGCTCTACTTTATTGATTTCTCATATGAAGGCATGTTCCCCAGACAATGATGTCATTTATTTCCATAGCAACTGTGTAACATCAGAGGACTATACCTAGGCAGGTGGAGGAAAACCTTTAGGGAACAAGAATATATTAGGTCCCTGCAAATCTGCCAACATCAGAAAAGGGCTTTTAGAAGATGTCGGAAAGCTGGCTCTGAATAGCCTTATTTTAAAAGAGTGAGCAGTAACAGTAACAATTTTTATCCATTCTTCATTGGCAGTGGTCAAATCAAATTCAGATGGGCAAAGCCTACTACTCTGCTCTGTAGAGCACTTCTCTATACGAGCCACATTCAGAGAAGTGGCAGAAAGACACAGCTTCCAGCAGCCCACTCCAACCAGCATAATCCCCTTTCCTCCTGCTCAGAAAGTGTTCACCAAGTTACGAATGAACTCAGGCTGGTTACCAGCTTTTCAGAAGCAGGACTCAGTTTTCCTGATCAATACTTAAATCTCAAGTCATCCAGTGTGTGCCAGCCATTTCCATTGCTCTTTAACTTTGCAGCACAAACTTGTGTAGCAGCTGGCTCCAGCCACACAGTGGGCTCTGAAGTTTCTCATTCAGCAGATAAGATAGCACGGAAGCAGTCCAGGGACAGCACCTTTTGATTAAATGAATCACTAATTACACTCATGACCTCTTTCAGAAAGTCCTTTTACCCAAAGTACCATCAGGGGTTCTGGTCATCAAAGCCTCCATGGCTGAACAAAGTCCTAGACATGGTACTGGCTCCTCTTCAGCAGTCACAGGATTTGAGCCAAATCTGATCTCTTTCCTACCAAGCTGGCCCATTTCTCCCCAAAAGGCACACAGCTCACACACAGCCACAAGAAAACAACCCTGCTAGTCCCTTCGTCAGCAGCCACTGCAATTTGCTGCTGTCAAGAGGAGGCACCTGTCCCAAGGTCAGGGGGCAGAAGCGCTGGGCCCTGCCGCTCCCGCTCATGTGAGTTAGCAGCGTACAAAGGGAAGAGGGATGCAAAGGGGCTCAGAGATTACCAGAAGGTGACAGCAGCTGCATAATGCAGAGGCTTCTCAGCAACGCTGGGCTGGGCACAGACCTGCTCCCTTCCAGTTTTCCCATAGGCAAACACAGGACTTAGGACACTTGTACAAATGACCGGATGTGATCAACTCTTCCTACCATCAGTAAACGTCAAGAAAGCAACTCTACTTCCATCACTGTAAAATACTTCTATGATCTATACTGATCACATATTCCAGGCTGATTTCTGCTTTGTACAGAAAAAGTGAAGCAAGATGCTTCACATGGCAAATTAAAAGTAAAAAATAATTGTTGTTATACCTTTTTTATCTGTGAAAGTCAACAGATAAACACCTGAAACAACATTCAGCTAATGAATGTCTCATACAACAAAAGCACTCCATGGTTAACAGTTGCCTATTCAGCAGGTTGCTAAATCCGTTACTGTGAACTCCTGATCCAGTTCATTTTAGCAAAGGATAAACCGAGGCTTTTGCTTTTAAAAAATTGCAACAAGAAGCTGGTCTTCTCTTTTCCTATTAGCAAAGCAGATAAACTGAAAAGGGATGCTTTGGGTAAATTCAAGATTTGAATTATTCATTAGCTTGACTAATTAATCTGCAGTTCAGTAGAGTTAATATTTTCTTTAAAGTAGCCTCACAACTCCAGGAGATGCAAAGCAACAAATGACAGTGCAAACAGATTTTTCTTTTTTCCTATTACCACCCCATTAGGCTGTGCATAAAGCTCTCTTTTAACATGCAAATACTTTCCCATTGAGGTAACACAGTGTGGGTTTAGATTATTGCTGCCAGTAACCATTATTTTCCATTTTTATAATCTCCATATCCTTCAGAGACTTCCCTCTGCTTTTTAATTCCACTGCCAATCCATTGTCAGTTCTCTCCTGCATCTGCAACCTGTTGTCAACCGTGATTTGATTTACTTGGTCAGTTATGCATCTTCTTGTGCCCTTTGGTCTGTGCTTACACATAAACTATATTGACAGCTACAGAGACTTGACAGACAGCTCTGTGAGTTTCCCTTTCAGAGTTTAGCCTATACATGCTGGGTATGGTCTCACGAAGGCACAGAGATGAGGGGCTGACATCACTGAAGACACCTCAGTGGCAGGCAGCCTCCCTGAAATACCCTGCATATATTTTCCCACTCTCACAGGGAACACAAAGACAACATGAATATTATACAGCTGATGGTCCCTGCATGGTTGCATTAGGGAACATATAAAAAAATTAAATAAACTACTAACTAGTCATACAATAAAATGCAGTTCTTCCCGCAGAATACATAATTCTCTAGATATAAACATGGATCAATTTAATGAGTTGACTGACAGTTTCCTACATTAACTCCTTTTGTATTGAATTATACCAGACATCCTACACACTGAGGTGTTTAGCCTGTGTTGTAGTGCCTTATTGCTACTCTACAGCTACAGCAAGAAGGCCGATGGGAAAATCTGCAGGGCTGCATCTCCTTCCTCCCTTTGCTGGGTACCCGCAAGAAGAAGCTGCTCATCTGGCAGCAGAGACTGAGAGAAAGAATATCAAACTAATCTGGAATCTCTTTCTCACCCTAACTGATATTGGTATGCACCACTATTACCCCCACCATATAATACCATCTGCCCAGGTGTTCCAAGGGCAATAATGAATTTTGCAGTCTGGTATTTGCTGATATGACCTAGAACAGGAAAGTGGAGCATTTGAAAAGTATCTTCAGTTCTCCATTTAAGCGTCACATGTGGAAAACTATTTTTGTTCATGCAATAAGCTACAACCCTAATGTTTTCCTACTGAATTCAGTGAGCAACAGCGAGAGCTCAGCCCAAACAGGAGCAAAAACAAAGCAAGCTGAAGCAAACCCATTTATGTCTAGTTCTGTTCCTTTGCCTTTTGTGAGCAGAAGGTCCACATATGATGGACAGCTACCAGCCTCTTGAAATCAAATCAGTTTCTTTCAAACAACATTTGTATTTTGTAAACCAATTAAACCACATGAATAGTACAAGCATGAATAGGCTTTTGTTTTATTCAAATTAAGATATTTTGGATTTGTGAAGCTGCAAATAGATATGACAAAAAAAAGGTAACAAGGATACAATAGAAAATTATGGAGCAGGGAGAAATTTAATTACATGCCTCTTTGATTGAAAGTTCAAGGTTCTTTTTATATTGCTTCATATTTATAAATTCACAGATCCCGTCTCACTGTTTTCCAAATATGTTCAGGAAAATACATTGGTAGAAATTGTCCTTCCATGGCTTTTAATTTCAGTTGCATGCTGTTTAGATCCTTTTATTTCTATAAAAATTCAAAAGCAGTTCCAAGCCATGAACTAACACGCTTCCTTTTAATGAAGGCTGGATCAAAATCTGCACTATTTAAATCTCCCATAAGGGAAAAATCCTGCAGAATTTAACAGTGCACAGTAACCCTTCTGAACAAAAAGTTTAACGAAAATCTAAGCCAGCTAGGCAGAGCTCTACATCACTGTATTCAGCAGCTGAAAGAGCAAGGCTCTCCATCAAATAGTTTTTAAGCAGACTTTTTCATTTCCATAAGCAAAACTCTCTCACTACACTTAAAACAGAAACTCCTACTGACACAAGCAATGTGTTCTGTTTACAGCTCAGTTACAGCCTGACCCTGCAGAGCCGACCACCTTCACCCCATCACCTCCTCAGGGTGGAGTCCCAGCTTCCTTCAGCATCACACACTAACTCCCATGCATTTGAGTTTACTGGGATGTTTGGTTTTTGCTGGATAAAAAAACCCCAAAAAACCAAAAAACCCCAACCTATACCAAGATGCCAATTTACAAAAAAAATATATGCATGATAATAGCCTTCCTCATTTCAGAGATCATATTCAGCATGACGGGAGTGGTCCAGATATCTGGAGTTCTGCTGTATGAGTCTTGAACAAGGACTTCAATCATCTGGGCCTAATCATATTCCCACGAAAATCAAGAGTTTAGTCAGTTCTACAAGGAACTATGTGATGTCCATGACACCTATGGAAAAAAAAGGACTGATCTGGGTCTTTATCAACTTGTATGAAATGCATGGGGTCACTGCTGAGCCCTGTGGGGCAAGTGAGAACAAGAATTAGGAACACGACTCCAAGGAATAACCTGGTGTCATGAAACACAGAAAACTGCCCCTTTCTTTCAGCAAAGAAAAACAAACTTCAGCCTTTGGGAGTATCTGTTTTCATTCTGCCATCCTTTTGAATGGAATCCACTGCTCTTTGTGGTCCCAGCTGTATAAACAAGCTGCCAGATGACCTAAAGGGATCTGCAGAAGTGGTAGCTCTATCCATAAAGGTAAACAGCCAAAATATACAGTTTGTCCTGTGCAAGAGGTAAAAAAATCCTGACTGTTACAGAACATGAGCCAAAGAAGCCAACAGTGCAAGGTGCCAAGTATCTGTAGAAAATTAACTCCCCATGTTGTCAGTCCTAAAAAAGGACACAGCAATACAGCCTGCTGCTACTGGAAGGACAGTCATATAACACAATTTTTTATCCCTCCACATGACAGAAAAAAGCTGTACAAAGAATGACTTAGAAAAAAAATTAATTACATGAGGCTGATCTGACTTAGAATTCTGCACAGGTTGCAGGTGACCTGTCTGTACAGTGTATTTGAATCCAGCTGGCAGCAAGGACACAGCCCTGGTATGCTACCATGTCATTTGGACAGAGATATTTTCCAGAGAAAAGCTGCACTTGAAATAAACTAAACTAAAGGAAAAGCAAGAGCACTGGGAAGCTATTCCAGCCCACTGGCCTGCACAAAACAGTAGCTTTATAAGAGCTCTTGCAGGGCAATAAATGTGCTGCAATTAATACAAATAAACCCTGGAGTATAGCAAAGCACATTTGGAGTGAATTGAAGCTGGTGACACCTACAGAGAAGGAAAGATTCAAATAAGAGAAAAGATGTCATAAAAGAAGTGAGGTGAAGTTTGTGTTTTTGGAGAAACTTTTATGGATTGCAGGGTCGGGTTTGGGGGTGCTGCTGGCAGTGGTGCATTTGCTTGTGCACAGACCTTATGCTGAGTTTGAGCTGTGCACTGACCAGTGACAGCTGGGGTAAGGTTTAGGATTCGGAGAAGATTGCAGGAAGGTCATATAAATTTTGATTCATTTTCTTCTCAGTTTTCTTTTACCTATTTAATGGGAGAGCAACAGAGCCCATAATGAAGTCCCAATTTTTAAACCACACCAATCTCATTGTTCATTGCATATTATGAATGGAATTTCATCAGTTTTAGAAGAGCTAAAAAGATACAAACTCCTATGAAAGAGTAGCAAATGTAAAATATAAGCTTTACAACTGTAGATTAAAGGTCCCAGACCTATGAGGAATTAATATTAAACGTCAACATATTGATGCATATGTCAGTTCTGAATGGTTGCTCATACAGCCTGATATGCATGAAGTTCTATATTTCACATAAACTTTCTCTATAAATTACTTTTTCATAAACAGTTCTCATTCCTGGCAACTAAGGATACAACAGAAGCTTTCTCATAAAAACAAAGTTATTACTTATCATACTGCTGTACTGGTTTAAAGTGATTAAAAAGTGAGTACATGACGTGATTAACTATTTAACTGAGTGTAAAAGAAAGCCTGAGCTTTCTAGCTCCCAGCCTCATTGCTGCTTGACCTTGTGTTTTACAAGGCTTTTTAGTTATTATTATAAAAATCAAATCACACTCTTGTTTTAGCAGCATCCATAAATTTTGCTTTTATAAAAGCTTGAAAAACACGTTGGAGCCTTAATGAATGTGTTTTAAGCGCAATACTGTGGACTGCTTTTACACTAGCATTAAATGTATTACTCATCCTGGGTTTTTTAAGCACAGTGGATTTTTTGAGCAGTATTGCACAATGACTTGTGCTCTGTTTATGTAGATATGATATTTATGTGTACACATTGTCTTATTTCCAGTAGGTACCACGTGACCAAAGTCTACTTTGAAGGCCCATTCTTTTACTTCTAAGGTATTCAATATGCATTGTGTTGGAGGATTTCAGAAACAGAAAAGTTGGACCTTGCCCTAACCTTTTATGTCCTTCAGTGACAACTAGTCTCCTTTTCCAGTTTTTCTTTTTTAATTCATGCTGATTTGCTGCAAATGAATTAACCTCGAAATAATAGAAACATATAGGTTTGGCAAGTGTTTCAAAAATGTCTTACCAACCTGATGAGCTGGGAGTTACAGTCTTCTTTCCACCATTTGGGGAATTCTCTGCTTTATGGTGAACTCAGCTGCAGCACCCACACTTCCTCAGGGTGCTCAGGAAGTTGTTCTGAAACCCACAGATGATGAGAAACCCTACTTGAGCTAAGCTGTTGTGAACCTTTTGCTGGTGCACATGCCTGTGTATTCTCATGCCGTTTTCTTACAGGGAGGGACAACATTTGTCTCACTTGAGGCTGCCAGAACAATAGTTTTCTTTCCCTTCTTTCCCTCACACAAAGTGGTTTTGTAAGATTCAAGACCATGGTCTGCTTTACAATGTAAATATGTTAAATGGCCTTTCAACATTCCAGTCTTACAGCAAGATACACAGCACAGTGCAGAATAAGGGGGACTTTGTCTCTATAGAGCCTTTGGCACCTTTTTTATAATGTAACAAAATCTATGTGCTGAATCTGAAAACTGCTAAGAATGGTGGCAGTTTTTCCTCTGGCTCTGAGTCATGCCTTTTGGCACCTTCATTGTGAAGGGATATGCAAGTACTGGCTGAAAATGAAGAAAGATTATATCACAACTTACCTCCACAAAATGTATGAAGCCTGAGACTTTCTGGCTGAGTCCAGCTGCAGAGTTGAAAGTTCATGTGGTCATGCAGAATGCAAATATAGTGCCAAAGGTTTATGCTCAGGCATATGGGCTCTTTTGTACCTTCACGTTGGTCTGTACAGCAACAACAGAGCAAGGAAGGTGGGTGTGTACGTGTGTTAGTACAGCAGATTGGATCGTGACTGCAGAGAGGTAAATTGGATTACTTTGCTTCTTATATGAAACAATCTATTCTATTCTCTTGCTTGCAAATCTTCTGTCACAGGATTTTGGTTGACATGCTTCAATTTTTGTCTTAGGTGAGATGAAAGAACCAAAGGAGTGCCTGCTCTTGTCACAGCCAAGGCAGAACAACATTTCTCTAACACTATGCTGGATTTCATTTGTTGGAGAGTCTGTTGGGTAGCGTGAACTCCAGCAGGACCCTTTATACTCCTCTGCCACTGCTGAGGCACTGACAGGAAATGGACATCTCCTGTTCATTCAGCAGCTCTTGAAGGTCAGCATGAAGTAACGGGGGAAGGGAGCTACAGGTAGGTGCTTTCTCAAAGAGGCTTCAGCTTTCTGTAGTGGAAGGTGCTAGGCATTCATCTCTGTGCACACAGTACCCAGCGCCTTTCTGCATTGCCTGCCCTTTAATTCCAGAGAAGCACTAACACATTTTTGCTCATCATTAGTCTCCAAAACAGTAATTGGCAGTCAAAATTTTTGAAAAGGAAGCTTTGGAAGGTCCTTTTGTTCTATAAAGTATGCAACAGCATTTCTTCTCCTATTAAACCAGTCTAGGATTTGGGGCTCACGTTGACACAGCGTGCTGTGAATTGATGCTTGTTTCTCAGCTTTTCTTCGACTGTGAGTCCTCTACCACAGAGCAGCTCAGCTATTATATTCGCAAGTTTCTCTTGTAAAGCTGGGGGGAGTATGGTATCTTCCTGAAGATACTCTGCTCTCCTACTGTATGTTTTGGGTTTGTTTTTAAAGAGGGTTGAGGATTTTGAAATTTATGGTGCCTGAGTGATGTCTGCTTCTCAGAGATAAGATGAACTATTGGCGTATCTGACTGTTGCATCTAGCTTCGTAAAAGATAAGTGTGTTGGAGGCCACAGAAAGACAGTTACATCGTTTAAAAATGGGAATGACTATAAAATGCCAGAGGTATTGGAATGACATGTTGTGCTCAGCTTGGGAAGGTCTTGGTCATAATAATTAAAATTTCCAGCCTTCTGTACAAATTATAAATTTGAGCAGTCTTCTGGGGCTAGTGTAGAAGATCTGACTTTAATTGTCTGTTTGAATTAGACAACCAACAGTGATTAACATTTTCCTAATAAATTTAGGAGGCAAACTGTGAGCACATGAACCATCTGAAGGACTGAAATTCCCTTAGAGTGTTGCAAATACTAGGCTTGTGAGTGCTTTATCAAATTTCTTCAGTCAGTACTGACGGAAATATTTATTGTAGGTATTTCAAAATTACTGTATCTTTTTAAGATACATCAAGAGATGGCTTAAATTAGGGAAACAGCTGTGTGTGACTAGAGACTGGAAGGAAGCTGAACAATATGGAAGGTGAAAATATGTAAGTTCTGAATTCTGCTTTGGTGCAGGGAAGTCACGAAATTTCACTATTATTTCCTAGATTATAAGTGACAAAATGAAGTAGAGGAGAATCAATATTTTGCTGACTACCCAAGTATGAGAATGTTTATTGAATGGAAGTGTGTGAAGTCACTGAGATGGAAACCATATGGAAGTGATAGGGATATTAGGGTTGTCATTATTAATAAGACTGCTGACTAGAACTGCCCTTTTTGATCAGCTGCTCCTTTATCCGAAGAGAAGCTTTTAACTGGGAAGAGTGAAGAGAACTGGAATTTATATCCACAGAAAGCAGAATACCAACAGCCTTGGGGCTCGCAGCACTGCCTGTTGTACACACAGCCTGTTTGGGGAACATAAAACCATTAAATTCTGCAGTTACTGCAGAGATTGTTTTGCAGAAGTAACATTCAGCTTCCACTGGGCATCGATCATGGCTAGATTTAATAGGGAAGAAAAAAACTAAAAAAGCCTTGCTGTCTCCAAGTTATTATGGAAATTAGGTAAGGGGAGGGGTTGTGCTGCTGACAAGAGCGCACTAGCTTTTGCTGGACTGAGTCCTGCAACATTCACTCGGGCAAAGATTCCTCCCAAAACAGGATGAAATAATGATCCCACTGGAGTCAGCAGCAGATTCCCCACTGATGTTGGTAGAAGCAAGATTTCACCCTGAGGCTACTGGAGAACTACTTGGAAATTTCTACAGGGGAATGTAGGAAGAAGAAAAGAAGGAGCAGTGCTTGCAAATAAGAAGTACAGTATGGAAGATAGTAACATCTACCTTTTGTCTGTGCAGAAAGTCTGCAGATGTAATTGAAATAGACGGTTTTTTCAAAACACTAACAATAAAACCAATATAATAAATGGACAAACCACTAATTGTGGCTGACTTCACAGCAAAGTTTAGCAAAATTCTTCTTCTCAATTCAACCTGTGTATTAAAGCTGAGAACCCCAGAATATTTAGCAAGAAAGACAAAATGTTACTCATGTGTTTTCAAAACTTGACCTTAGCAAACTTCACCTCCAGCCTTAAAGTACTCAGGTCACCAGAAGTTATGGTGAAGATAAACTGGCACATTCACCCCCCAGCACCAGCTCTCATCCCACCTCAGTGGCCCCTTCAAGATACAGAAAGGGGCTTCTGTTCTTTTCTCACTCTTTCCTCACCACCACTGCCTCCGTGCCCACATCTACAACAAACCTAAACATCCTCTAGTCCCTCCTGCCAAAACCAACTCTTGTGCCACACTAACTGCTCCTGGAGGAGATTGAGCAAGAAACTGATTATTGCTTCCTCCAGGGGAGATGAGGTGGCAGCTCTGACACCAGCCCAGAAGAAAAAAGGGTCCTCACACAGACTCTGATGAATCTGTCAGTATTTCAGACCTAAAGCAGGCAGCAGCTAAGGGATCCTGCCATGTTGACTGTTCAGAAGCTATGTCAATTCTCTGTGCATTTCCACACCCTCCCATGCCTTAGGCAGGATGATTAATAGCCCTCTCTCGAAGCTCTCTGAATGGGAAGATAACGACAGTGACAGATCGCTGTGGCTCAGACTATCCCAGCTGCCACCGGCCTCCGGAAAGTTATAAAATGCTGTGATTTCTTTTACCCGCGGGGAAGGTGTGTCAGCAAACCTGCTCTAGTTAAAACCTACAATTAGCTTCATGCAGGTAACTCTCAGCAGAGAAAAAAGTCCTTTAACAGTCTAGCAAAGCACTGATCAGGGTGAGAGAGCTGAAAGGTCAATCATCAACTAAGTCATAAATGTTTCATTTAAATTTGAAAAAGTTTAAATAGTTTTTTAAAAACTCATTTTTACTTTTTCCGTTTTTAACTCTCGAGCCAGGAGGACAGATCTGCCACTTCTGAAAGGACAAAGAGCCTGTCACTTTGTCCCCGGCACTTCCCTTCCTGATTCTAAAAAGCTCTGAACACTACTAAATCTAAGCTCCTAGAAGAATCCTGATAAACAATAAATGCAAATAATTCATGCCGTCCCCTAGAAAAATCAAGCCTGCTTTTAGATGCCTTCCCTGCTCAGAAATCGTTGCAAATTCAATTTGCATGCTTAATTAGCACCTATGCCCTCATGCCGCTCTGTTTACAAGAGGCAGTCCTCATTACACAGCTATGAATCTTTACTTCCTCTGCTTCTGAGTATACATTGTACATTTTTATTCTTGAATCTGTTCATGGGCTGGTTTGGGTGTGAGACACACTTCAGCACTGAAGTGCCAGCCTACCACCTTTGTATTTGTTTTGCTCAGTTATATTTATGATCCAGCTCTTGAAATTCCTTTCCATAAAGCTTTTCTGAAATACCTGAAATCCATCATAGTTTCACCTGCAAAACTGTGAAAAGCCTTTTGATCTTAGAAGTAGAAATTACCCTGGAAGCTCACACAAACTTGACAAGTAACTCATTGAAGGAAGGATGGAGGGCAGGGAAATTGAACTCGGAAAATAGTAACTTTTTAATGAGCATTTGTACCGGTTGTGTACCCTTTCTATTTGGGCATGGATTTAGAGCACCTGTCTATCTGCTGCTCTGCTCAGCCTCCAGTGCCCTTTCTTTCACACAGAGACGTTCAGCCATGCGAGGGAAATGCCACCTTACAGCCATGCAAGGGGAATGGGGTAGACACCCACAAAAGTGCTGGAAGAATTAGGTATTACGTAAGTATTGCAGCAACCTATTGCAAGAGGCATTTAAGAACACCACGAGCATATCCTCCTAGGTACATAGTAGCTGTCTATTTGTGTCCATGATGGATCAACAGAAGTTGTTTGGGAAATGAATTTAACACAACCTAGCCCAGATGCTGCTGGTGAAAGAGCACCAGAAAAGCCTTATGGCAAAATCATCTGAGCAAGACTGGCCAAATAAAAAATAATCTTACCCAGTTTATATCCTATGCCTAATAGCTAGCTAATAAGAGACAGTATCATTTTAAGTCTGGGAACAGCAGGTTTATACTCCATCATGATACAGTCCTTGGGTCGTAAAAGCTTGGAAAACATTGTGTTAAACTGTATTAAAAATATATTCATTCTCCATCTTCCAATACACAAAGCCACAATACGTGGTTATTTGTGCACTGGAGTGCAAGGTGGTTACTACAGTAAGGGTGAGCTCCATCAGAAATGACCTCAAAATTCTTTGGTGATCAAGCCCAAGTCATGGAGCTGTTTAATAAAAAGTACAGCATAACAAAGCTTGCACTGAACACTGTAGTCACTGAAAGAGGGATATCCCATGGAGGGAGGAGGTTTTCTGGCATTTCCCTTGCCCAGGAGGAACACAAGCTCTATTGGGGTTGCTCTGTCCATGTGACATAGCACCAGGGCAATGAATGGGTCAGACTGAATGTCCATCCAGCCCAGACAGTGGACAGTCGGCAGCACAGAGCTTGGTCTGAATACAGACTAAGCCTTTCTCTAGTGTACACTTTCAGTTTTTAGAAATCCAGAAGTTACAGGCTGCCACGCAGATTGAGAAAAATGCATCTTTATAGAGACTTAAAGAATTTTATATGCAAAGGTCTGTTACCGATGCTCTTGTTCCTCTAGCAACTAATAAAATATGTTCCTCACAAGTAGCAGCACCTTATAGCCAGATAGAAGGCATGACCTCTGCCTCCAGCAGTTTTCAGTGGACAGAGGAAAACATGGTAAAAGGCAGGCAAGTGGAACAAGAGATTTGATGCAGCATAGTGTCAGGAGGGCGCCTGCTTTCATGGTTCAAGCATCCTGCTGTTTCTAGCTTTTAAAACACTGGCACAAGCCTTCAGGACCGTGCCCTACTAGCACTAACATGCCAGCATGGCAAGCCTAACTTTCACATGAATGACTCCCTTCTCTAAATCCTTTTTCCTTTGCTTGCAATGCTATTGTTCCCATAAGATCTCATTGCATATTAATAACCATGCACCCATTCATTCTGATTCCAGAAGGGAAATACCAACTACATAGTGACTGACGGAATGAGATTTTATTAACAGGTCTTAAGATTTCACTCATGTTTCCAACTTCACCATGGTTTTAGAAACACAGAGAAAAGAAAGTCTGGCACTCAGCCATGCTAACAATCTACTTGACTTTTTCCAGAATTACAATCTAATTCTATGCCTGCACAGATCAACCAAGAGTTTGATTCTTCAACTGTTATTTCATTCCTTTGCCAGCTATGTTTTCCAGCCAGCTATCCTTTCATGCCTTTTTGTCTCCACCTGTTTGAGGCAGAAGAGAAAACCAGTGCAGTGGGTTTAATCACGACGCAGCCTTCTGTGATGTACATGAATCTCAAATAAAGATACTGGTAAGAGGCATATTAACCACCATGTGAGAATTTTAATCATTTCACAGTCTGCTGCACCAGAGCTCTGCTTGGCATCTCTCAGTAAAATATAATGGCCCCAGACTGCAGCTTTGCAGCCCTGCTCACTTCAACTGCTTGCACAAAATGCAAATTCTGCATTTCTGCAATTCTGCATTTTTGCTGCCTCCACCCTGCATTGTGACCCTGGTAGCGAATGAAAAGAAACAGTATTTAAAGCTCAAACTCATGGACCTGAGCATTTTTTAATCTGTTCATAAAGCCCCATACTGCCTGATTTCTCTGCTCTTTCTATTGCTCTCTCTTTGGAAATGGAACAATAATCTATTTTCAACAACACTGAAGGGGAGGCTGTGTAAAAACAAACACCCATGTCCATATCACAAGGCAATTATAGCAGTTTACTGTCTCAGGTCCCCAGGCAAGTTATCCATCTGAAAATAAGCTAATTACTAGCCAAGGTTTGAGCATACATTTATACCTTTGCTGTGCAAAATGATCATTCTGATTTGAGATGTTCTACTAAAAAGAACTCTACCCTTCTAAACTTGCAAAAAGTAGTTACCAGGACAAAAGGGTTATTTATGAAGCAAATCACACCTTCAATACTACTTTTGTTAGATCTTTTGTTGCTGTGATTTTAAATGGCATCATGTATACGTGCAAACAGATCCCACTTATCAGTATGTGAGATGCACACATGTGGAAACACACATAAAATAAAGAGAAGATTCAGTTACAGATAAATATATTTTCCACATAAGATTCACTTCTATTAGCATCTCTTAAAGCTCGAAAAGAATGCACTTTGTGCACTTTGCTAGCTTTGGAAGCTAGCACGTCCTTTATGACTATTTCCATCCTTTAATGGCCTGCAAGGTTTATTTAACAGTTCATTATTAGGGTGACCACAAAAGCCACCTTCATTCTCACAGGCACTGAACCCACATGGTTCTTTCCCAGAACTGGGCTTGTTTGTTTGCCTCTTGCACACTCCACCTGCAGACCCACCTAACAGGTTGCTCATTCCCCATTTCTTAAAGGGTTGGCCAAACTCTTTGCCTTGATATCCAAAGATGCTGATCCATTTGCAAAGTTGTGGGACCGATTCCATTTCATCTGGGAGTCACCAGGCATTTAAAACTTGCCTTTCTGTGCTCAAAGACCTTAATCTCCCACACATACTGTACTACCTACTGATTTTTTCATTATGCCTTTTCACTCTCCCTGCTCCAAATCAGACCATTTTTCTGCAACTGGAAGGCAAAACATCTCTCTACAACTGTCTCCAGCTTCCTCTGTCTTGAACTAGGAGAATATGAGAGAATACTGTAGCCACGATACAGAAACCAGGTTGCCTACATGCTCATACATGCGTAGAACAACTTGACAATAACCAAGCACATCTCTAGAGGTTATAAGTATTTGCAGTTCTAATGAAATTATTTTCTATCTTTAGGCACTACTAGATCATGCTTTCATGCTTCAGTTCATGAAGATGCCCAGAAAGACAAGGCCAGTCAATATAGTTATTGACAGATTATTTCAATTACTATAATGCTTACTGCCAAGCAACAGTTTGCAGTTAAACTGCAAATATATCTCACACTGAAAAACACACAAGTGCACTACAAAGAAAGGCATGTGTTCAAGAAAGCTCCCCTTGAATAGAAGCATTCCTTTGGCATGAAAAAAACCAACCAAACAAAACTCACTTTCTCAATTACCTATGCCTGGGAAGTTTCCTTTGGCAAGCCCACTTTTTTTTTTTCTTTTTTTTTTTTAATTCCTGCAGAATTTAAACTCTGCCTGCAAAACATGAGTTAATAATCTTGGGTGGGTAAAAGACAGGCAGTTTTCAAGTTACATAAAATGTGGGGATTCTTCAAAAAACTGCTGGTATCTCTGGTACCTCCAAGCACTGTTGCCTTGTCAATAGAGTAAAATTGGAATGTCTACAATTCAATCCAGCAGGAATCAGCTGGACAAGACACACAGAAATAAATGAGAACCACATCAACTTGTGAGAACACAGCAGTAGCTGAGGGCAGACACAAGAAACACTGCAAAATAAAAAGCAGGAAGAGCAGGAAGAGTAGTATGTTCTACCAAACCCACTCCCAACTGAAACCAGCACTGCTGTCAGGAGGGGAAGGAAGCAAAGTATCTCTGCTTTGCCTCCAACTCTCTAGCAGAATATTCCCAGCCCCTGCACTCTTCTAGCACAAGCATTTATGTAACTGTACAATGAGCCAGAAAAAACTCAAATACACAATAACTAACTATGGATGGAGTCTCCAAGGTCAATGAGTAAGAGCAGAGGAAAAAGGGATCATTTCCTCCTCCTCTCCAGTAGCTGAAGGAGGAAGCTGAAATGCCTGAAGTGCAGCCCCAGGGTGTCCACACTCTGCTAACACATGCCATTTCTCCCTAGAGCTCTAACTCCTCAGCATCCTAAGCACTGCCACTCATGAACAGGGGTTATTCATCAACCCTATCAATGACAAAATATTGACTAGCCCTTTACATTTAAAGGTTCAGATCTTCAATGCTTTGCATGCAAACATCCTGCTTTCAGCTGAGTTTTCAGTCAAGACTCCTTTGCATTACAATGAATATAAACAGTGATTGCATTTTAAATGGAGCTGTAAGCAACTGGAGATACCTCCCCTCTCTCCCCAAGCTAACTGAGCACTTGCCACCAACAGAAAGGAAAAAGCAATGAAAAATCAAAGTGCAATAACATATGTTATTACAGAGGTGAGCTCTTTAACCTCTTTCTGACCAGTCCCCTCCTTCTGACATTCAGCTGGCAGCCAAAGCTTTTAATGAAGGATTAGTGGAAAACAGCTTTTCAGCAGGCACTGACCAACAGGGTTCTGGCACATCAGCTTTCATCACGGTCTCACAAGACGGACAAGCAGTTTTTATACTCAACTGTACTTTATATCATCGGTTTAAACATTTCTGCATGCAAAAACCAGTAAGTAGAGGCAATTTGTATCTGCGAGTCCCAACAACAGCTTCAAGGTTTCTTCTGAAATATTATTTCCTTTCAATCATCATTTGTGTTTCTCCCCCAGTATGTTATATTTTCCAGAAACTCAAGTTCAGTCATTTACAAGCTTCTACTAAAATCCACTCTAAAACTAAAATCCACTTGATCTACTAAAAAAAATAATAATCCAGCTTTAGTGACGTGTGCCCAGTCTTCTCTATACTTATGCCAACTTTAAAAAACGGAAGCTATTTAATACTTAGGTCCACTGGGACTTGTATACAAATAAATCCATCAAAAAGCATCATCCTTATTTTCCCTCTTCCTTATGCTAGGCCATCTGTGCAATCCATTGCACAGCTAGAAGGGAAAAAAAAGAAAAACCAAACTGAACAGAGATACTCTAACATTAAAGGGAAACAGTTACTTGAGACAAGAGCATTTTTGCTGGTGGCAGTGTCTTCAGCAGATAGCACTTTGGAATTGAAGGAGAAAGTAATGCTTGTTTCAAGGGAGGTTTGTCTTTATCCATACCCTGATTGAAACCTCCAGCTCCAAAATGTTTCCATCACATTTGGCTCTTAACCACACTAACAGATGTTTAAACCATTGCCTTGTTTAGAGGGGTTTGACCATAGCCTTGCACCTTCTCTGCACACACAGCATTATTTTATATAGAGCACAAGATTTCTCTGCACAACTCACCACTGTAAATCAGCTCCACTTTACTCCTCAGTCTTGGTGAAACACAGTAAATTGAAGACCATCTTGTCTCTCAGTTAATACTAAATCCAGCTGTTGAGAGACAGCACAGAACATTAAGCTTTATAAGGGTCAGTGAGTAATTTCTGCAAAGGCAGTTTGGGTCCCTGTTCCTCATATCAGGTTTTTTTTTTAGTAATTGTATTTTGTATTTAGCATCCTTTAAAACCTTAGCAAATGCACTACAGGAGACAGCCTGCTGCACTACCTCAGGACAGCACAAGGCAGACTTGGCTTGTAGAAGCACATCCCTCCTTTTAAGGAGTAACATTGGCATTAACCTGTCCCTCAACCTTCCAGGTAGAAAAGTCAGCCAGCCCTCCAGCAACCATTCACTTCAGCTCCCCAGCCCAGCTGTGAGAGAGGCTGAGGCATAAAAGGAGACTGGGCCCTGCCTGTTTTCCAGGGAGGAATGGGGTGGAAGAAGACCAACACCCATTTGCCCTGACACCTCCAGGCTTGGCAGACAGACACGCACAGAAGATGCGGAGCCTCACTGCAGGAGGGGAAACAACTGAACTGCCAAGTGACCAGACCAGAACTTTCTCATCCCTCTCTGCTCGTTACATATGGATACACCATAAATATTGAGGAGGCCTTATTGGAACTCTTAATAGATTAGATTCCACATTCTTAATTAAGTGCTTGATAGATCTACACTGTGCCTAAATCACTGTACTTGGTATTACAAATAAATTAAATATAAGAGTAACAAAAATAAGATGGTCCAGCCGTTTAAGCCCCAGCTTCCACTTGCAAGCAAAACTGTGACACTTCATCTACACAGCAGTCTTGCAGGAATATAAACTGCCACTGCAGAAGCAGCAAGCATTTTTTCCATATAAAACAAAACAGCCTTGTTATACACACAAAATATTCCAAGTTTCTACATTGTGTCACATTTGTGAAAGTTTCCACTGAACACACCTTCATTTTAGTATTTAAAGCCCCAGAAAATCTGGAAACTGTTTTACATTATTCAAAAATCAGAAATACATCTGTTTCTTTCGTTTGTAATTAAAGTGAAATTGTTTTTCACTGCTGTCATTAAATTAAGTAGCAGGCTTTATTGGAGCTAGCCTGTACTTATCAGTCTGTTTCAGCTGTTCTGTGTAATAAACACAGATTTCAATTTCCACAAAGTCCGGTCTAACAGACCGTGGATCTTGCCTGATTAACACAGGGCAATGGATGGACAATCTAAAGTGTGTAAGAGAGGCGACTCTAAGGTGACAAACGGTCAGACAAATGGTCTGACTGACCATTCCATTAAATCACTGCTGTTTCTGTGTTGTCTCTTTCCCATAGCACACTCCTACAGCAGGAGACGGGCAGCACTGCAGCTGAAGAAGGGCTACCAGTTCTCCGTATGCTCTGTTGCGATCCATCCCTAAAAGTCCTTGAGCGGGCATGGAGCCCAACAGGGGAGTCACCTGCACAGACCTACGGCTTGTGCTCACTGAGTCTATTCCACCTTTGTTTGCCACTCTACCCTCTTTCTTCCCTCCCTGCTTGTCAGCTCAAAGACATCTGGAGTTTCATGTCATTTGCAGGTTATGACCAATTATTATGGGACCGGCAGTCCAGAAGCATTTGATATGATGTGCACAACCTGCAGAAAGATAAATGTCTGAAGGATCCCATAAGACAACCTGACTCCAGCCCTTCCACTGATGTGATAAATGAATCCTGCACATGAAGGTCAGAGCAGCAAACATTTTTGCCTATAGCAAGGTTCTGGCATCTGGCCCCACCATATTCTTTGTATTTGTTGCAACTTCCTCTATTTTTAACAGAAAATTGAAAAAAAATTTTAAAACCTGCTTTTAAGAGTTACATGCAACAGGAATGTGCTAGACAGTTTCAAATTTGAACTCTAAATTAAAGCCCAAAGCAGTTAGTTTGATAAGACCCATACTTTACAGCATACCAAGGGTCCAGACCTTCACTCTGCCCTGGAAAGACAGGGCTGGCACTCCCAAGGCTTGGGAGGCTTCCAGAAAATATAAAAGAATATAAACAGTTCAAGATTTCATCTTTTTAAAATAAACCACAGGGAAGCGGAGGGTGACACCAAACATTCCCCATACTTTGTAACAGATGGAAATTTTCTCCCATGAACCATCTACTCAAACAAAAGGTTGTCTTTAGAAGACATTCATCCAAAGATTGCAAACCATCTTTCTCAGTCGGTGACCCAGACAGCTTTGCAGATCTTCAGTGACAGAAACAGTTTACTGAGTCAAAACCAGCTATCTATTGAGTTTGAACAGCTTATTAGAAAGATATTTGCTTTTTTTATCATAATTTATTTTGACAGTTTCATCATATCCTCTGCCTAATTTATCACCACGTTTACTATGTTTTATTATCCTTAAGTCTTTCAGTAAGTATCCACCAGCCAGACCTACAAGCACTCCCTATGGACTGCTCTTCCTAGAACATCTGCTGACTACCCCATAATTAATCTCTAGATGAATGGCTCAGCAGCCATTTTCAGCCTCTAAAGAAACAGCCTGCTTTCTATGTTTGGTTCATTCTTCTCAGTACCACTCATAAGAAATAAACAAAAAACCCCTAAAACTACAACATCTAAACAACATGCGACCTTTTGCACTTTTGATTTCAAACAACAATTAACTTAAGGCATTCCAACAAGAAGTGCTGTCCTCTGTATACAAAGATGGGAAAAGGAACAGCAGAGACTTATGTTTTGGCCTATATTATTTTTCAAACTGCTTTTCTAAATAAGCCAACCATATGGATGTCATTTTAAAAAACTTGAGTCATACTGCCACGCACTCTTCAGCATGACCTACCATTATAACTGAAAATTGCTGTCAATTGAACATGAATTAGCTCTTCTGTTCCAAAAAGTGAGAGATGACAAATTGTTTGCTCCTAAACTGACATTACACAAATATCCTCTGGACTGAAATAGCACTATCCCCACTTGTCATCATTACCTAGTAGTGCAAACTAATTATAAAATCATTTTAATTGAGATCTAAAGGGTTCAGGAACAGTAAATAGTAAATAAAAAACTTATTTTAATAATTGCATTAAGTACATAAACTGTGCAATTATTTCAGCAATTGCAGACTAAAAACTGAATTAACATCTGTGGTTTTATATAGCCTGCCAGCTCTGAAGGACCTACACGCTCAAGAAGGCTACTGAACAAGGACTGTCAACCTTGGAATCTGAAAAACCAAATGTACATCAGCTTCAAAGGAAACCAGACTCCGGCTTGACTTCCAAGAACACAGTTCTTCACCCCAGTTGATGCTACTTTCATTCCCTGGTTTGTGACAATACACTGACTGGATCCTCAAGAGCACCCACACTGCCATGAATGAACTTCCGTGAAACAACTGCCTGCGAACACATCACAGCAAGTCCATCCAAACACCCAGTTTCAAAGATGTGGGCAGCTAAGCAGCCATCAGCATCTGTGTAAAATATTTATGACCATTAACCAGATTTTGCAGACCTTCCACAGCATTTTATTCCATGTCCTTTACTACGTTGATTTATCTGCATTTATCTGTCTCAACACTTCTTAATTTTAATAGTGGCAAGAAAGAAGAAGGTTCATGCATATCCTGATAAGATGGGTATCAAACACACAAAAGGGAGTCTTGCTTTCTGAGGCAAGGAAACAAGCCCCCATATCCTCATCAGCTGTACAGCTAGATAGAATAGCTCAGTCCTGAGGTAGCTAGAAGGTAAAAATGGTCTCCCTGTATTTTAGTATGAGGTATAAAGGACAAAATACAGCACTGTCACAGCAGCTTTTATCAGGGCATATCTGAGGCATTGCAGTATTTTTGTACACTAGGAGCAAAGTAATTACAATATGCCAGACTTTGCAGTGTGCTCTCTGCTGACACAGTAAACATGGCCTTTTCAAACAGTCTGAGGTTATTCAGTCCATTTTACTACTAGTGCTGGATTGCTCTTGACAGGGCTTTTTCCCATACTTCATCCAGTTTCGTTTCAGATGCCCCTAAATGGAATGTGATTATTTTACTTGGGAGATAATCCCCAAATTGAAGGGGTCTCAGTGCCTAAGAAGAAATTAAGCCCCATGAACCCTAAGAGAAATTCAACTTAGCTTTCCTTTTTTTTTTTTCTATTTCACCTAATCAGTCTTAGTCAGAGCCCCTCATAAGTATAAACCAATTGTACCTGATGCTTTCATGATAAAAGCCTGTAATCCATTAGAAAGTCATCTACAACCTCAAAACTCAATTTACGTATGACCTTTTAAGCCATCCGATCAAAATTATTCCAAGTCACTTTGGTTAATGTCAGGTCTGACCTGCAGACTAAGGAAGCTCATTAAGTGCTATACCCAACTGTACATGCTGACGTTTCTCTCTGCAAAAGGAGCACGTTTCTCAGAGGTTCCTCTTCAATTCCTACGTGAATCATGAGCCATGTCATACGTTTTATCTGTAGCTGTCATCTACTTTTGAATGATAGGATCAGGAGAGACAGTCAAGGATACAGGCACAGATGCATTAAAACATTCCCTTAAGCCAATTTGTGGGAAGATCTAACTCTTCTCTCATAACTGGCACTTATGGCTTATTGTGAAAAGCAAGAATATAATGTGAGGGTATTGCAAACTAAGTGCGGCATTAGACACAGAAAGAATCCCCAGGACTGGTTTATTACCATCACTGTAAAGTGATACACCATCCTTCTTAGCATCTTTATTTACTTAACTTTACATCAAATACACCAGAGCAATCAATTACCTAACAGTGTTTCTAGACTAGTCTCCTTGAAAGATGTAACTCATCTTCTGAGAGCTCTGGCTCACAACATAACCATTTGTACTTCTTGCCTTCAGATAAAAGCCCAAAGCAAGCTGCCTTCATATAGAGCTCAGTTACATAACTGTCTAAAATATTAGCAACTTAAGTGTTTACAGAGGCCATAGGATTCATAACACAAAAACTGTATGTTCTGAGAGTGGCTCACCTGGAAAGAAAGAGTTATTGTCATTCTGCTGCATTTGCTAAGGAGGGCTCTTCTGCTTGGCTAAAATCTGAATGGACTCGACTGCCTAGGAAGAGTCTTATCTCACGCAGCCACATCCAAGGGACTTCATAATTCTTCAAAGCAAAAAAAAAACCTACCAATTAACCAAAAATATCTTCTCAATCAAAGTAAGGATTAAGAAGTTCCCAAGGGGAGGTTTTTGATCTGAAAAACCCACAGCTGTGTTGGAAGCCTAGAGGGGAGCCACAGTTCCCCAGACCCAGATCACCTCCTGCAAGCACAACACCTGAATGAAAATAAAGAAGATAAAAGCCTCCACCATGAAGCCCTGCCCATGCTGTGAGATGAGGAGCCCATGAAGATAACCCAAATAGACAGAAAGGTAACAGGATCTTCATGCAGACCTTCTCATTTCTGTTTATCCCTGCCTTTGTAAAAGTTAAAACTGGGGCTGAAGTATCCTCTCAGTGCCCAGAGTTCACATATTCTTCTCTCAAGTGCTGCTCACACCCTCAAGTAAGCTGCACTGCCAGCAGGGTGACACAGGCTCCTGGCCTACACTGGTAAGGTCTCAGGTGAGCTGCATTGGCTGGGCACACCCTGATACAGCACAGATGGAGGGGGAGTGCTTGCACCCAGAGCAGGCATTTTGAACAGGCAAACTGAAACATAAGACTGGTCACGTAGATAAGGAATTGCCAATCTGTACAGCAGGACCACAAGAGGTAAAGCATAGATTGAGCACCACACAAAAATGCATTTTAGGAGAACCTGCCACACCTGGACTGAAGCACTGCAATCACACATAGCTGCTGATAAAGTCCACTTTACAGCTAAGGACCTCACCAAGGCATTAGAAAACACAAAGACAGCAGGCTGAAGTGAACTTTGTACACTGCCACTAAATGTAAGAGGAGTTTGCACCATATTCACAAAGAGCTGTGAATATTAATACACAACAGAGCACTTACTTGTAGCTTATGTTAAAAAAAACCACCACATCTTAAATGCAAACCATTCACATCTCGCCCTGAGACAGGAATGCAGCAGGCTTGAAACCTGCCAACAGGTTAAGTGTCAATTAGGATACAACAGGAGAGGATGGCTTTTGATGCTCCCCAGTGTCTGTGGCATCCATTTCCTGCAGTACTGCTCTAACAGTCTTCCTGCCACTTATAACTACTTATTTTAAGGCTACCAGGCCAGTCAAAGCACTGGCCTAAAAAGGCAAGATGTCCTTCCTCTTTCCAGGTTCATTGGTCCACAGCCCCTCCGCATGCAAGAATGACCTTTGTGGCTGAGGATGTAAAGAGGTACTGAGCTCAACACAGCAGCTATCATAAGGCAGCTCATCCTTCTTAACCGAGAACTTTTCCTCCCTGTCTCTCTACCCCCACACTGCTCTGTGCAGCAGCCTTCCACCTCTTGCTAGCACAGGAGAAGATGACCTGTCTCAAAAGCCAGAGCCAGCCCACAAGCTCGGCACTGAACTGTCCTGAAACACAGGGCAGCTGGGGCCACACTCTCCAAAATGCAAAGCAGGAAGAGACCAGAGTTTCCTAACAATTGTCCCTACACAGGGGTGCAGATTAACCATAACTAACTAACAACTAAAAGAGTCATGTGCAATGAAAATAGGAGAATGAGGGACATGTAAAGGTCTGAAAGAGAAAGAAACTAGGACACAGGAGAGGCGGTGCACTTGGCTTAATTAGCAAAACAGTCAGAAAAGCTGGGCTATGGGAAGTCTTATAACAGCCCTTCAAAATAGGAATGATCCCTCTCCAACCTGTCTGGGAAGCACCTCCCCTCTCAATGTAGCATTTGCAGTACTCTTTTATCTAATTACCACCAACAAGCATCTGCTGCTGTTTGCATCCTCGCTCTAATGAGCAAACGCAGCAGCCAGATCTCGCTGGAGCTGCAGAGCATATTGTGACTGCAGAGATTCTTTTTTCCTGAAGTTCATCAGAAGTACCTGCTCCTCAAGGAGATCCAGAACTTTCTCAAAACTGGGAAAAGGAACGTGAAGAAAAGTGCACCAAAGATATTAAAATAAGAAAAGTTTTAAAAGGAGGGAATGAGTGCAACATTGACAGGTACAGCCAGGGCGAAGTGTTAACCCCCACTGTCCAAACCACAGGGAGATATTTTGGAAGGGATCAAAACCAATAGCCGCCTTTTGTTAAGGCTGAGAAATTCATGCTCGGGGAAATCGATGCACAGTACAATCTGAGGTTGTTTTTTCTAGTACTCCACAAGGGAGCTATATCCTATTTCCAATGAAAACATGGGACATGGTGCTCCAATTAGAGGTGTCTCTAGCTCATAATATGACTCTTAAGTGACATTTCTGGTTTATCAGCTTTAAAAAAGTCTATTTTAAAAAGCCTCACAATGCACAAGGTGCTCTGGGAATAATCTCTCAGCACAGAAGCAAAGAAAAGATGGTTAGATTTGCTTGTTCAAAAAATTAGGTTTTTAACTTCTTACAAACATGCCTTTTTAAAAATGTAGTAACTATCCCATGATTTTGTTCAAAATGTACATTGGCACAAGGTTACTTACATTGCTGGAAAAACCAAGTCCTCTCCAAAAAAAAACTGCTTAGGAAAAACTATTACTGACCCTGACAGAAAGGCACAGATGGTGAATTTAGTTCCAACAAGTCTGACAAAATGCTGCACAGTCAATAGATGGAATTACTTTTTCTCCCTTTCACGTCATTTAGACCGTCAGCCCTAGACAACAGATGTAAAACATTTGTCTCAAAAGAATCACTTGTAAAACATGTTTTCCTGTCATACACAGACTGAGATTCTAGAGTAGGAGAAAAGTATGGGGATTTTCTCTTATTTCATTATAATAACCTGAGGTATTTCCTCTATGTTTTGAGAAGATCCTGCAGGCCTTGCCTTAGTAGGAGTCTGAGTTATTCTGTTACCTTGGGTAGGATTATTCCTATGCTTATGGGAAATGTCAGTCTCCCTCCAATATAATAAACATTTTCCATGTAGTACTTACTAAGTTCATTGTTAATTTCTTTGTGCAAGAGCATTGCAAAACTTAAGTTTGAGCACAAGCACCAATCTGAAATGCTTAGCCTGTATTTATTCCCTTCTAATCATATAACGTAGGGGCACAAGGGTCCACCAACAATGTCAAGGCAGAGCCCTTGGCAGACACAAGGAATCTAAACTGTGCTATGAAACTGGGCTGTGAAACTGGGGGAATTGCAGGGCTCCAGCAGCTACAGAAGTGTCACTACAACACCTGCTTGTGTCAAATATCAAAGTATCAAAGGAGACCTCTGGATGCCCCATAGCTGGATTTTCATGAATCCTTTTCTCCAAGATATTAACATGCTGAAGTAGTAGCTGCACTTCAGGTACTACTTCCAGTAGTAGGTCCAGTTCCAGAGTTACAACTGTCCATGACTTCGCTAACAGGAGAAAAGTAGCCATGTATTTCCAGCATCAGCACACTGGTTAGCAAAACTGTCCTTCATCAATAGTTTAGGACACCTTCCTTCTTTGCACCAACAAATACAAAGGAAAAGCAGTCAAAATGCCTCCCTCAGAAAGTAACAACCCCCATCCTGCTGTATTGCAGAGCTGTCAGTTTGGTTCTTTAAACTTAGATGACTGCTCATACTGGTAACAGACTTTCCTATTCTGCTTTCTCAAGTCTGCTTTACCCCCCCAAAAAGAAGAAATAATTATTTTTATTGCTGTGTCTAAAAATCTAGCCGGAAGATGTTTTATACCTTGACTTGAATGTTTGCATAACATTTCCCTAAAAATGCTCTCAGACTGCATACTCACTCATAAAAGCTGTCAGAACATGATGAAACTGTTCTAAGTGACAATTCAAGAAAATGCAGAGATATTATCCTGCTTGGGCTGAACCATTCTTTTTCCAAAAACAGATCATGGGGAGGAGACAGATTCTTTCCTGTAAGAAAGCAGCATGGGGAGAAGATTATCTATCACTATTCCCAAATGAGGGTGCTCAGGAAGAGTTGCCTCTGCTAAGAAGACCACCCCACATTCAGCAGAGCACCAGGCAGCTACTGGTGCAAATATTTTACTTTAGGCTGCTGAACAGAAGCCCTCATCAGTACAACTTCAAACTTGAACCAATCATACCAGCATGTTGAGAAGGAAGTCTCCCCAAACACTACCAAAGTTATGAATGAAGTACAGGTATTAGCCATTCTCCAGTGACAAAACCTGCTTCAGAAGCTGAATGAGACTTCAGGAGACTACTGAGGCAGAACAGTGTTTTCTGCACAGAGATGCTGGGAGATCAGCACCACCTCTGCCTCATGCTGCTAAGCACCTGATCCTTGGAAATGTATGTTGCTTTACTACTCCGTGTTAAGTTATTTACATAGTGAGGTGCTCATTAAAGGACTGGGTCCACAAAAATAGTCCTTCCCTGAACAGTGAACACATTCATTGCTTCCCAGTGGCAACAGTTGTTATTGCAGGATATAAGAAACATTCACAATTACAGCTGGATTGCAGCCATGCCCTTTGGATATATTCTTCTCTGTGAAGGGCAAGTCTGCTAATTAGAATGCTACAGCTCTAAAGAAACAAATGTCTTTCAAGCAGAAACTTCTGATGTTTTTAACTTCTTCAAGCTTTTATTTTAATGCCTGTTTCACACTAATCATATAGTATGCAATTTGGGTGCAAAATCCCAAGTATTTACTTTTTAACCTGAGACCCTTCTCTCCTCAAACATTTGAACACTGTAAACCATACATCTCTCCAAAAGAAATAAGATCTAATTTAAAAATAAAAACCTAAAAAGTGTGCTGTACTTCATATGCTAACGGATCAGTGTCTGAACTTTAAAGACCTTAACCACACAGCTCCTCAAACCTACTTACCTGACCATGCTAAAGTTTGACTGGCATGCACCAACTACAGCACCAAAGATACCACAATACTTTGGTACAGTACCAAAGAGAGTTGCCTTAAGACATCTACATTTCCAGTTGCCTGAGTCAGCCTAGTTTTAGCACATAAGCTCTTCCATTCCTGACGTTTTGATTCTGCGACCTAGATGCTATCACTTAGAAAACCAAAATAAACTTTTCATTTTTAAAAAAGTGTTTTTAACAGAGTCGGTTGACTTTTTTTTTACCAACAGCTCACTCCTTAAAAAAACCCACTTTGAAATATACAAAATCCTTATTTTAAAATCATACCTCCCTGCTAATTTTGGAAAAAGTGTCTGGCTTGCAGCAGGGTCACCCAGAGTCCTGCAGGCAATGTGACAGACATGCTGGCATGTCTTTTCTGCTGCACACCAAGCTCCTGCTGCTCTCCCTTCCCATGATCAACCCCAGGTCCTTTCCAGCACTACTGTTTTCCAAGGGTCTTCTTTCACAGAGTATCTGCATTTTTAATTATTTCCCCAAAAATGTGCCAATTTGCATTTTTCCACTTTAAATCTCATTTTATTTCTTGAGTACATTTTTAAGCTTCCAGAAACTTTTTCCCATTTACATTATTTCTCGATTTGCCAAGCAGCATGAGCAAATAAATTCCACTGTCGAGTTCAACCACCTCTGCAGCTCACTTCTGCCTTTATAGAGAAACTGTTAAGCAGCACATGCCATTTTATGAAATCATCCTCAGTCCGGGTCAGGACTCAGCACACAACACCAGCTAGTCAGGCTGGGAAGAAGACCCAAGTCTACATGTCTGACAGCCTCAGTGAAAAATCTGCTTTTACTCTCCTCAGCTGAGCCCTTATGCAAAACCTGATTCCTGGATACTCCTCCCAGTACTGCATACTGCTGTTCCCCACTCCTTCCGTGAGCTGCCCTGTTCATCCCACAGCTCAGCAAGAACCTTCTTCAAGACTAATCCCTTCATTACAAAGCAGTTTCATCCTTTCCTAGATGGAGCAAGCACTTCATCACCTTCTTGTGTAATTTGATCTAAAGTTTTGATCAAATATGCCTGGTAGAATTTGTCCTTTTATAACGTGATGTTGTTTATTGCTCCTTGATCTTCTCCAGACTTCCCTTCCTAGATCAGAGCCAACAAACTGTCTCATTTGCTACACAGTTATACGTAATTTTATGACTTTGAGGCCTGTTGATTTTATTTTTCCCCGCTGAAGATCCTCCTCTTTGGGGCACCTCTCCCTTCTTTTCACCCAGAAAAGAAGGCTGTGGGTTTACACAGCTCATCTGGCTGTGTATATATTAAGCGTGGTTTATACTTATTTTTGTAATTTGGCTGCATAAGGCTTTTTTTTTTTTTTTCCCAGATTTCTGAAAGGTGTTCCCTAGTCTGTTAGCATTATTGGATTACAGATCATTTAAGGGCCTGTTAACAGCTGCGTTGAAGCTCCTGCATTTAAGGGACAAAACTGACCTTGGCATGTGTGAAGAAGTGAGGAAATGCAGGTTATTATAAATGCAGCTCATTCGTGCTAGCTATGCTAAGCCATTGCCAGGCCATGCCCCACTTCCAGGACTGCCCTTCAACCCCAGTGGGGACCCATAGAAGGTGCCTGCAGGGTGAAGGATGGGGGGCATCTCCACCAGACTCTCCATAAGGAAGCAATGGCCCCAGCCCTGCCTCCCCCACCACATCCCTGTGCCTCCAGGCAGGGCAACACAGTGAGCTGCTGCTGGCTCCTGTGGCAGCTAATGGTTTTTGTAGGTATTTTTCCACAGCTAGCCCAAATTTCTGTAGAACCACCAGTGAAATAGCCCAGAGCCTTCTTCCCAATAGTGGGCATCCTTTAAAAATGGACTCATACACTGTTGGCAAAAGGGGGTTTTCTGGTACAGATCAAGTTTTTCCTAGAGTTTTTCTGAGATCAGTTCAGTGTAGCTGTATCTGGAGACAGTAGTAACTTTTACTACATTCCACTGCACTTGGGACTTTTTTTTCTTTTTAAGACACTAAAACGTAAACTTTTACACTCTACAAACTCTGTTCTCTCTGTACCCATAAATCCTTCTGATGATAATGAGTGTTATTTTTTTCACATATTTAAAGGAAAAGTAGCCTTGTTTAGAGAGTTAAAAGTGTTCTTATAAAAAAGGACACTAAGCCAATAGAGAAATTAGGAACACTGCTAAGGACAGTTCCTAAGGAGTAATGTCACAAAATAGACAACTTTAGCACTAATTGTGTCTCATTCTGAGTGTCAGGTTAGTATGCTATTTATGACACATTTTTATTTTTCCTGACTAACAAGGTTGAGAAAGACTGTTCAATGTCAGTAATACTTTGTGTGAACCCTAGGAAGCACCAGTCCACTCTCTCCCTGTCAGCTGTAGCTCTGTTGAAAACAAGAACCATTTGCATGTGTCTGAGCTCAGCCCTGAATGCCTCCTCTTGCCAAGACTCATTTATCAGTTTAAGTAAACTATAATGTAATTTCAAACAAAAGTTATTTGAACTAGTAGCTGGAATATTTCAACAAATAGCTGGACTGCTTTCCATGGCTATCTTGTAGCAGTTTTCAAGACCAAAATTAGCAGAATATGTATTTTCTTCATAAAATAGTCATCTTTAACGAGCTCTACTTTTTTTTGACATTATTGGCCACATATTCCAGTGCAGAAAGTTAGCATCTTCCCAGTAAAAGCCAATGGAGCTATACAGCTTTACTCCAACTAAAATTCCCACATGAGCTGTGCTGTATGTTTCATTTGTCAGTGTATTGTTTTGTATTAATCATACCAGAACAGGATGAACAAATGCATTACCACTGTTAAAAATAATCACATGCCCTAACTATCTCCTCAATCCTATCCCATAGCCATATTGATCATATTGCTTTCTCTGAGCTAATGTACAGCATCTGTGAGGGTAATTTTCTTCTAAAAATGTGTGAAAACTACATTTCTTGGCTTATACTATACAGTGAAGGAGATCACGTGAAATGTTGCAACTTCCATATAAATACAACTGTTCCCATCTTTTCCCTAAAATATTAACTTTTTCTAATACACACTTACATCAATCACAAGATTCCATCTAACAATTTATGTCTGCTGGTAGCAGTTACTTGGATAGGAATTATTTCAGCAACGCCAGTATAATTACTAATGATCTCATGACTAGTTACTCTTTTTAGATGCTCAGTAAACCATCCGTAAATTCATTCCACCTACTATCTGTTTAACTTGTCAGGCAAGCTTACTGACAAGGGAGCAAGAACAGCTTTTAAAAGGAAGGAACCAAACCAAACACATACGCCTTTGCCCTGAGGGATAAGTGCAACTACTGAGGCAAACCCAAAAAAAATCTTTTAATCTGCTGTTGTAAATGCCTGTCCCAACATCAAACATCACTCCAAATAAGCGTGCGGCCACATGCAATGACCACATGCACAGCAGCTTAAGTTAGTGGGTTTTTTCCCTTTTCTTTTTTTTTTTGCTTTTGCACACTTAAATGTTTTCCCACTTTTCAGCCTCTGAGACACTCCTTGCCCTTTGCAACCTCTTTTTCCATTTCCATGGCTCAGCAGAGCTGGCAGCAGCTTGGTTCCTCCAGAGCAGGGAACGGGAAGGCACGTGCCATTAGGAGCTGCAAGAGCAGCTACTCCCCAGCTTCTACCGGATGGAGCAGACGAAGCAGTTAACAACGATCTGCTTTCCTGATCCATTTAAACACTTCGTGATCTCCTTTAAACGTCCCCACAGCTCTGCTAGAAGATAAAAACTCACTTGGACAAATGCAAGCCTGAGGCAGTATTCCTGTCTGTTCACAAAGCACTGCGAGGTGGCAGAGCAAACCTCGCTCTTCACCAGCCGGGCGCTTCCAGGTTCTGCCCTTCTGACTCGCTCCAGAAGCGCTCAGTGCTGCTGGCTGCCCTTCCAAACACATGCTGGCATAAACAATCCAAATTCATCTCCACAGAAGCATACAGGTTCTGGTAGCAAACAGAAGCTCGTGAACAAGTTAAGTGTGTTGTTTGCAGTTCAGCTGGTCGAATATGAGCTAGATACAACCTGTTCTCCACCTCAAAACCAATCCCATGGCAATCATGTTTTCTTTTAAATAGATTTAAGTCTAACGTCGTATATACTCTTCTCAGCAGAACTAAAACCATCACTTTTCCAATTATTCCATACTCCTGCAGGTTGTCTAAGCTGTACAGCTATCAAAAGCCACCCCCCCAATCTTTTACTTGTTTCGTTTCCATATTCTTTTGTGTTTATTTTTAATAATTCAAATGAAAATTCTATGGGGTTGGTTTTTGTTTTGTCTTATTGTTTTGTTTTTTTTAATGACCAATGCTCTTGGCTCCAAGAGTGAGTCAAAATGGACTGCTCATTTTTTGGCATGTCTTCTGAGTATTTTTCAGCACATTCTCAATAGCATTATGCAATCATTTTGTTAATCGTCACTGTTTCACTTGGCAGTAAGGTGAGTTATAAAATTATGTCAACTCTTGGAAAAATAGGAAAGCCAGAGGACAGTTTCAGGGGTACACAAACACTAAAATCACATCCACCTGGAATTCAGAAATCTCCGCTTGTGTATCTGTCATCTCTGTTTTTCACTAATAAACCACATCATCATATCACAGTTATCAAACACATATGGAGCTACACAGCTACTCCCATCACCACTCCATTACCCACCCCACCCCCCACTCGAACAGAAAAGGGCACATTTCGTCCCATTTTCAGAGAACCTTCTGGACAAGACAAAGCAATGATGTACAGCCATCCTCTCCACACTCTTCACTACTGCAGTTTGGTATGATATGCATGACGTGAGTCAGCACAAGGTAACAAAGTATAATTTGTCGTCACCTTGCCAGCTGACAACCCTACTGAGTGGTTCTTACTCCAGAAATAATGATGTAACTAGATCTTCCAGATGCCTGAATACAGGTAGTCTTTCACAGAAGACACACAGCATGTTCTTGCCTCAAGTCAGTCAGTGGCTTCTGGCAAGCCAAACGTTTCCAGAGCAAACAAAAACAAGCATGGAAATGGTGCTGACAGAAGAAAGTTGTTTCTTGAGCAGGGAATCTCCTTCCCCCCCATCTCCCATGACACTCTATGCCAGGTGGAATCATCTCTTCAGGGGCTAGGGAGTTGAAAACTCCAAATGCTCAGAATTAAAAACTAAAATGTGAAAAACTTGCTTTTATCGAAGTGCAGTTATCTGAAGACCACCTGACACATTCAAGCAACTGCTGGCAAACATGAGACACAGGAATGGACATGTTTTGCCTCTTATCTCTAGACATCTACAATTAAACAAGTAACACAGTAGAGCCTCCCTCACACACAGACCCCAAAACAATCCAGTACTAGTGCTGTTTTTGCAAAACAGGCTGCTCTGAGCATTTGGATCTTTTCCCAACCCCAAAGCAGCTGGCACTGCAGTCTGGAGATCACGTTGCTTCGGTCAGCATCAGGGCTTGTTGTTAGCTGTTAGCACACCAGAAGGGACAGGGTAATCTTCACAGGAGGTAAGGGAAAAAGAAAGGGCCACGTCAGTGGGGAAGAGCCTCTCATCCACAGTTCAGCCCTCCAAACACAGACTGACATAATGTGGCAAAAAGAAGATGAGGAAAAATCCTATTGTCAGGGGAACAGTCACAAACTGACAGCCCCCATAAACACATTGTGCTTTCTGATACAGCAGGGCATGCAATTTTATGAGGAACAATTAGAGCAATGCATAACACCCAATGGAGCAAAGAACTGCTGACAAAAGCTATTGCACCTATATATGTCAATATTTTCTAACCAATATCTACAGAACCCTTTCTAAACTTCTGTTAGAATGAAATATGCCATAAACAAGAATGCAAATTTTTAAACAATGTCACTGAAATGAAATACCATACATCAAGCGGATAAATAAGAGTCTACGAGTAAAGTCTGTGAGGTAAAGGCAGAGCAACCAAAATCCATGGCTCATTTTTGTAGCTAGAAGAAGCTATTGTTCTTTTTTCAGTGACTGCATTCTATTCTTAACATGTGTGAGACCTGAAGAAGAAATGATCCTGAAAAGCCTTTAAAAATAAAATTGAGGTACTATTTGTACTTTTTCTCTAAGTCAAGCTCTCCTCTGCCACGCACTTGTGTAAGTATTTAATTGCAGTCTCATGCATTAATCAAAATCATTGGTAGCACAGAGAAGAAATCCTCAAGTATCTGCAAGGACCACAAAGGTCAAAGTAACAAAAATCTAAGTAGTTAGGCTCCATTTCAAATGTACCTTTGTGAATACAAAATTTTAAAAAAAGACTAACTGTATGAAAAGCCAAGAGAAGATGTAGAAGTTTATTTACAGCACTACAACAGTATTATTTTTTTCTTATTTTAAATACAGAAACAGCACTGGATGAATAGTCTGTACTTAGAGTGTCTAGTGCACCATACAAGTCCCTGCCAAATCTGCTACAGCAATGCATTCAGCACACATATGCTGACCCAGATTTTCTTCGTCAAACTTTATCATTTTGCCTTCAGGGCATTTCAATTCAAACACTGTTCAGAAAACCACTACTCAGGTAAGCATCTTTCCCTGTGTTTTATGTAATACACATTCAAAGGAGAGCAAAATAAGGTCCTGAGCAAGAATAGCTAACTACTTGTACATGCTTGGAGATCCTCAGCACCATGGTTTGGTGCTTGTCAGGGAATTTCAGAGATCGCTGCTGCATTAACCAGAGCTTTGCTAGTTTAGAGGCTCTCACTGAGTAAATCTACAGGGGATGCCCAAACTAAGAGAGACTCAAGTCAGATAGTCCATATGGTGAAGTGCTAAATTCATGGCCCCACTCTGAACTACGGAATTGTGTTTGCTTTATCATGGCATGCAAGTCTCTGTTATGAGCCTCCCACAAAAGTCACAGCCAGCTGCAGTGCAGGAAAAGCACGCAACAGCTGGGAAAGGAAGCAAAGGGATGATCTGGGGTAAAGCAGAAATAAGGGAAGGAGAAGACCCCCAAAACACTTCTCAGGGACCTTGCTCCTCTAGGGCTTTCTATTCTAGGATTCATCTAAATGGAGTCAGCAGACACTTCTCTGCACCCACAGCTTTGATAAGCTCTCACAGTCTGGTAGCTTCAATAAAGCAGTAACAAAGAGTGAGTTTGCCTTTATTATGGCACTATGTGGTACACCATAAATAACTGCTTAGAAAGAATAACTAGACAAACACTTCAAACTGCATTTGTCAGATAAACTGGGTAGAACACATTTGGCGATTCTATCAGCCTTGCTATTGTACTTATTAATTTGCTTTTAAATCCAGCAAGCAATAGCACCGACAGCATGTCTCTTAGTCATTCATGACGTCTCGTTGTTCTTTTTACTCCTCATCCCCCAGAGGCCCACTAAAAAGAATGGGGCATTAGAGAGAGGAAGGCTTGCTAACCCTGCCAAATCCAGGGAATGCAGGCCAGCCATCAGAGCTTGATCTCTGGGCCAAGGTGGCAGCATGCTGTGGGTTCTGGTGCACAGGTACATCTCTGCCTGGCAGAGAGGAGACACCTCCCCCTGCCCCACTCAACACACTGCAACTCCTCTGCAGGCACCACGAGGCAATGCCAGGGGCTGTGGGGACAGCAGCCACAGAAGGACTTGAACCCATTGCTAATTTAAGCCCTATACAAGATGCACCAGCTATCAACAGTAACAGCATAACTTGTATAAACTTCAACAAATATAACTACATATGCGGTTGCTTAACTGTTTAAAATTATGTGAAAAAGTGCAAAAAAAGACTTTCTAACAATCAGGTGTGCATAGCTGGGAGTTTATAGGGAATATTCTATGAACAAGACAGTTGTGAACATACATAAAGCTTCTCAAAATTTGATGAGCTCTTTGCATATTAGGTAGCACCACAGTAGCTCTGCACTTCAGCATCAAGTTCATTCAGTATACATTGGTTTTAAATATTCTTGTAAGTTTCTGAAAATCACATTTATGACTTAAGTGTTTTTAGAAGAAGTTCAAGAAAGCTAAACTTAAGCACCATCACTTTCTAGCAGAAACTCCCCGACCCTTTTTGGGTTGTCCTGGTAAGGAGGAAGAAAAAAAATATTTTTCCTAAAATATGATCCACTATCCTCTATTTTTAAGAGTAGACATACCCTTGGAAATATGAATAAGGTAACATTCCACCTTTTATCCAAGCAGCCTAGAAAAATTCTCCTTTCCAAAGGAAAAACATAAGCTAAGTCATCAATTGCCTTGTATTTGAGGTCTCATCTCGGATGGATCTAAAGCATTACCTCCTTCCTTTTTATAGGCTTGCATTATTCACCCATTCCTGTCTTAGCATTAAAACACCGTCCCAGAGTGATAGTTGCCAGTCAGTGGTGGTATTTCTTGTGACTGCCTCCTGTTGGTCACAAGTCACTTGGAAAGCAGGGGGGCAAGCTCTTCTGTCTAATTGCTTTTCTGTAACACTGCCTGGATATAGATCCCCGAGCATAAAAGGGTTCAAAAGGGATCAGACGAGTTTATGGAAGAAGTGTCTACCAAAAGATATGAAACATGATGGGAAAGGCTGTGTTTAGCTTAGAGAATCAGAATGCCACAAGAAGACTCATTCCAATCTTACACTTTTTTAACCTGTGGAGTTGTTGCTGTTCCCCATTCCCACAACCTTCTGCGTAGTGAGTGCACGTTTCTTTCTTTCACACTAGTTAAGTTCCCACATATCAGAATTCTGCCATCAGCAAAACAGACATGTTCAAAACAGACCATTTTTTAAGCTATGTGGCAAATGTGCTGTGTGTGTCTAGGATTTGCTACTATAGTCAAGAGCAGTATTAAACAGGAGGGCGCAAGGGGGTTTCCTTTTCACACCAGAGTTTACGTAAAAGCAAACACAATTTAAGCGACTTATTTAAACATGGAAATTGCAACCTGATTTAAAGCCTCAGTGCTGCTAATCTTTTTTCTATTGGCACACCCTAACATTTGAAAATGTGCCAGAGCAAATTGCAATAGAAACTGTCAAACGCTCTCTCAAACCTGTGCAGTTAAGAAAAAATTGTTTCATTGCCATGCATTACTCTCTTCCATGCTAATTTTGTGGGTGAAAAACTGGTTAACACATCATCTTCTATGCTGAAACCAGCCCAACTGGATTTTCTCTACTAAGGGAGCAGGGGGCACCCAGAGGACAAGCAGCAGTGTCAGGGGCCCCACTCTCCCCTGTGCAGCACTGCAGCTCCCCTATGCAACTTCAACAACACAACTGCAGCTCTCAAATGGGTTCAGCTGCACCTGTTTCCACTTTGCAGCAGCTACTCCATCACTGTGCCATAGCTTGCTTGGAGTTGCAAACAGGCTGAAAAACTAAGCCTCTTACAAAGATGGGATGTCTCCAAAACAGGGATTAATTTTAATGATGGCATTAATGAAGTAACATCTACCGATAGCAATGCCTTGCATGAAAAGGGACATTTGTTTGCTGAGTTTACTCTGTCAGCTGAGTGAGTTTTCAGCCGTAGTAACTATTTATTTAGCACCAATCCTTTATGTGACTGAAGTCACATTTCCTTTTCAATAATAACTTTGTATTTCATGTTCATCTTGTGGAAGGAGCCACCTGACCACACTGAAAGCTCTAATGCTTGGAACAGCTTTTCTCAAGGCACAACCGAAAATGAGGATCTCTGTAAACCATCCCAGAGGCATTAATTTTAGTCACTCAAATCTTTTTAAAGGCTCATCAGTGCTAATGAGCATCTTTATTACATTTTCAGCAGTAACTCGGGTGATGGCTTGCAGTTAACTAATTGTGCATGCACAGAGAATGTAACACTTGAGTTTCTTTTAATAATGCATTACTATTCATTTACCAGTAGCCTAATAACACCATGACTATTATATTCAAAAAAAGTTCTTCCCATCATAAGAGACAACCTACCTGTATAAAAGAAAACTATCTGGTAACCTCTCTCTTCTAGTGGGAATCACAGGAAATCATATATATCCCTGCAAATTCCTACAACAACTATTTTACTGCTTCAGAAAGAGGAAAACAAAAAAAATCACTCATGAAGTTAAACAGCTATCATTTCTGCTTGGCATTTTCAAAACAATAAATATATGAGGTAAATGCTCGTTCCTTCAGTTATCAGGTATCAGCTCTGACTTGATACCACTAAATAAAGCAAATCCACACTGTAAGAAACATCTCAGCAACAAGCATAGTTTGAATTATTCAAATCCAAAATGCAAACTAATAAATTCCCTTTTCTAAAGAAAAAATGCTAATAAATTATCCTTTTTTAAAGAAAAAGAGCTAATAAATTATCCTTTCTAATCTGGCACTGCAAGCATGAGGTTTTTCGTGCTTTTTAATGCTAACAGCCTTAGCTGAAGGATGGGAAGGGCTAATCCTTAAGCAAATGTTGGAGTTGTCTTGGCTGCTTCCAAGAGCTCCAGAGCATTTAGTGGCACAGTGAAAGCCCTGACACAGTGCAACGTACTTGGATCCTGCAAATGCCATGGCAAACTTGCTCACCGTTTGGGAGGTCTGTACCCTCAAATGCGAACATTTGGACCATGGTTCCTCCTATACAAATGCAGAATGGTGGGTGGGCTACACTCCATGTAGCCGCGTTCAAATCTCCTGGGTTGGCAGCAATCCCCAGTCCAGCAGATTCCCTCAGCATATGCATAATTTTAAAACACACTACAATAACATTTAAACTATGGACATGCTTAGTTTATTGGACCAAGGCATGAGTATCTATGCCTATGCCTCTACACAGATGAAATCTTTTTCTGTGGAACTTGCTTTGGGCAAAATTCCTAAGCTATTGCACTGAAGGGTTTTTTCCTGCACTGTCTAAAAACAGTAAAAGTAACTGTGAAATAGAGTACATAAACCATTTCTTCCTCCTTCCCTTCAGTCACCTTGCAAGACCAAAAAAGGCCTGAACACAGTCTGTTCCAACAGGCATAAGTTTGGGATTTTTCCATTATAAATATTTGTTTCAGCAGCCTATCCCGATTTGGTATAATTTTGATGTGATACAATCCTGTTTACTTCTGGTCTCTGCCAACATTATCTTCCTTTTCTATTTTGGTTCTACTAAACAAAGCATTTACATGAAAAGCACAAATTTTTTTGTGTTGTAAAATACACACATCTGTTATAAATACCTAACCTTTATAGAACCCTCAAAACACATACTTCACACACTCTAACATCCCTAGATTTCCCCTTGGCAATATGCACCAAACCAAATTGAACAAAGCTGATCCTAACATGGAAAGCTGCAGCAAACAAAAATGTTCAGGTTCTTGATTTTATTCTCAGCAGTTTCATCAGTATGAACTTTTTACACCCACTAAACAAGTTAGAGAATGCCAAGTGGCAACACACACTGGAAGTCTCAACAGAGTCTTTCAGGGTGAAACAACATCCTGAGGTCATCTAACTGCTCCATTTTTGAGGAATGTGACAGAAATGGTAACAAAAGCATATGTCCTGTATAGCACACACGTTACTTGTCCTAAAAATTAAAGAAGGAGGGGGTAGGGGGGAACCAAACCCAAACCAATGGTAACTACAATATAAACTCCTTTAACCTGAGCCATTAATGATTCATGTTTTACCAGCATAAATGATATGCAGTTCTGCAAGCTCCTAGTTCTTGAATCTCTTTGTATATAACCATGACTGCAACTGTTACTTCAAAATAAAGAAACCAAAGTTACATTCTGAGGTCAGAAAAACAAGCAACTTGCAAAAAAGGCCAACTGAGTTCTCCTCTATGCATAAAGGAAGGTAATACCCCAGTGAACTTTATGGACTACTGGATCTACAGTGGCATGCTAGATCCAAGAGTTCTGTTGGTTTATAAGGACCTAATCCAGCCTAACTCAGAAGCGTTGGCTCTGTTGTGAATCATCAGATGCTGGCAGCAAATGCCACATTCTTAAGATTTTACCAGTGTTTCCACAAGTAGACTGGAGATGCCTGAGACTGACAGCAGCTCCATCCCAATATCCTCAAGGTGCCCTTCCCTTCACTATACTCATCAGAGACACAGAACACATTCACAGGTTACCTACAGGTGGTTGCCCACCAAACATCTTCCAGATCCAAACCACAGTCAGCGGTCCTCAGTAGCTAATGGCATTTAAAACAATGCAGAGTTCTCAGGGCAGCCCCACTTTTATGATCTAAGGAGGGGGAATTTTAGGTCATGACAATCACTGGGAAGCCTATCAAAGAGGGTGGGTCTTGAGACACCATAAATTTTGAAGATCACATTTGTACTGTCCCTAGATTGATCCCAAAACTGCTGTTATCCTAACAACTGCTTTCGGTGGTAACACTACTTAGTTTGTATAGGTCAAGTTTTCCACAAGACTAGAACCAGCACCTCCTTCACAACCCAACAATGGAACAGAAGATTGATCAAAGTCAGTAACTCTGCCCCCTTCTTCCCCAGCCAAAGTAGAAGAAGTCCAGGCAGCAGTAGATTGCACTAGATTTAGCTGAACTGGTAAATATACCATGTAAGGTCTCATTTCTACATATATGTGACAGCAAGAGCACACAGAATCTCAGGCTGAGCAGCTAAAAAGCCAGTATGGGTGTTCAGATACATAAGTGCTTCTCTCTACTTATCCAAAATGCCTTTTTCCTTTTTCCCTTTATTCTTTATAGATGACAACAGTGCAACAGCTGTGGCAGGCAGACAGACAGGTGTTGCAGTTTGCTCCAAATATGGAATGGCTTTGATTCAATCTTACCTTGTAGAGTAGCTTAGCCAAGAGTCACTGCTTTTGGTAGGAAAACACACTTCAGGTTCTGCTTTCATCAGCTCCATTCCAGCTGTCCTACAAGACTTTTTCAGTCAACCAAGCAGCTCATTGTCTTGACCTTGACTGCAGGCAAGAGATGACTTCTCAGAGCTTCAAATATCCTTCTGAGGAGCAGAGCAGGGATGGGGATCACAGGAGTCTCCATGTGAGGCAGCATTACTCAAGCCCTGCACAGCGCTACCAGACCAAGGATTACTGCACTTGTTTAGTTTCTCTACAATCAGATAATCAGTAAGAGCCTTGTGTACCATAAACCACAAGGTTATCTGAGGAGATCTTGCTTCCTCCTTCTCCTGAAGCTGCAGGTGCCTTTGCCATGTGGGTACAATGTTAGGGGCTCTGCCAGCCCTGTGCCTCGAGGAAGGATGTATGATGTGGCTGTAATCCTGCTCCATGAAAGGCAGGCAGTCTCAGGGGACCGCTGGGTGGGTGGAGGCAGAGCCCTGCAGGATTCCCTAGGTGCAGCACCAGGAGCCCTTGGGTGTATCCTAGATAAACATCAGTGCAGCCAACACAGTCTTTGGAGCTGGCAGAGAAGCTTGTTTGCTCTGGAGTTGGATTTCTTAATTTCTTTGTTTTGTTAGGAAACAAATAAAACCCTACCAGTGGCAAACTATGCAAAACAGAGGAAACCTCTTGGACTGCCTCAAGACTCACAGTCTCCACAGCAGAAGGAGTTTTAACAGCAAGATTACTTACATTGCTAATTTAAATCAAGATACACTGCAACATAAAACTTTAAAAAAAAGAGAGATTTAAATCACTGTGCTATTTTATCAAGTCTGCTTCATTCCTTAATTACTTTCCTAAGGAAAAGCTCAGTCTATGAGAGCACAGCTCAGTTCAGTAATGAAACTTCAGCTCTGTACATCCAATCTAACCCTGTCCATTTTCCAGCTTGTAAAGAAACAATAAAAAGGAATAAACAAAAAAACCCCCACTAACAAGACAGAACTTTGAAAAATTAAAACAACACCAAGTAATATTTTCTATAGTACCATGAGCCATACCTGCTAATGTCTTCATGCAAAAGAACAAAAAAGAAAGGCTCAAGTCTAATCTCCTGCATTTCCCGGTTTCTGCTTTTGGGGGGTTTTTAGTCCTCATCTTGTCCATGGGATTACTCTCTATCTTTGGTATTTTATCATGCTCCTCTAGCCTAATTCTAAAGCTAAACCATTTTAAACAGTAGAATTATTCACATTTCGGTCTCTAGCAGCTGGTATCCCCTGAGCTTTGGATCTTGTTTGTTGCCTTCATGACTGTTTGGACTCTGGCTTCATGCAGGCCCTGCTCCTGCAGTCTGACTGCTTCAGGCAGAGCCCTGCAGAGCCAGGCCTACAGAGCTCTGTCACAACCAGTGGCCAGAACAATGTGCTCACACATACCCAGCAGCAATGCTGCACTCCCCTTCCTTGCTATTACACTCAAATGGGTGTAGATTTATAGCTTTCCACAGTCTACACTTTGCCAAACTTAATCTGTACTTGCTTCATTCTTCAGACTCTCCTACAACATTTTAATTATTTATTGCTTTCTTATCTAAACCCCTTCCAGTCAATCTGTGTCATTCTGACACTGAAAAAGCACAGAAATAAAACAGCATTTTAAATGCAGATACCACAGCTTTATAAATGAGGTCTGTAAGTTACAAGCAGGCTCTCATTTAACTTTGACTGAAGTCTCCTTCACCACCGCTGCTTGTCAAATGTCTTGCCCCATTGCAACGTCTGCTTCGGATTTCTTCTATAGAGAACCACACAATACACTTGATTATGTACAAGGCTGAATTTCATTGTCTCTTATTCACATTCTTCATTTCTCAAGCTGTCATATTTTGCTGTTTTCCCCATCTTTAAATGCACTTGCAATTCCTGTCAATATGCTATGATCTGCAAATTGTCTTGTCTCTGGTGTACCAGCCTGGAAGCCAGGTCTCCATGCTTGCCTTGTAGAAACCTCAGCCAGACTGAGGACCTGGACATGCTACAACAGCTCCCTCCCATTCCAGATGTCTGTATTTCCTTCCAACACAGATCAAGCATCACATTCGAAGGCTGACAGCCATTCTCTACTCAAAACATTTCTCTTGTTATACCCTCTAGCAAGTCACCCCTAGTCCAGACTGACTGACTTTTGCACAAGTCCTGTACAACAGTAAGGCCTCCTTAATGACATCTGTATGATTTACTAAGGAACAGTAGTATTCCAACAATTGGGATTCATCTACCCTCACCATGAGGCTCTTGTATTACTACAGAGAGCTCTGCGCAAGTGCAGGCAGATGAATACTTCACAACACCATTACCCAGAAGTTATTAAGTCCCCCACAGTCATTTTGCTATGCTTTTCCAGACTTCCTCATTTACCAGTGTTGAGTATCTCAGCCCACACCAGCAGCACCCATCACTCTGTAGCTCTGCCAGTGCAAGCCAGCACCAGAGAAGAAGATTTGATGCCTGGAATCACTGCTGCTCAGCACATAGCTGTGTTTGCTCAGACCTTTAAGGAAAGAGCCCACATCTACTCCCTGCAAAGGCACAGGCCACAGAGATCTCCACAGCCTTTGTTCAGCATCTCTTGCTGAACACTAATCTTGTGTCTGCCACCATCACTCTTGCTCACTTCTTTCAGCATGGCCAGAAATCCCAACCACACTCCTGCGTGGTCTAAATAATTGGCAACCCATGTGTCACACAATATAACCTGCATTACTTTTCCTCCCTCTTCTCTACCATCACTCCTTACTGCAGTAGCTGAGTACCTTCCTGTAAAAATCAATGCTAGGGAAATCCCTAATGTATTGGTGGAAGCCTCTGGCACTTTTTTTTTGGCAAAAATTACTTCCCAATGTAGGATATAAAATGTTTTTATTTTAACAATAGCAGTTCCTCATATCTTGGCTACATTTTATGTTTGTTTGGTTTTTGTTTTTTTGTTTTTTGATTTTTTTTTTGCTTCTCATCTCCACAGGATACTTTTAAAATAAACTTAATGGCAATTCTATGATTTTAATTTCACTTGGAATATAGCCAAACCTCTAAACCTACTCTGGAGACCTAGTGATTTATGGTTATCTTTTAATAAGTTGTATTTGCTCTATTGAAGCACCTCTGGGTGCTATTGCAATGGAGCTATTTGCAATTGCAGATGAACAGTGAGGCAGATTTTCTAAGCAAAAGAAATCCAGAGGGCTGCAGAAAATACACACGAGATACAGCTTCGCCTACATGATTGCATATAATTCAGAGAAATGCCAAATTGCTACATACTGTGTTTAAACTAGATTACAACAGCCCTTAGGAAGAAATGTGGTTTTTTGATTGCTTCTGTAGGCAAACCTGGACAAACCTGTGTCACAGATGCATTATTCAGAAGATGTATAACAGAATTATAATGCATTAATATTTTAACCCCTTAAGATATTTTTAAGCAAAAAAAAAGGATTTAATACAGCCTGTGAAATTAAATCAGCAGTGCCAGGAAATGAGGCAAACTTCCAAAAAACACTAAAACTAACAAAGAGATGGTGGGTACTAAGTTTGTATAAAATATACCACAAGTGCTGGCCACACTACATTTACAACTGCCTTGCAACAATTTAGAGGAGGCTGACAGACCTCTGTCAAAGCTGGATCCTTCCCATCCTAGCATCTTTTGTCAAACCACAAGGAGACAATAATAAAGGAAAGAGGAAATAAATGCAGAAAAAATTAGCAAATAAAAAACACACCATGAATTGATTTGGCCTATTGCTTCCTCCATGGTTTTTGGTTTTGCTTCCTCCTTCACACGATTAATTCTTCTGCAGACATTACTGCATTTTATGGTACAATGGGGATTTTAGAATCAAAGACAAACTGTTGTTATAACCAAGTAAACATTGCATGGGATAAGACAATACATTCCACTGTATTTTGAAACTGCAAAATCAAGACTGCAACTAAACTGGCAAGATGATGAGGAGGTCAGACAAATAAGTAGAAAGTAAAAGCTACAAGCTGTACTATAAAATGACCACCTCAATTAATTTAATTTTGATCCTTCTCCAAAAAGGTTCTGCTTCTCACCTCCCCATCCCTGAAAAAAAAGCACTCCAAAATCAAAAGACAAAACCGCCGGTCAGCTATAGATACCTTCAACTCTTCTTGTACTATGCAGAGAAGGCAGTAAAGAAGATTCAACTTCACCTTGGGATTCAGTAACGTTACTCAGGATGACAAGAGGGCATTTCAAAAACCTGAAGTAGGATTCCAGACAAACTAGCTGCTTCTGAGGAATACTGCACACTTAAGAGCTACTGGGTAACTTCCACTTGCCAGCGTTAAGAAGCCAGGCACTACCTCCAGTGTGATGAGCTATGCCAGAATCTGTCTCACGAGGATCAAGAGAGCTCTGAAAGTAGTTGGCAAAAAATTCTGACTTCTAGCAAAACTGGAAACTCAAAGGGCACGGAATGTGGGAGAGGGAGATCTATCAGGCATGAAGCTTCAGATTTTTCAACATTTACTGCAGCATTTGAATGACCTCTTCTGTTCTGCAGGGAAGCAAAGACAGTACCAGCAGCTACAACCACATCCACAATCCAGTCACTCTTAGCCCGTGGAACAAGTTAATGCTTGACATAGGTCTTCAAAAACATCCTGAATGCTAAATCAAATAGCACAGAAATGAAGTCTAAATACAAGCGATCACATTGCTTAGAGCATAAACCAGGTGCCTGAAGAGAATGGAAAACACAAGCACATCATTAGAAACAAAAATGCTGAGTCAGACTGATCACTTATTCCTTAAGCAGAACCTGATTGCATCTTGGCCTTTGCCCCACTCAAACCTCAGAAAAGATTTATTCTTGGCCTTTGCCCCACTCAAACCTCAGAAAAGATTTATTCAGATGATAAGCAGGAGAGAGCAGCAGAAATGGCATATCCACTCCTCTCTCACAGATGAACATCTCATAGAAGCAGAAATGGATGATTTTTGGATGGTGATAGTGAAACAGCTGTGTATAAATAATGGTTTTCAAAGTTCTTTGAACAACTAGGCTCCTGTATATTTTCTAGTGGCAGTCTGAAGTGCAAGTCTAACAAAAAAACTTGCTTTCTTTTCAACAAATCCCATAGAAGCCCATGGACTGGGTGTCTGTGTCCACATGCTACCCAGGCTGAAATCAGGTCTTTGCTCTCCAACTCCCTGCCCTGCTCAGCTCCAATCACTTCCAACCCCTCAGTTCCCTTTTTGTCCCATGGGGCTACTGCCATCACACAACTTGCAGCCCAGGCTGCTTTGGAGGTGGTGAAGCCAGGAAGACTTGCTTTACCCTAAACAGTAGTGTCTGACTGTTTCTTTCCTGAAATACATTTACAATGTTTTTAAACAGTCAAGCCCAACAAGCACTTGCTCCCCATCGTAACTCCAGGCAATTCACTCCTGATTTCCACCAGACCCGGCTCAACACTTCTTGCCCACATGCAAGAAAACCACTGCCTAGGACACAATAAAATAGCTCAGTGATGAAATGAGAAATTTGAAAGGCCTGGTCCATCTCCACCTAATGAATATGTGCTCTACTCACTCTGGGACAACATTTAGAAATGTGTTCTATATAATTCCCATGAGTTTTACAGTCCTGGGAGTGCTGCATCACAGACCTGACCCCTTCAGACTCATCCAAATTCACAGTATCTCAGCATGCACAACAAATGCTGACCATAAAAGCCTGTTTCCTTATTTAAAAGAGTAACTTCGGTGGATACAGCGCATTACATAAAGGATTTCAATTTCTATTATAGCTCTCATAGAAGGGCTTTGAATAATTGCTGCCTTCTAATCTTTATAATCCTTACTTTTTGTTTCATAGCAGACACTGTGTTGTGGTTATGGCAAAGAAGGAAGGAGAATGAACAGGAATAGGGAGTAATGCAAAATCAAATTGGAAAAGAGATGTAACAGCAAATCCTACTCTTTCCTATTAGCAGAAGTATTTAAACAGAAACAGAGCTTCCCTTACAGGAGGGACAAACAAGAAATAAAGTTAAAGAATATAGTAAGATTGATTGAAAATCCTTTAAGAATGGGCCCCTTCTGATTCAGAATATTCTATGATTTGATGAGCTCACTTAAGTAGTGCTTGCCCTAAAAAGTGAGACTATTCATTTTTAACCCAAAAAACCAATGTAATGTGGATATACGAGATGTTCCAGAGATGTAAAGCCAGACTGAGACGTACAGATTTCTTCTCCCTCTCCCAGACAAAATGGATCCTAGGTGACAGCTCAGTCTTTATAAGAAAATTCACATATGCCCCAAGACACTAGGAAAGACTTAAGATACATAGGACTCTGAGTAAAATGGTGATTACAAGAGAGTAAACAACCTGTACATGTCGATTTATGATGAAGAGTCAAACCTTTCTTACTTCATACTGATTTTTATACATCAATCTCCAAGCAGCAAATATTCTAATTAACTTCTTTTTTAGTGCAAAACAAAAGCTGTGTTTATTTTGGAGTGTTCTTGTGCCTATTTGTTTGCATAACATGATCTCAACTTTGAGCCAACTGAACACAGTTTGCAGAACACAGGTAGGGAAGCAATGCTCCAGCAATGTGCTCTGAAAACCAGACATTTCCTCTACTGCTCCTAAGAGAGGCGGTCGAACAAGCTACTTAGGCCCAGTGGGAATTGTGGTCTGACAAGCAGGGATAAGAACAAAAACCATACAGTGCCTGAGGTTATAAACACAGTGTGCAACTGCTGCCCAAAAAGCTTCAGATACACAGGACACTGGCCATTATCACTGTGCTTTATTTTCCCCATATGTCATCTGTGAAGCCAGATAAACAGTACCAGGCTATAAGAGGTGTGGTATCTTCAAGGACAGGTTAAATCAAACTGTGCCACGAAAACACCATTTTCACACATGTATTTTTAGTATAATCCCAAGGATATAATTTTATCTTGCTCCCACACAGCATCTTCTTATCAAGTCCCACAGTCTGTGTTATAATTCAGGGCAAACAGCCCCAGCTGCTGCATGCTGCTGTTGCAAAGAAAAGCCAGGACTATTTATTGGCTTTCAAGCACCACAAAGTGAACTGCATTTCTTGCATGAAAAATGTTACAGAAATATTCTTAAACTAGTGTCCTTTTATTCCAAATAGGAAAGAAGCCACCTCAAAGAACTACTCCTTCAGAGTAGGAAGACCAGATCTAAGCACAGCTTGTTAAGTGATGTGATATTTTAAAAAAATTAATAATCACAGAAAGGTTTGGTCTGAAAGAGACCTCAAAGATGATCTAACCCCAACCTCCCTGCCACAGACAGGGACACCTCCCACTCAACCAGGTTGCTTAAAGCCCCATCCAACCTGGCCTTGAAAACTTCCAGGGATGGGGCATCCACAACTTCTCTGGGCAACTTGTTTCAGTGCCTTACCACCCTTATAATTTCAGGGTTTAGTTATAAAAATAAGGTTTTAGCCCTCAAACTGGGAGATTCGAAAGTGTAAACTATGTGAAATCTTCGCGCAATTATTAGTCCAAGTCCACAGTCACTCCAGAGTTGTTCCAAATAGAGTGAAGGGCATTGTGGATTTGTGTTTCTTTAAGTCAGTCTTGGTGACAGTGGTGGGGTTCTCAAAAAACATTAGCATTCTTTTTTTTTCAATAAGCCAAAATTTTACTGGTCTGGATTGCACCTCCATTTCCTTCCCTTCTGTTCAGGTTTCTACAACTGTTAATAAAGTTGGGCCTTTGTGCTAAGCTGTGTAAACCCTTTTACATTGCAAATATCTCAGAACTACTCTGCAAGTGTGACAGATCCAGGAAACAAATCACTGTAGCAGAAGGCATTACTAACATCTTCCTCACCCACTTCTTTTTAACCAAACATGAAAAATTTGGATATTTCCATAGTTCTCTCACTGTGGGGAAGTCCCTGTCATTGACAAAATAAATACAAATTGTTATACTTTACAATGAGGTACTGTAATGAACAATGTCAAGGTTAAAACCTTGGAGAAGGAACTGGATGTAAGCTGTGGATTCACTATTACAAGTGACAGCTACAGTGCTAGTATTCTCTATGAAAAAGATCTAAAACTTACTATCATATTTCCTGACTAAGTTCTATTGCTCTGGAGTGAACTGATGGGATCACAGAACCTTCACTGCTGATTAAAGGTAAAACAGTGTTCCCCCTTAAAACATTAAATATAAAAGCAATTAATGAGCACATACATGGGAATAAAAATGACTGGTACATCTGGAGATCAAAGAAAAAAGCAACAGCAATGGAACTTCAAAGTGTTTCCTAACTGCTGAAGTTTTTACAAGGACATTTCCTTTCTCTTTTAATCCCCGATTATATGTGTGCCAAATGGTCTGGCAAAAACTCCAGCACCAAACATGGAAAAAACATTTGATGCAGGTCTCTGTATACACAAGTGAGTGCACACAGATTTCTGAGAAATGTCTCAGTTTTATCTTCTACCAGAACCAGCAGGGCCAGTCTCATACACGACAAGTTGGCAGACAAAACGCAGCAACAGCATTCCTTGCAGCACTTCTGTTCTAAGGCCCTCCCTAGACATGGTTTATGGTATTTCAGAGTGCTGGGGCAGCATCAGCAGGGCAGGTACCTTCTCCTGAAGAGGCAGCTCATGGGGCCAGAGAGCTGTAGCTGCAAAAGCAAGGCTGTCATCCTGCGAAGTAGACTTGACTGCCTTTTCCTCCACTTGCTTCCTATCAAAAGGCCAAAGGAATTCTCAGAAACAATACCTTCCTAATATGATTTTTTGCTAAAGCAGACTTATCCAAAGGATGCTGATGGCCCAGGCCCATTGCTGTACTTTGAATAATCAGGCTCTGTGCCAGGCTGTGGGGGGCTGCTGAGAATAGCACTTGGACAGCTTGCCTGGGCTCTGCACTGAGGCAGAGGCCCCTTCAGAAGCTCATCAGCACGGCAATAAATTAAAACGCAAGTGAACACTTATTTTATGTCTGTGAAAAGTCAATAAACCTTTCATTGCAAAATCAGCAGTAGGTAAACTCCTTTTATCTCAACACTACCATTTTTCTTCTGTACAGTCCTCTTGATCTGTGTAAATCCCTGCCTTCTTCATTCTCAGTTATTTTAATAGGTACATGCAATTCTAAAGCATCCAAGCCTACAATCTGTGTGTATGGCTCAAGCCACATCTTCTTTCCACTAATCTGGTTTAAAAAAAGCACAAGATGTAAGGCTAACATTTTCATTTCATGTTCAAGATATCAGTCTTCTTAGAGAATTACCAAGTGCTTTCCTTTTCTCTGGTCTCCACCCAGAAACAGCAGCAGTCTCCAGACACTTTTTGGGGTTTTTGTTCATTTTGGGGTGTTTAACTGGGTTTTAAGAGTTGAGTGAATGTTTAGTCTGTCTTGCCTATTTTCTGTAAAAGTAGAACATTAAGAATGAACACCTTCTATCAATATGGCACTTCACATTTTTAAAGTTTAATATAAATACAAGTATAATGTGTTTGCTTTTTTAAAACAAAATTATTATGGGGTCTTATTTTAAAGCAGTTCTGTAACATAGTAAATACTAGCATGCCTGATTTCAACAAGATATACAATAGGATGAACTCATTAATACCCATAGCATCACATGCATAAAGCATGCATGAATAGAAACCAGTATGTGTTGTATTGGCTATAAAATCTGAAGAATTTAATTAATTCATTACTACATGTCAAACTGGTAGTGAAGTGGCACAGGACATTACTGGACTGGTATCCCAGCATTACTTTAATTAGGTTTTAGTTTGAAGGAGATCATTTGCAAGGGGGAAAAAAAAAAAGATACTGAACCCTGCAATCACAAGTGTGTAGCCAAATTTTTGATGGCTCTTGTACATGAGACCCCTAGATTAAAATCTACCAGATGGCAAATCATCCTGAGAAATAATGAAGCCTTTTCTTGATCACTGCTTAAGGTCTGAATACTGTAGTCTTCTCCATGGCTGGATACTGCTTAAAGTTTTATCTTGTCATAATTTGAAGGAAAACAAGTGTTTATTTCAACTGGCTCTCCCCACTGTTTTAACCATTAACCAGATGATTAATACTAACAGTGATTTTCTGCCAGAAATATCTAAAATAGACTCTTTGCTTCCACAAAGATTAATATAAAATTGGTACCAAAAAACCCAGATATGAATGTGACTACCACACACACAAAAAAAAGCTTTATCTGGGGAAAAACTAAATGCATCATGTATGAACATGATACTCAGCCAATCTACTTGAAGAAGGAGGCCCTTAATAGAAGATCTCTTATTCAGACTTTACTTGAAAAACACTTTTAAAAACCTAAAATTAATCTGCAGGCTGAAAAGCAGAGCAGTATAACTGGGAAGGTAAAAGCTACCTTCAGTTATACTTAAAATACCATTTGCCTACTTTATCAAAACAAGGATTGGTGTATGTGATGACACAGCCTCTCTTCCTCCTCCAGCTGCTGTGCTCTCACTGAACTGATTGCCAAGTCAGACTGCTACAGCAGTAGGAGTTGTTCAAAATACCACCCCAGTCCCATTTCCAAGGCAATATATCCCAAACAGAAAGAGGAGCAAAGTGTTCAGTGCCCCAGCCATCCTCAGCCTTCTCCTGGATGCCTGAGAACCCTGATATAAGTCTAAGCTTTAGCCAAATGACAGCATTGACTGTCCAGCTCACCAAATGCTCAAACAGCCTTACAAACTGGTTGAACTTTCAACCTAGAGATAAAAGACTCACTTTTGAGCTACACTGCCCCTAGGGTTTTCCTCTTATAAATAATTCAGTCATACATACCATAAGTGGATCATGAAATCATTTAACAGTGTATTAAACCAAAAGAACAAGCATTTATGGCTATTTTTATACCTTGTCCAAACTAGCAATTACCCAACTCTTGCACTATAGTTTATTCACATTTACCTCTATTTGGCTTCCACTTTCATGCTAAGATGGTGTTCTGAGAGAAATAAGTTATCTAAACAGCTATATTCAAATATATCTGCATCCAGATTTCTGTGGAGGTAGAAGGGTGAGCAAAACCAGAAAAAACCTAATATGCTAAACAAAAATACATCAAGTTCAGCATTCATTCAAAACATGTGATAAAGAAATGCAACAAATGTTTTGCTGGAGCAGATCCTTTTCACATTTCTACAAAGTTGTTTTTTTAAACAACTGGTCAAGGACCAAAGTAGGCATTTCCAGGATTTCTGATCCTGAAGTAACTTTTGCTCCTTAGTGTTTTCAGAGATCATGAGCTCTCACTGCCAGGATATGAATAGGGGACCAGCCAACGACATTTCACAGCTGAGAGGAGCATGTGTCAGGCTCATTTTTTTCCTCAAAACACAACTAAGCTAATTCTAAAACGTTTTTTTTCTCCCCTAAATGAAAACATCATTAAATTTCATAATAAAATGGAAACCATCTAAGCCCTTTTCCCACACTGGTAACAAAAAATACCACCCTCAGGAGTGAAGGGCAACAGCACCTGGAACTGCAATGACCTAGCTGTCGCAGTACATCATGCCCTGGGCTCTGCAGCAGAGGAACTGACCACTGCTCTTCACTAGCAACAAAGGTATGTTTCCCTGGAAGGTGACATTTGTGTAGATCAATCACATTAGTTTTATTTCAAAGTAAACTAAATAAGGAGAATGTTCAGAGCTAGCTCATTAGCTGCCTTCAGTAGTATAGAAATGGTGTGCCTTTAATGGCAGTTTCACAGTGAACTCCCTATCATTGCATTCCTTGCCTTTTTAGAGGAACCTCCCCCAGGGTTTTGAAGAAAGTCAACTTTTCCCAACTGTTATAGATCAGATGTCAAAAATTATTATAAATTCACAAGCTAAAAAGGACTGTCATTGTAGAATACCCCTCCAGGAATTCTCATCACACTAGAATTGTCCTTGGATAGCTGGAAGGATATTTCTCATGGAGCGATCTTGCAGCTGTTACCTCGCTTCCACATTCTCACAAGGTTGAGCTATTTTAGTTGGGACTTGCAATAAAATCTTTTCTTAAATATCTTTGGCCAAGCAAGAAGAAATTGAACCCCAGGGACTGATGTCCAGAAATAAAAAATAAAATCTATACAACTAAAGCGCAATAAGCAAGCAGTTAATTTTCAGAAAAACTGATGTCCTGGTGGAACCAGCTTTGCCTGCCCTTACAATGAACAAACTCCTCTTATGAAAACAAGTTCAAACCATTTATCTACTGCAACAGGATCAACTGCACCTTGCACTAGGTAAGAGCTTACGGTACAAGCCAGTACGGGCAGCACTGAGTGTGCGGGTTCAGCTGCAGTGACCCCAGTCCCCATGCTTGCTTCAAACATATGCTTTGTCTGTTCTCTTGGGCTACAAGCTCTTGAGAAAGAAGACAATTCTCTGCTTTATATAAATACCAGATTTAAAGGGGTGTTGAGGCCTTTGGACTATAATTAAAATGTCAAACAGAAATAGCTACCAAGGAACACCGCAGGAACATTTTAACTTCATATTTTTAGGGGTTTGGGTTGGCTTGGGTTTTTGGTTTTTTGGGGGTTTTTTTTGCTTCTTTTCTTTTTAAAGGACATGTAGTACCTGTGCCTTAAAAAAAAGTACTCACGGCTGTAGAATGGAATAGTAAACAACAGCTTGAAACAGTTTTAAACTTTTTCTATCAAAAACTCAATTAAAATACCCCTAAGAAGACAAAAGTCTAGTTTTTGTTTGAAGACTTATCATGTGTACAAGTTTCCTGCCAAGAAGAATGATTATGATACTGCCTATCAACAACTTGATCTACTTTCTCTTCCTGCTGTCAAAAAATTAAATTTTATTATTTTACAAAGATGAGTATCATCACTATGACAACAAACCTATGACCTGGAGGATGCCATGAAATAACATGGCAATAAAAATCAACAAAAGGAAACAAAGAACGAAGAACAGTTTTGGAAGCATTCCTCTCTCTGGGAATGTTCCTTTTGCAACAAACTCACTTCAGAAAATCTGCAGGTCCACTTACCAAGGAATGTTCTCTTCTTCCAAGTACCAAGTGACAGGCCAAGTGGTGCCAGAGGAGTTTTAAATTGGATATCAGGAAATATATCTTCACCAAAAGGGTTGTCAAGCACTGGAACAGGCTACCCAAGGAAGGGGTGGAGTTGCCATCCCTGGAGGTATTTAAAATATATAAATGTGGCACTTAGGGACATGGTTTAATGGTGGACTTGGCAGTGCTGGGTTAACGGTTGGACTCGATGATCTTATAGGCCTTTTCCAACCTAAAGGATTCTCTGATTCTATAAACTGCCTTTAAAGCAGTCAGGTCTTGAAGCAAAAGGTCACCGAGTTATTTTGGTTCCTCAGTTGAAGCATTTTTACATGTGCTACAGTGGAACAAAGCCTGTACTTTGCACATGGGCATTTTTAAACTCAGAGCACAGGTGCCTTGAAAACATGTGACAAATATGGAAAGAAATCAAGATGTATTCCCTTGTCATTCAGAATAGGCTTTGACTCCATTTATGTAAATTGAAATGTAAGAAAAATGTGGCCCTACTTTATATGCTCTAAATACCAATTACCTTTACATTAAACCCTCTTACTTTTCATAACTTAAAATCTTTTCATATCTGTTTCATACCTTTTTTTAATGACATACAGAAATATTTCCTAAGGCTATCCACATCATCTTGAGTCATTCCACTTATTAAATCCTAAACCAATGTCAAATTAATATTTATGGAAGAAGTGGATTTCCATGAGTATTTCACAGCCAACACTATAAATGTCATCCCCAGTTCATATTTCTAACTCCTCAGCCTCAGCTACTTTGTGAATGATAATCAGTTCACTGCTGTTACTGTTCTATGACTAGAGTGCTGCGTGTACCACAAACAAGGAAATGCAATGGAAATCAAAAAGTTTTTTTACATTATCACAAAGTATCATGCTAACAGACAGTCTTATTTTTAATTCATGTGACCACTGAATTAATTTATAAAATACATAGCCAGTAGAAAAGACAGTTGGCATTTCTCTATAAAATGAGAACCAGACTTAATATTTTCAGCTTTTGTTTTAGACAGTTCTCTTTGTCAAAATCTGTACTTCAGAGTAACTGAAATAACGGTGAATTTTTCCAAACACTTTGGCGACAACAAAAAAAAGAAATATTTTGAAGATGTTAGGCTTATTTGGTTCAGGTTCAGCAAAAGAGTACACCAAAAAAAAACCCTCTTAACAGTTTATTCCAGCAGTTCCAGAATATACTATAAATATTTCCACAACATGAAATCTTCAAGATCTTGTAATAAACACCTGCCCACTAACAAATTAATGTTAGATTTGCAAACCACTGTTCCCTTTTACCCTTCAACCCCAGTCCCTCCCAAGCTGTGGAGGATCTACATGATCCTGTTTGAACTAGTCTTGTCCTGCATGAGAAGTCATGGAAATCCCAGTTTCCATTCCCACTCTGAACCTGCTAAAGGACGGTGGCCGTTCATGGCCTGCCACTGGAGTGCTGGGAATCATCTCCACAGCCCCTCCAACAGGAATGAAAACCCTGCACACTGCACTTAGTTCAAGCTTTCACAAAGGGGGAATGCAACTTCTGGGCCTGATTTGAGAATTTCACTTTCCCTTGCAAGGGGAAACCAACACACTTTTGAAAATGTCAACACAATTAACTTTACATACATCAGAATCAATTATTTTGACACATCAAAAACATTGCATTTGACCCAAAATTAAAAATTCAGTTTTCCTCTATTTCAGTAAAAATAACCTTTGAATTACTTTTTTTTCCCTCCATCCTCCCAGTTTGATCAACAACTGGAAGCATCAGGCATTTGCATGAAGTAGGCATTTTTCTGATTCAAAATAAAGAGGAAAGCTGAACAAGAAGAATATCAGTAGTAAAGTACCAGCAGAAACACAAAGTTAGTGCTTTTCATGGTCAAAGTTCTTCAACTAGAGAAAAAAAAAAAAATCCCTCTTTTTTATTTGGATTACAATAATACTTGGATGACCCATCTAACACAAGCTTTCCATTGTGCTCAGTAAAAGATACCATCCCAACTAACAAAAGACAAGGGCAAAGAGTAGGAGAGGAAACAAAAGCATGAAGATACTAAATAACTCACACAAGGTCACCTGAACTTACTGGAAGAACCCATGACAAAGCCTCTATGTTGCACTTCCTACGCATCAGCTCATACTGAGCCTAAAAGCCTTCGCCGGGAAGCTGTTCCAGAAGAAACACACCAGATGCAAAAACTACACACAAGAACTTTAGAGAAAAATAAGTCAACAGACCCCCTCCACCAGCACTGCTACCATGGCACTTCCAGCTTCCAGCAAGGGGGAGCAATGCCAGGAAGTGCCACGATGCCTTACCCAGCTCAGAAAAGTAACTACAACCGAGACTGGTATCTGTACCTACAGCAGCTTCCTCTGCAGTCTCAAACCCATCGTAACACTCAAGTCCTAGATGGTTAAATCTCACCCAAATGCTTAAACCTAAACAACAAAAAGGTGGTAAGTCTGTCTAGTTTTCAGAGTGCCTGTAACATAAATCCTGCCTTTCCAAGCTAAACCAGGCAGACATGCCTGGAGACACTTCTTCGGCAATCAGAGTGTGTTTTGAGAAGCTAACAAACATCCAAACATCATACTGCATTCATCAAGGCACTTCCTTCTCTTGCATAGAGCTGTGCTGCTTAGGTAATTTCATTTAAATAAAAACTCAAGGTCCCTTGGAGAGCAATCTAATTTTGATTATTGAAATGACAACTTTAGAATATCAGCTCAAAACATGTTCAATTTAATTCATTTTGTGTTGCACATTCAAATAAAATAAAGAAGTAGCAAACCCAGAGTTTAAGTTACATGAAAGAAACTAATGTGCTATTTCAGGGGCCAGCAAATCACAGATCAGAGTGTTTGTCTGTCTTTCTCCAGTACAGATCAGCAAAACACTTGGGAATGTGACTTAAAAGCAGTCTTCCCTCCTCCTGAACTTTCTGCATGCTCATTTTCATCAAGGCATGATAAGTATAAGAAAAACGTTAGTAAAAACTGAATTCACTTACAGATAATTGAAGGAGACAATACAAAAATTCCAGGTTCTCTTTCAGCTCTATTTATCTAGCTCTGAGAAACTGCCATAAATGCAATTTCACAAAATTAAAGTCATGTTCATTTTACAAGTACACAGTGCTGCTTACTTACAAATACAACTCTGACTAAAGTAGCAACAACCTGATATTTAACAGGAAGCAAACAATTTTCTCCTCAGCCAGTACATTCTAATACAGCAATAAACTTATTTCATATATACACATATTGATGTTGCTATTAATCATTAGGCACTGATTCCATAGAGGATGAATACATATTTTCCCTATTACACCAGTGAGGCATTATTAAGGTCTTCACTGACAACTGTCTTCTCTGAAGATTATAAACAAAATGCATCTTGCATTTTTCCCTCTAAAGACAAAACTGTTTAGAGAATGTGATGTGCATTCATTCATGCTCTTCCTTATGAGTCAATTTGCCTCTGGATTTCCATTTTGCAAGATGTGTAACTTACAGGGACGAGGCAAAAACTTGTGAATCGGACTTCTTAATTCTGTAGTGTTTTCCTTCTCCTTTATTCCAAACCACCAACAGCCCTCACTCCTGTAGCTTACACCCGTTAGCTCCATCTCTCCAGACTTTCTTGCTATCTACCTTCCTGCATACCCCTTTCTAGGTAGAATCTCTGCTTTTTTGGACAGCAGCACCTATTTTCCAGGATTTTGCCTTTTTACCCTAGTACTCAGATGTCTCTCCAAATATCCTCTGTCACATTGACTCCATATTGCAAGTAGTTTTTCCCTTCCAGCTGAACACCTCAACATTCCAGAAGACAAATATCTACAGTAAGAGACCAAGTTCTCCAAAAGTTCTATGTGCCACTCTAGTCGAGCTTCTCAGTACATCAACAAAACAAACCCTTGGTCAGTTTGCCTCCATTCCCCTGCTTCTCCAACACCCTCTCATCCCTTCCTTTTTCCTTTTTTGCCCCTTCTTCTGAGAAAAAAAATCAAGATTAGATATAAGGGTGCTCTAAAATTTGTGAAGACAGTTTCCTTGTGCCCACACAGCATGCCTGGGTGGGTGACAGCAGTAGGGCAAAACACATTGCCCATCCTCACTGCTTTCCCACACTGAAAACATGACACATGGCACAGCAGCCTCAGGAATTTCAGGCTTCTGCATCACAATATGTATCTTCTGTGATTTGGGTATTTGAGTCTAAAATAAAAGGGAAGCAATGAAAAAACAAGGAAGCAAAATCACTCCAGCCAGATAAGCACATTAATCAAAATGTAACTGCACAGCAATCACTTACCTGCATGCAACATCTACAAACTCTAACAGCAATGAACAACGGTAATAGAGCAATGAATGAGCATAACAATTGGGACAGCTACATGCTTTTTGGATCACTTGACTGAGTGCACAAAATACTAAAAAACACACTTGAGCTGTATTATTTCTTATTAAAAAAAAAACAAAACCAGAAGAGTCTGCATCTCTACTGCATAAGAAGTAACTTCAGAAGAGAACAATTACTGCAAATACTTCTATCTTTATTTTAAAAACAACACCAGAACAGCCAGCAACAGGACAAACTGCTGACCCACCTAATCAACACACAGTTATTTAAGAACCAGTTGGTACAACCGAACATGCTTCTCATATACCACTAGAGGACATTTTAAAAACAAGTCCAGCTCAAGCCACACTGGAAACCAAAGGTTTCCATCTAATCCACAGAGAGTCTTGATCTAAATCAGAAAAAACAGTCAGAACATCTAGTGACGTGAACACCAACAGGGCAGAGTGGATGTAAGGCAGTGGGAAACAAGGTCATTTTGGCCTACAGCAGCCTTCCCCCTGAAGGGACAGCAACCCTGAGGAGCTTAGCAGAAGGAAGGAAGGACTGGCTGGTGCATGGCAGGCACAGGGGCAGCAGCTCTTGGTGCCTGGCTCCCTGCTGTTCCCCAGCCAGCCCTGCTGCCTCTCTGCCCTTCCAAGGCCATGGCATTTCAGAAGGGGATCACCTGGGTGAAGGACAAAGCGCTCATCTGCACGTGCTTTGTTTTAGCACTGGAACCACCACCTGTACTGCAGAGATCTCTGGGTATCCTTACCAACAACATGATAAGTCACAAAACATAAAACTGGGAAACGGAAAAAATAGTCCCTGTGGTAAGGGTTATTTTTTCCCCTCTTTATGTAACAAAATATCAAATGAGGTCTAAAGAAGTATTCTTTCCCTACACAGTTACCCATCAGGCTTCGATTTAAAAAGCATCCATATTCAGAATAGAAAAGGGCATGCTGAAATTCAAACAAGGGATTAAATCCAGCTCTCACAGGGTTTAACACCAGGAAGATATCAAAAGGCTTGTCTTGAATAACAATATCCTTAAGACTAATATTAAAGTGCTTTCTTGAACTGGGGCCATGAGGGAAGCTTAACCCTGATGGGCAGGTGGAATGAGGAGTTAGAATAAAAACAATTGTAAATTACTATTAGCATCAGTAGCTGCAGGAGTCTATTTATGTGTTTCAGTTCATTTTGTTCCATATTTATGTATCTTGCGATCAGCAAGAGGAGATGTGTTCATGCAAATGAGGGGTTTGACTCAGAAGGGTTTCAATCCTGACTGCTATGAGAAGTTGCACCATGCTGCAACCAACAGAGTTTACAAAGGAACAGAAAGAATAAATGTCGCTGAGTTACAAAAATTGGTACTGAATAAATATATGCTAAGTACATATCCAACACTGTTACTCAGGCACGGGTGCTGTGAAGTCTTGACACTCAAGCATATAAAGCAAGGAAACTGATGAAACAAAGCATGTGTGCCTAATTTCTTCTGCTCTGTAAACAGTCTTACTTACCTGCCCAGTCTACATGAAAAATTAACACATACATACAAAAACCCCTCAAAACCCCACATTCTTTGTATTACTGCAATACACATCTCAATTTACCCCAAAGGACACACGCTAATACAGCCATACTATTTCCACTGGTATTCACAACATGATTCACTGTGAACTATGATTTATGTTTCTGCACTGGATACGTATTATATTCTAGTCAGAAAGCATTCACAACGACATGAGCTAGAACACTCTGGCCATCACTCTCCTCACACTAAAGCCCTTTACATTCTTCTGGCATCAAAAAGGAAAAAAAAATAAAGCAAATATAAATCTAATTGGTCCCCATTTAACTGCTTTTATTAATATGCAAACATCCATTTTCACATTGTCACAGACACAACCCTCCACTAAGTCCCTAGGCTCTTTTAAAAGAAAAAGCAAAACAACTTCAAAAGGAAAAAGCCCACAGCTAAATGTAATTATTACCATTTTACTTTAAGTCCCAGGAAAACAATGCAAAAATGTTGATTGGTTGACTGAACTGAGAAGTTAGTACCAGATCCCATGGAATAAGATGGTAAATGGATTTCTCCTTCAATGCAGTTCACAGGAACACCTGGCCATGGTGCCATCCTGCATCACATGCACGGACTCCCAAGGCTGCCCAAGAGCTGCACTGGGCACCCACTCCCACAGCATGGCTTAGCCAGCCTTGCTTGGTGCGCCCAAAAAGCCCTGGCAGCTCCAGCAAACAACATTCAGAGGAGGAAAAGGGGGCAGCATCCTGATGCCACCTGTTAGACTTCAGTGCTGCAAGGATTGTAGCTGGTATGGAGGAGGCAGCAACCATCTGCCACTGCCACAAGTGAGCGTACAGCTCACTAGCTCAGAGCAGACAAACAGCAGGGAAAGAGCAGACATATTCCTGATAAAACAGAGACTTAATTGTTGATGGGCCTGATTACTCCTAAGGTTAACACTCTCCACCTTGTGCAAATTAAGTGTTGTCTTTCATCAGCTGAATTTCAAATCAGACAGATCTGCAATTTACAAGAAGGACATTAGAGGGGGAAAAAGTCCAGCTCTTCTTCTTTGTCTTCACGTGTCAGAAAAAATGATGACCCCCTCTTTGATCCATTGTTGCAGATATATAATACTAAGGACTCTTCAAAACAAAAGCCTTTTACATCACGTTCTAAGTAACGTGCTTTTCTCCATGTCTCGGTTACTATGCTTATAAAATTAAAGATATGCCCTCAGTTTGTAGGCACAAGTAATTATTGCCTGAGCAACACTAAGCTATTACACTAATGAGAACCAAGGGAAAGCTCATGAGTTAGTTAATAATCTTATCCTGAAAGCATCACTTCAACAGCACATAGGAAATACAGCCCAGGGTACGCACACAACGATGACAAAAACAACTAAGAAATGATCATTAGGTAAAGAGCCACTCCTGTGTGCTGCTTAAATAGGAGTCTCTGAGAAAACATTCTGTATGGCCTATGTAACCATGATGGAGAGCATTAAAACATACACATGTGGTAAGCCATGGCATGACCACCCATGCAATAATCTGCCATATTCTCCCTTCCAAGAGCTGACTTCACCACCACACTGATGATCTTTTCACGTAGGAAAAGCTCTTTGTTTATGGGAGATAAAGGAAAGCACATCCCTGCTCAATTATTTACGCGAGTTTTAAAGGAAAACACCACACATGGCAAAATGCCCCATGTCCAAGCCCTCACGAGGCTGAGAACTGCCTCCTCGAGCAAACAGGAGCTACAACCCAGCTGGCCCCAAATACAGAGCAGCCCTGGAGGACCCCAGAGGCCAAGGAGTGGGCCTGCTCACAGGCTGGATGAAGGAGCAGCACTTCCTCCCTGGCTCTCACAAAGCAAATAAAAATTACGTGGAAATAGTGAGGGGAGAAATATCCAGCATGTTCTTCCAAAACAAGTGGGAGAAGAGCCAGAGAGAGTGCACTGTGTGGAGAGCTGGAAAGAAAGATGCCAAACAGCTCTGGCACAAACTTCCAGTACTGCAAGACAGCATTACAGCACAGCTTTGGGTAAATAGAAAAATGCCTCGATACTATATGGTCTGATGTCAGGGCACAGCATCAGACCTACAGACCACTACAAGAATGAAGGAATATAATCAATAACCAAACCCTTTCTGCAAGATTTAACAGCACACAACGCAGAATAGAGCAATTTTTCAGTGGATTAACCCTCATCCCTACAGAGTGGTCAGACTAAGATTAGAGAATAAATTAAATTAATCTGAGCATCTAGCAATTCTGACGAGGCAAAAGTAAGCCTTAAGCAGCAATATTAACTTACTTTAGGCTTTCCCTAAATACTGCTTTTAATTCCTCTTTTTTAATGCTTTGGTTATTTTAAATACATATGAATACAAAGAAAAGAATGCATATTTATCTGTTCCCTTCTGAGAATCAAAATTGTTTCATTATAGATTTCCATATTAATTAATGGCTAAGATATTTATCTGGTTCACCTCAGTCATATAAAACCACCATATAATCATGTTCATGAAACATCCAAAGAAAAGAGATCTACACCTTAAAACAGAAATTTAAGGTAAAGTATCTTGGAAGAAGGAATTAATTAAAAATCCAGCCCAAATTAATTCCAGTAGATTTTGCTGATTGATTTAAAATGGACTTTGGATTGCATGTTTACTAGCTGTGCTCTCAGAAACCAGCAAGGAACATTAATTAACAGGCGTGTTTTGATTTAGAGTACTCTCATTTTCAGTGTACTGTTTGGCTCCATTGCACTGTTCCCCCACAAGTACTTACAACCAGTTTTACACTTGAACTTGCCAACAATCAGTGCTTTCCCACTTATGGGATTTCAAACCAAAGTCTTTTAGCAAGTTAAATATTTTAAATCCTGAGGGAAGAGGAGGGAGGGTAGAAATCAGGAAGCATGCAGTATTCAAACAGTCCCTCCAATTTCAAGAAGCAAGCAACACAACCACAAAAGGATTCTCAGTGTTCCATTCATCTCCCTCACCACCAGGAACCGTCTGGGTCAGTGCTGCTGGCTGCCTCTGCAGCAATTTACAGCACAGTACAGGTTTGAATATTGTCCTTTGTATGCACAGGATGAAGGACTGCAGGGACTGCAGAGGTGACAGTACCATGTGACTTGTTTCATTAAAAGCCACAGATAAGAAAGAAAACGTGTTTACAAATGCTGTTTTCTTTACTCAAGATGAAAAGAAAAAAAAAAGAAAAAAGGACAAAACAAAACCCAAAAAGCTTTTTCTGTCCATCATGATTCAAGTTAAATTGGAGAAACAAACAGCAGCTGGTAAGGTATCCAGTGATTGCTTTTTTCCTTAGGAATATCAATATGTGATAGCCACAGATGATCCTTCTTTAGATGGGACTTGATCTTAAGAGTTACTCTAGGAGCTATTTTAGTAAACAGGTTGACTATGACCATACAGATTCACACAGTGGGCACCCCAGAGGTATCTTCTGAGTCTTCATCTGGTACCTGCAAATGCCATGGTGCTTCCACCAACAGCCCACACAGATAGTATCCACTCCAAGGTGAATCTTTGTGCTAAAACAAATGTGCAGCCTGGGGTACTCAGCCAGGTAGGCAGAAGTACAGAAGAAGCCATGATCTCACAGCTTCCTAAGCTTCCCAAGCCTTGGTGCCTCCAAGGTACATCCACAAATATCAGTCATTTGGTCAATGACTTTGCCACATTTGCTGCCCTCAAGGAAGGAAAAAAACCACTAGAATTGTAAAGGAACAGAACTGATTTAACAAACATACAGCTGGAAGTGCTTTCTATGATCTTCAACTGGGTTTAAATTAAATTACCTCAGATTACCCTGTGCAGAGCCATGATAAATATTTAGCACAATTAGTGCACTCTGTTTTGGAGGCAGTCCTAAGCCACTATACTTTGATATACAAACTCCCTCTGCCAGACTACAAACAAACAAAATACTAACACTGCAGTGTCCACAGCCAAGAAGGGTCCAAAACCCAAAACACAGCACGCGTGCTGCTCTGACAGGAGGGTGTCACCAGGTCCCGAAAGCTGGCAGAGCCAGCACTGAGAGCAAAGGAACACATGTGCAGACTTGTGGTGGCCACGATTCCCCATGGCTGTAAGGAGCAAAGATCTCTGTCTATCTTCAGCGTAACTGTCTCCTCCTACCTTGAAAAAGGAAACCATCAAAAGGAGAAAAAAAAAAAAAAAAAAGGGAAAAAAATTCTCTACAGTCTGCCTAAACAACATTCTGGGTCCCTGGTCTATGCCCAGCCTACTAACCACAACCAAAGCATTATGGAGACATGAGGACACTCTTGTCATACAACAGAACATGCTACGTCAGGCAGGAAGAAGTGAACTCTGGGAAAGCAGCCCCACTTCCTGAGTAAATTCTCCCAGACCATGCTGCCTCCTACCAACCTTAAGGTGGGGCTGGAAGAGTAAGAAAATAAAAGACAGGATGCTAGTTCAGCACTGACAGGAGACAGTGCTGTATCGCCTTTAAATTCCTGCCTCTTTGGGGAAAGCTCTCACTGCTATTATATGGGTTTTCTTCCAATGTTACCATCGAAACACGATTAGGCAGGTGGAAATACTAAATTTTCAATTTGTTTACATTCCACATTTTACAATGCTTTTTTTCATAGCCAGAACCACTCCCCTGATAAGCATTAATAAATTTCCTTTGCTGCATATGTATTTTTCACACAGTTTGAGGGCAGAAAAAATATTTTCAAGTGAGATAAAGTGATTGCAAGAAAACCCACAAAAATCAAAGAGAATGACTTAGATGCCTTGCCTCTTTGTTTGTTTTTTGCCTAGTATTAGGAAAGAAACCCCTGAAAATACATGGCTATGTACCAATTTGCTTCTATTCCAGTACATTTAAAGGATAAGAAAATTGTAAAACAGTCCAAGAATAATCAAAGTATTATTTCAAAGGTCTTTTAAAGGCTTTTTTCCATCGAGGATACTCTGAAAGGACTTGACTGCATAGCCTACTTGCCCACATGTACAATACAAATAACTCAACAGAAAAAGAGCCTTTATGCCACATTACTGTTAAACCCACTACAAAAAAAAAATTATTTCAATTCTACTGTGACTGTGAAGCATCACAGAGCAAATACATGTATGTATAGACCAACTGATATCTGCACCACAGCAGTGAGCTATCTTCTCCCCTTACACACGACAAAATCAAGTTCTCTTCATTACAGTTTTGGGACAGTTTTGCTCACTCCACCATCCATCTCTCTGCTCTCTTTGGCAAATTGGCTCAAGGTACCTGCAGAAGTTCAGAGTTTCCTGACATTGAAATTTTATTCTATACAGATCACAAAATAGATTATTGCCGCCATTATATCAATTGCCTCATCAGTTAACTAGCCACTTCTCATGAAACAGTCCAAAGACACAGAGCAGGGTAGTGGAGATGGGACTACAACGAGGCATCAAAAGAAAAAGCAGCGGTAGAGTGGAATTGGTTTTTCCTTTTTTTAAGGAAAGAAAAAGCAAAGAGAGAAAGGACACTCAGCCATGACTCTGATACCCTATTCCTCTTTCTGTCTTCATAGCTCGCTGGGGCAGGCAGAGCCACAGGCTGCAAAAAGGGAGGCTCTCGGTGCTCCCAGCTGCCTGGCAGGGCACAGATCAGGAGCAGGGTGAACAGCTGAAGTGCTGATTCAGCATGTTTTGGTGTACCCAGCTGCCCAGCCTCATTTTCAGCAAGACGGCCCAATATTGTCACAACCGACCATGCAAAATCCTATTATAGCTCAGCAGAGGAGGAGGAGGCACCTATTTCCCCAGAGCCCCAGCAGTGAGAACAGTAAACAAGATCCCACTTTTGATGGGTAAGCGCTTGTTGTCAAGTCCAGCTAGCCCAGTTTCTCAAATTCAGACCTCGGTGACTGTCCAGGACCCAGGGATCAAAACCCCGACCAGGAAAGTTGAGCATTTGATTATTTTTTCCCTATTGACTGGTATTTTGGCTTTCTTTTGGTGCTTCTTTTCAAGGCACTAACACACAAAACCACACCCTGTAAAGCACTAGAATCCCCAAAGTATCATCTAAGTTCATATACATGACTTGTCCAAGATCTCCTCAAGCAATCCTGCACTCCAGGATAGTTTTGATTTCTACGTTAGCAGCTTAGTAATTGTTCAATTAGTTGTATTAAGCCAAAGAGAGCAAGCAAAGCTATTAACTAACACCATTTTAAACTTTGTATAACTTAGGGTACTTCATAAAACTTGAACATAATTAAAGAAGAAATTACACTCAAATTACTCAGTTTGAAAAATGGGCTGTCCAGTAGAACTCCATAAGAATTGCCTCAGATTTTCATGGCAAGGAAAAAGTGAGATTTAATTTTTTAAATACTAGTGATTGTTACAGAGTATCTATGCTAAAAAATAAAAATAGCCCCTTGCAAATAATCATGCACACATGATCAAAACCCTACCACAAACACCATTTGAAGATTTTGCTATATGTATTACACAACACAACTCTGTCTTGGTTCTGCCCATCTTTAAAACCCTTCCAACATGCAAACACAAGCTGTCTGTCCATCAGCAAAGCAGCATGGCCCAACCAGAAGTACAAAACAGTTGGCATTGCAGCCTTGCAGTGTCCCCTCTCCCATTTCTCCCTCACATACACACATCAAGGGCTTTGTTGGAACTATCTCTAACCTGACCCCAGGCTGGACTCTCAGTAGGAAGCACAGCAGTCTCATGTCCCTGTTCTCCACAGAGCCCAGCCATGCTCTCCACCAAACCCCTCTGCAGTGAGATCTAAGGCTCAGTAACAGGGAACCATCAGGGGCTCGATTCAAGGGTACATTCTCTTGCTGTCAGCTGAAAGGCTGAGACAAACGCGCCCAGAAGAGGCTGTTGTTCCACGAAAGTGCAACAAACTAAGTACATCTATGTGAAGAAATACTGACCAGTTGTCAGGGGGGTTTAACAAAACCATTAGGGCTTTGGGAAGAAGTAAATGCATTCTCCCGCATTTCTTAATCCAACTGGTTATGTTTGTAACAAGGCATTAGCACTAAGATGATGTATTATCTCTGTGTTAATTATCTTTGCTACAGACTATTAAAAATTCTGTAAGAATGAACAATACCTCTATTTCACCTGAACAATACATGCTTGTGAAAACATGCTACCCCTGGGGTGTGCTGAGTGGGTAATGACAAGGTATTGTACATGCCATTTTTTTTTCTCACAAACAATTAAGAAGAAACAGCTCTTCAGTTGTTTCCCCTTAAGGGGAAGACAGGCACTTACAACATGGCATTCTCTGCTGTGGACAAAGAACTGAGCTGTGCCTTACACATGATCCGACTCCCAATACCCTGCCACCAGAGCTGCCCAGCTTAGCCCAGTGATGCTACCTTTGAGGGACTACATTCCTTTGATCCAGTAAACCACAGTTCGTTGGTGACAGAGCCATGGGTGCCAGAAAAGGGCTGGAAGACCAAGATGACTGCCAGCTCAGCAGAATGCTTTCTTTGAGTTGAGACTTGTATGCAGTTTGCTGCCTAGAGAATAGGAATCAAATAGCAAAGCTTTGTGGGCACGTAAGCAAAATTACAGTCCTGCTCACCCGAAAACTTCAGTAGAAAACAGAATTTTTCAGAGACAACAGGTTTGAATGGAGCCACAAATACTCTCCTAATGCCAAGAAGATTCGAGGGGCTTTTTGCATTTGAAGGTACATGCTTCTTATTTTACTTTCTTTACACCTCATAAAAGCTTTATAATGTTAATGCAGACCCATTACTCATGAAAGTGAGAATCCAAGGATATCAGTGAGACCTGCACAGACTGTGAACAAACTGAAAAAGCAAAACAGATGCTGACTTCCTTGTGATTGTCTTCAAGATTTTTTCAGCAGATGAGACTGCTGTTAGGTAAACTCTGACGAAATAGAGTTGAGAAAATATTTTTTGCTCTCTTTGAACTGTGTGTTCAGAAGTCTTTCACAGTGAAGGCCAAGCCAATGAAAACATCTATTGATAATTTTGCTCCCTAGCAAAAGCTTGCCTTTGTCAGCTGCTTTTACATTTGCCAGCTTTGAACTCTAAGCTGAAATTTTCCCTATCAGGTACCTGCCTTTAAAAAACAAACAAAAAAAAAAATTAAATACCAAAATAATTCAGCAGGAAAGCTAGGAAAAATAAGTTGCCTTGCCAACATCTGGAGAAAGGTCAGGAGAAAGTTTCAAAGGCGTAATTGCACACAAGCACCTACACTTTGAATGCCTGACTTTGTGACCTTACTCTAAGACTATTTGAAAGAGCTTTTTGTGCGTCATCTACTATTAGATGGGGAGTCATGTACCCACTGAGCCCACCTCAACTTGTAGTTTAAAGCATATGTAGTAAAAAGCATACAGTGCTGTTGTTGAAAGCTGTGTTTTCCCAAGAAGGCAGAGATGGGGCAACCACTTGTAGAAAGCTTGTAAGAATCAGGCCCTGGAACATTTGTTTTTGCTTTCTGGAATCTATTTTAAAAAAAATTATTGCACATATAGCCAAAGAGTTAAAGAACTCCTTAGCTACTTACATTACACAGCTGATACCTACCCCAACCAGGAAACAAAGCAGAGTCCATATCTGATGTCTGCTCTTCCCTGCAGACTTCCAAGAACATCAAGATCATGTAACAATATTCAGATCAAGCATGAACAGCAATGCAAGGGACAAGGAAATGAAGAATCATCTCTTGTCATCTTTGTGCTGTAGCAAACCCAGCAGAAGCTGAGTGTGTCAAGAAACAGAATGACTAAGCAGTCAAGTGGGTGGTTCAATATGTTCATTTTTCTCCACTATTTCCATTTTAAGTGTCAGCTTCCCAAAATGTATTTAATTTGTACTATAAATTTTGATTTCCAAACTCTTACCATACTGTTCAATGAAACACTCTGTACATACACATGTAGAACAAAATATTGCACAAAACCATAATGACAGAAAAGGCTTTTGTATGAAATCTGTTGCAGCTACATTTACTTTCAGACCTAAAAAATGGTAAAAAGGTTTTTTGGCTGGATGGATCTAAAGATAAATGAGAAGCAACCCCCTACCGTCTTTCCTTCACTACGCAGTCTGCATTAAGCAATCATCCAACAACAGCAGCAGACTGCTGACAGTGTAATTAAAGAGGTTTCTGTAAGCTCCTAATCACAATTGTAGCCTCTATTATAACAATATCCTCCCGACTCCTCATTAAAGCACAGCACTATGTTGGAATAGCCACATTCCATCACTCCAGATATTTAACCTTTGGGATGTCCTGTAAATGCAACAGAATTAATGAAAATGCTAGTCGCAAGACAGCTTCATTGTAACATGCAGAACCCAAAGAAGGGCTCCTTGCTGTAATAGACAGATGAAAAATCACTTGCCATAGCCCCAGGAGCAAAGACAGCATCAGTAAAAACCCTCTCCTCTCTGCCCCCTGCCACGGCAGAGTCTCACCCACCTTACTCCTGGCTAGTTCAGCAATACGCATCATGTAGTTTAAATCAGACAGAAAGGGGTCAAATGTGAGAAAATACCCATGCCCAAGTAAGCAGGAGAGAAGCGAAAAGGAGGGCAGCACATGGCATATGGCCCCCAGTAAACGACCACAGCAGGGGAGTTTGCCAAACTGTACCCCTGCCCGCCCTATGCCCACCTCAGCAGGCTTGCCACAAGACCAGGCAGCACTGTAGGCAAGGGTGCCCACTGCAGTCTAGTACTACATCTGCCTACAGCAACAGAAGCACACCCACTGCAGCAGAATCCCTGCAAAATTCCAGTATGGTAGGCATTTGCTTCAACCAAACCTCAGGAGGCTCAGGCTGGTGTGGCAGCCAATGAATTCATTTCACCTCGTAGGCAGATAAAGTCAGTTCCCTAACACTCCAGGATGAGGCAGTAAGCAGACTGTTCTCATCTGTGCACCACCTGTACCGATGGAACCAGAGGGAGAGCATAAAAAGCAGGTTCTCATAAGTTAGAACTGTAACTATCAGTAAAGCAATATTTAATGAAAAGTAGGAAAACTCACTGATCCAAGCTCAGAACACATCCCTACATAGATAGTAAAGGGGGAGAAAATCTCTAATGATACACTGCACACCATCAAAACCCATTACTCACTCTAGCTGAATGGGAAAGTGGAATTTTGCAAGCTTGGCATAGAAAGGGATAATACTGTATAAACTCTAAACCTAATTGTCACTTTGCTTTGGAAATGTGATAAAAAATGGTTAATAAATATTAAATAATTGATTGCAGACTTGAAGCTTCAACAATTGCAAAAACTGTTAAACCCCTCGTATTTACATTGTTAAAAACAGTCTCTCTTTGTGCCTATCCAAATACTGCTGTAGAAGTGGTGTATTTGAAAATGCACATGGAGCAGAAAGACAAAGTTACTCATTATCAATACAATGGTCAGTCCTTCAGGTCTTGTTCTAGATCAAGTATGTACTGGGGCGGAAGCAGTACTGCATTAGGAGAGCTGCAGGATCACCTCCTGAACTGCAAAGTCCAGCAAAAGGAACAGGGGGGTTACAAAAACTGCATGAGCAAAGTCTAGGATTTTTCTTACCTTCAGACATGGCTCTCTTTGGGGAGCCTTCTGCTTCACTGACTTTTCTTTCAGAGCACTAGAGACGGAGTTGGAGGGTAACAGAAAGAAAAGCCACAATATTTTTACTGACAGCATGTTCTCCTCCCTGCCGATCAAGAGACAAGGATGATTCACTTCTCTGCTGGTAAGGCTGGAGGACAGCCTGAGGAACACAACTATTAGGATTAACTGGGTATTCCATAATCAAGAGTTTTATGGGCATTCCTCCCTAGCTGTGCAACATATGTGAAACCTTGAGTTTGCTAAGAACTCTGGCAGTTTTTAGGAGGTCGTTCCCTGATAGCACTGAACCATGAGTCTTATACATGAATCCATTTACTTCAACAATGCTCACAAATGGAATATCCAAATCCTGTTTGCTGATAGCTGCTGCTAAACTCTAGTTCACAATTATCCCACTATTATACTTTAATAATTTATGTTGATTAAAATTATTTTCTCCAAGTATTTTCAACATCCCTAGTAGCAGTGCATCTGTTATGGTGGTTTCCCATTCAGGTTGCCACATCTATTCAGTGACCTCAAAAATTGCAGGTCAAGGATCAGCTGAAGCATGAGCCCAGGTACAACTTCTGTATGTGATGAACCCCCTGATTTGAGACTGAAAAATATTCTACTTTGTGAAAACATTGCCGTCTGCCTAGCACTCCATTTCCTTTACGAGCTGCAAAACTGCTCCTCATTCAGTACTTCACCATTTTTATCCTGTTTGTATAAATATTGGACAAAGACATGTAAGAGCAGTTGGTATGGAGAGAATTCAAAAAGTTCAGTCCCCAAACAGATTTTCTATAATACAAATTTTACCCTGATGCTTATTCCTAAAAGCTATGCCACTTCTTCACAAAATCAAGTTATTGCCCACAGAGCCACAAAAGTTACACTCCTTTACCACAATGGACCCTGAATTTTTCAAATGCAATACTAAATTGTGAACTTAACAGTTGTCTGCAGGCTCCAGAGTACACAGTGAAACAAATTTTAAAGATTGGTTTAAAAGACCAAAGTAACTTTGCCTAAGCCTGAATTTCCTTACCAAGCCACTTAAGACCACTGTGACGCTTACGGCCATTTAGGACACTGAAAAACAGCAAAGACTGAAGCAATCATTCAATTTATTTTTATTTGTCAAGAAAAAAAGTTACTTCTATCTGTTAAAAAACCTCGTTAAAAATTTAAGGATGACACATACCCCTACAGAAATCGCACCCCAAGTGACACTCAACATGTTTTGCTTGTCTTTTGGTTCAGCAGAAGAGTGAGAAGCCAAAGTACACCTTGGAGCCGGGCAAAAGGTACTTGTGCAGTCTAAGTACTCAGAGTGCCAGTAAACTCTGTTTACTGACCTTGCTGATGAAGTATGTACTCTTCACACTCATTCAGTCTCGTACCAAGCCGCTGGACTTTGAATGTGTGAAGAGTCAAACAGATGATCTGCTACAGGTGGGCTCACAATGGACATGTTCCAAGCAAAGTCTTGACCCACATTATGTCAGACACTTTTAGATCATACAACATTCCATATTTCTAGTTTCTGCTAAATCCCTTGTCCATGCTGATATCAGAAAAGGGATAAACAAAAGCAATTGCCTGCTTTTAAATCTATATACAGTGAGTTTTAAATGAATATCTGTGTCAGGCAAATCAGTCTCACATCCTTTCTTTACTTATTGCACATCTCAAATAGTCATCACATCTATAAGAACAGCTTTATTGCTGAGTTTGTGCTACATGTAGCTAAATTTACAGTGTTGTGAGGTTTATCCTGATAGTATTAACTCACTCAAATCAGTTTGGACTAGAGCATGTAATTCACTTCTTAACTCCAGAAAAACAGGCCAAATAAACGCAAGATTAAGATTATGAAGTGGTGATGTAGTGTGTACATTTTCATACTTTACATGGTGTATTTGTCCACACGCAAGGACTTCTTTCACCAATTAAGAAAATTGCCAACTCAGAAAATCAATGTCAGAAAGAAAGGTCTAACTAGAACCAGAGTCATTTAGGTTGGAAAAGACCAAGTCAAACTGTAATAACACATTGGCATTACAACATTAATGTTTATGCTTGTTTTAAAAATCTATTATTCTCATTGTGGACAAATAGAAAACCTTACTCCACCTCTGCTTTCTTCCTGCTTCTGAAAGGAACTGCACAAAAAGTTGGGGGTCCTTTTACTCCTTGCCTATATATATACAATGGCTTTAGATCACAGGGAACACCCCTATGGATCAGCAACAAAGAGATTTTACTGAATCCATAGATTTATCTGTTGCTCATGGCAAACACCAAAGCTGACTTTAATTGCTTCTAGAAACAGTGACACAAGATTTTACGAAGATGACATGTCCAAACCGCGATTTTTGTACACATTAACAGAAGGTGCAGCACTTAAGAATGAGATCTGTATTCAAATGTGGAATGTGAAGACTGAAAAGATGCATCTACTTCAGACATTCACCAGGACACTGAGAAGATTCTTCTTTTAACATCAACCATCACTGGTGAGCCACAGGCTTAGATGTTTCTAACCCAACATAAGAATTGTCAGTAAAACTGTCCAAAGACACTTGAGATGGAAGCAACGAAAAGGTGATATTTAGTATGCATATGGTCAAATTGTTTCAATGCTCTCAGTCTTTTTTAAAAAATGCCTCCATTATTATCTATGAAGTCCCATCCACAAATGTGCAGTGGATTAAAAAAGGCATTATGTGGCTTAGTCTACTTTTGTAGTGATTTACATCACAAATTCAGTGGGAGGTCGTCTGGTTGACGCAGAGGGCAAAGAACAGAGGCAGGCATATATAAGTGGTACTACTTTACAAGTCCATTGCCATGATTAAAATGAATAATCCAAGAGATAAGCCTCTCATTTCTCCAAGTACTCTAGTGCATACTGTATCATTCTGCAGCACAACATACTTAGGCTTGTGTTTACATTACATGAATTGCTGGGGTAGGAATAAAAATACTTAGGAGTTACTTTTAACACCTCTGTCTCAGTGACCATGTTTTCTTCTTCACCTGTCCCTAATACACAGCTGTGACAAATTCTGAACCTATGTAGTACCAACATTTTCAGCAGAGCAGTATTTAGGAGAATTGTATCATCTCCTTTTTCTAACATAGTTCTCTCCTCAAAAAGGTTTGTCTAGCCAAATGTATCTTTAAATTTACTTTTATAGAAACTTATGTAAGAACAACCCAATTTAATAGCCCAAGCCTAATTTTCTTCCCAAGGGTAGACACTGCTACTACAGTAGGTCCTACAGTCATCTGCCAAAGCAATGAGGACTTTGCTACCCTGGACTATTTTGTTTCACACATTTGTAAAGCTGTCAGCTTTATCATTATCGAGAGGCTGCTGAGGAGACCAGAAACCAATCAGCAGCATATCACAATGAGTACATGCAGCAGTTTAAGCAGCGAGGCTTCCTGAGGTTGCTTCAGCACAGCAGCAATTATCTCTCACTGATGCCACAAAAACTTATCCTTTAAACATAATCTCTAATTCATCTTGACCAACATAAATAAACATTTTGTAAAAACACTCTGACAAGGCTTAACTAATCATTTAAAGATCTTCCTTGGATTAACAGCCAAAACCCAAGGTTTTGCTAAATAGGAACATATTAGTACAAAAAACATCCATGAAAAGCCTGAAGGATTTAATTTATAACCAAGCCTGCAGTTCTCCGCTTCCTACTTTCACAACAAAATTGAAAAAAATGAAGACAGGAAGAGGAAATAATAATTCATCCATCAGTTTTGAAACCTTTCTAGGCCTTGGAAGAATCACCAAGACAGTATTTAGAGGAAGGTCCCACCCAGCACAAGAAAAGTTGGCCTCATCAACCCCTCTAAAAACAGAACTAAAAAAAAGAAAACAATCAGTTTCCATTTATAAGATAAACCAAGAAATAAAACATTTTCTTCACGTTTTCAGTTAATTGGATCTTTGAAATATCTCAATACAAAATAATAAGCTAAAATGCATCTTGCCCAAATCGTAACTGTGTAAGAGCTACATTACATCTAAATTAATTCCATCTAGACCTATTTTGACCCAATAGTTTCTATATGACAAAAGATTACCAGTAAACTAACCCAAGGGGGAGTGTTTGTTCTAAACCATCACATTCTGTTAATTTAATGGTCATGTTAGTCAGTGTATTGGATTACCATGCTTCTTTAATGTAGGAACTACATTCAACATTCAAAATTTTGTAGCTCCCAGGGAAAAAAAGGAAAGCATGATAGCTGCCTTTATTTGGAACTGAAGGACTGTCATAACATTCTCCGCAGTAATGCTGCTTAACAAAGATGAAATAAAAATATTTACAGATTCAACTATTACAAGGCTTGGATCATCAGAAAATAGTTATCATAAAACAAAGTATCTGGAAGAACAGTGAGCAAAAGGACACTTCAGTACATGAACTCCATGGCAAGGCCAAACATAGCAACTCCAGTGAGGAGAAAATCAAGGCAGTTGGGATGGTCATTGTAAGCCACTGCAAAATAAATTAACATGAGAAAGATAAGACATGACACTTCTGAACAAACATCCCCTGAAAATTAGAGGCGAAATAATATGCCTTGTCCCATATCCCCTCAGCTGCACAACAACATCCTTAGCCTCTGCAGCCTTCTTTGCTTACAACTGCAATTCCCTACCCATGAGAGCCTGAGGCTGCTCCTCACATACCCCTACCTCCCTAGGACATCCCCTCAGACTGAGCAGGGCTGACTATCCCACTGCAGGAGGGAGAGCACTAACAGAGCTCCCTAGACAGTCTCCCCACCCCAACAGGGAGCTGCAGGGACTCTGCCAGAAGTTACAAATCCCACAGCATCCACCTCCCTGTCAGCACTGGCAGCCAGTTCAAAAGGATGGTCACAAACAGCATTAGCAACTGGACCTTGGCAAGAAAATACTGCTTAGAATATTTTGCAATATGCATCTTGCAGAGCAAAAAACAGTTCCTCCAGAAAATACATCCCATAGTTCACCTGAATAGTTGTAATGGCCACCTTAAAAAAAAAAAGTATCAGTTGGTTACCAGAAATTGCAGATAGGACCTGAGAATTTCATGGCCTTAAATAACATTCTGGTACCAAAAATTAGTAATAGGAAGTTAGTTATGAAAACATTTTCATAAGTACCATAGTTACGCCTCTGTCACTCAAATCAAAGTAACTTTTTTTAATATGCTCTAAACCTCATACCTCCACCATTTGCTTCTTCAAAGGAAGAAAGAACTGAGAACTCTATTTCCATTTTTACTAGTTATGTGTCATTACAAGAATAGACTTGGAGGGGCTTTTCTGTGGAGGGGGTTGTTTTAGCTGATATTTCTCCATCTTTGGAAAAAAATTAGAGCTTTTATATGCAAAAATATTCAGAAGAACAAGCTTCAGGAAGAAATTAAACCAGACTCAACTGCAGAATTTTCAATTGTCACTAATACCCACCCTAAACTATACCTGCTAGACATGGCTACAGTAATGCAGATTCTTCCCAGTGCTTTTCATATACTTAGCAATTACACCTTTTAATGAGTTGATTTTTCAATAGGATCTTATTTAGATTTGACAACCCACTAAGATAAAGGTTTTTCTGTTGAGTAGACCCTGTCATGGATAAAAGAATCTCTGAAGAATAAACAGGTTACCAGTTCAGAATCTGTATATTCTGGTGCTACATATATATATATGTGTGTGTGTATATATATAATATATATATATATATTTATGTCCAATACATAATGTGCAGTATCCAAATAACCACTATTTAGTGCCTAACACCAAGCATATTTGGACCACCATCTCCTGGTGGTCTCTCTTGCAGGGGAAGGAGGTTTCACCACCCTGAAAGTCTAAAGTTTTGAGAAAGCAATCCCCCTTTTCTGTAGAAACACATACGTCAAAGTATTTTGCAAAAGCAGCAGTAGATATTTTGTAGACAGCAGATCTCTGTTCACATGGTTGTAACCTTATAAAGCAAGATATAGTCAAAAAATAAAGTAGAACTACACAGATTTTAAGTGAAATAGTAACTGCTGACTTCCGGGAACAGTAGCTTCTAGTTTTGCTTGGCTACAGAAGCGATCATCCTGAAATCCCTTTCAGTTTGTATCCAAAAAAACGACCTAGGAAAGTTTATTTCCCCACCTAAAAACTGCAGGTTGAGATTATTTTATCCCTTCTCAAATACATGATTAAAATAACTCATTACACCGTTCCATCACTGCAGCTCTTGTCATTGTTTCCTATGAAACTGATTAGCATAATACTACTTGCATCCTTCAGTTATTTTCTTCATCCACTGAAGTTTGGATAATTTCATTCGAAAATATTCTCAAGGTAGTATTTTTCTTCATAGTAAAAACTTCTAATGTATATAACCCATAGCATATAACAACATTTGGAGGCTTCCTTCCAAAATAATGGAGTTTTAACAGTGCTGGCAAATTCCAAAGGCCATGTAGAAAGACAACTGAATTCATCTTTGAGACAACTCTACAGGGCAGAGCAGGAAAGGATGAAATATCAGACAGTTCTGACTGCCTACACAGCAGCAGGAGGTCTTGATTTCAGGAACTGGCAATCAAGGATTGGTTCTCTGACTGAATGATCCCCAAATAGCCAAGAAATTTAGTTTATAGCAAGGCCTCCGTCAAGAGTTATTTATGACCTGCCTGAATTACCACACCACCACGCTGCCACAGCAGCTCCAGGAGGGGAGAGCAAGTGCAAAGGGAAAGTATCCAACCTGGTGAGAACACACAGACTCCAAGAGAGCAATCAAATACTAAGGTGAAATTGCCTCGAGCATTGAAAAATTCAGAAAAATGGTAGAGAACAATGAAGCCAAGAGAGTGTCATTATTACACTGAAAAGAAAAATTCTGGGGCTAAAGAGACTCCATCAGTCTTGAAAAATATGAAGCCTAAATAGCTTCAGGACACATTCCAACAAAAGATGAATGCTGAATACTAACTAGGATCAGCCTCCAAGAATCCTCAGCTTTTCATGTTCCTTGGGAGAGTAATGTACACAACCTCCACACTTCTACGCAAAAAGGAAGAACCACTTGCAGAAAGAGAACATGACATAAATACACTAAGATTTAAAGCCAACTGCTGCAGGAACAGTACCTAACAACTTGTCACACAAAGCACTATTTGTCATATTTGAGACAAAGGTGTCTACTTCAGTAAAAGCTGTTCCAAAGGGAACAGTGATTTCCCTACCTGTAGAGCTGTGGTCAGCAGGGGCTGCAGCCAAAGAGCCCAGCACACGAGACACTGTGTCCTCTTTAACCTCACTGATAGCAACCACAAAAGAGGTATCTGACATCCTCAAAGCCCAATGAAGAAGAAAATAAATTAATTTCTGTTCTCATACAGTGGTTTAAAAGTTTCATCCTTCTACAGAATGATCATAAAGACTCTTCTCATATTCAATTTAAAAAAATATCTCTTTGTTGTGCTTTCTCATTTGTCTCTCCAGCATACACATTTTAATCAGCATTGTAGACAGACTGCTTTTGGGGAAGAAGCTTATTTTAAAAAAACAAACAACCTTTTATTGTCCTGAATAGTGTCCTTAGGGAGTGTCTGCCTTTCTTTCTCTTTCCATCAATCTCAAAGTTAAACATACATGAAGGATGGGGTTTTCATCTCTGAAACTGTAACACATGAACTAAAGACTCACCACTATGTTATCATGGCAACAAAAATAATAAAGCTTTCAACGCTACTGTGGAGGTAAAATAAATAAACACAGTAACTCCTACATGATCCAAAGTCAGTTTTCAAGCAAGAACTATCTAGCTTATTCCATATTCTGAAGTCTTGGGACACTGGGAAGGTCTCCTACAAAAAGAGTAATAATCACAGCACCACACTTTTGTTACATACAGCAAAATTTTTAAAAGCATGATAAAAAAACCCCAGAACATACTGGGATTCAACAAGTCTGCTGACAACATGATATTGTCACTCTTAGTAGTTCAGTGCTGGCACCACAGCGCAACACTCCTGCAAGTCTAGGCAAACCCTACTGTTGTAAAGGTTCTGCAAGGTGATCTTGGGCAGAACCCCAAACACACTGAAAGAACTGGGTCAATACTTAGCTTTGATCTGCTCAGGGACAGCACACATACAAGAGTGACTAGATAAATACATCAAGTCAAAACATGCCTCAGAGTTGAACCCACACTTAGCAGGGAATCACAATGACCGTGGACTAAATTTTTTTTCTGATAATTTGGACTTCTATGTGTAGTTTTTACATCTTTAGTGAAATTGTCTTCCATTTCCCAGTATAGACAATGCCACAGACCAAGATCAAGGAGCAGATTTTGAGTTGACAGTAACGTGGTTATGGTGGAGAGTGAGTGGGGGCAAAAATAAAAATTTGAGCAAATATTCAGAAGTTGAGCGCCATCACTGTGGCTTTTCCAGCCATTTGGAAAACAGTGACCACACTGCAAATTGTTTCAAAGCAGAATATATTTAAATCCAACATACAGGGCAAATACCATGATTATGTGGAAAAAATATTTCAGATGTACAGTTTTTAACTTGACAGTGTAATTAATGATCTTCACCATTAACTGATGACCATTTGCTTTGCAGTAAAATAAAATGTTCTATTTTTAAGTGGCAAGATAAGATTGGAAAAAAAGAAACAGGAAAGAGCAAAGGTATTTGGCCGTAAAACAAGGTAAAGCAGCTATTTAAAAATGGCTAGCAGTCTCTGGCAATAGCTAGAAACACTTAGGCCAAGGCCACATTAGGTCCCACTGCAAGCATTCTGCACTGCTCCCCTGCTCTAACACATCCAGCCTATTCCCCCAAGCTGCCAGACATGTTCAGACATGGAAGGCTTCTGTGTTCCCGACTTTCAGCACCAGGCATTGGCTTCACAGGATGGACAAAGTACTGCTAGCCAGGATGAAGCTTTCACACATAAACTACCCTTGCTTAGAGAAAATAAATTACAGGAGAAATGTTATGAAAAAAATTTAAGTGGATTCATGAGACATTTTCCCTGCTTCCCTGCACCAGTCCAAGGGAAGGATTTTATAAGTCCCTGAGAGCCTTTGTTGTCTGTATCAATACATACTTCCATACTATCCTTTATCTCCCTGTATTTTGCCAGTTACAGATACTCCAACACCATCCTGAATATCCCTGTGTTTTGGCTCTATGCATACAGTAATTAATGCAAACAACAATTTCTCCAGCAGATTATTTACACTGGATTACACAGGAAAGGTCCTGCTGCTAACATTCTGCAAGCTCTGCTTTATCTTTTGGCCAAACAGTCCTTCCCTTAAAAGCAACCATTTCACAACACAGAACATACTCTGAAGTGAGCAGGAGCATGGAATTATTTCCTGAGCTGTTCTCTTCCAAGTCTCTAAATGCTCCTATGTGCAGACACTCGGCAGTTAAACTTTTCTTTGCTTTTCACACCTCTCAGAACAAAGTACAGTGGTGTCCTCAGGGAAGAAGGCACTCAGACAGATTTGTAAAACCAACTAGGAATCCATTATCGTAATGACTCAATTAATTAAGCAGTTAGGCATGGCTGGAAGTGACCTGCTGGGAGAGACAGTGCTAAACTTCTCCTATACTATATAAACCACCAAGAAACAAACCCTAGAGCAGTCAACAGTAAAGGAAGCATTAATCATTATTATCACTAGAAACACCATGAAGCTTATCTTGAAATTTAAAAAACCACTTGAGAAAAGCAGCAATTCTCCCTGATGCATTGCCTGGATTATCTTACTGCTATTGAGTACTAAATCACAGAAAAGAGAGAAGCCTGGCATTTTTTGGTTCTTAGTGGCTCATCACACCATTAGAAGCTCATTTAACATCTGTTATGTGTCCAGCCATCTCAGGTCTTTCCAGAAGGATGCTAAATACCCCCCTGATGTCTTGAATGCTCTTTAAGTTAGCCTCTCCAGCCTCTTTTAAAAGGGATTTAAAATTATGATTACAATGGACCTGCCACAACTCATACAGCCAAGCATGACAGGTACTCCAAACACCTTCCTGATGTAGTAAAATCTTTTATACAGCAACAAAAACACATATCATATATGCAATGGTAAAACAGTAAAAACAAAAAAGTTAAACTAAAAAAAGAAAACCAAACCAAACAAACCCCTCAACCAACCAAAACAAAAAAGTACCAAACGAAAAACAAAACCCATTCTATTTTCAAAAACATGAAAGAGGGAGGTAATCTTCCAAGTTTTGTACCTCAACAAAATCTGGTGTAGAGATTAATGAGTAGCCAAGTCACCTGAGAAGCAACTGATGATATCAAATTATACAAACACACAGCATGTTTACATCTTTTCTACAACATTACTCTTTCATATAATTTGATTTCATATTTGCATTCATCCATTAATTACTTTATTGGAGCATAATAAACCCAATGGGGCAATACAAGGTTATACCCAAATGCTCCCCCTGGATTCAGGTATCAGCTCCTAAATAGAAACATACAAAATTCATGAAGAGAAAATCCATTTTGAACAACCACTAAAATACAGGTAGGCATGACAACCAGCCACAAACAAAAAACCCAACCCCAAAACAAACAGAAACAACAAAGAAAAACTACCACACAAACTATTTTATTAATTCAACTATATAGGTAACCTTTTACATACACAGCCAGGAAGATCAAAGAACAATTTCCCCTCCCCAAACTGCAAGTAAGTGCTATTTTTCCGCTGGGGGGCATTCTTTGGTCCTACCCTGAAAGATAGCATTCATTTCTAACTCTCACTATCCAGCACTCACAAAGATAACATTCACTTGGGATACCAAGCTCTTTGTCAAAGGCTACAGATCAGTCTTTTCTACCTAAGTACCACAGAGATCAAATCCTACTTTGGTGTAGCAGGCCAGAAGAACACACAGAACCTCTGGCGTGCAACACCTCTGTTCAAGCAATTCTGTTGGCAAGAGGAATGCTCTGTATCTCAGTCTGCCAGAGCAGTGAGAGTCAGTCTGCACCTCTCTTCCTCCTACAGCAGCTTTTTGCAGAAACCACCAGCTCAGGCTGTAGGTAAGCACACCAGTTTTGCAGCACACACATCAGTCTATGGATGCAATGTTTGCTCTTCTTCGTTCTCTGGTTGTTCTCATTCTTCTTTTCATCTCCATCTTACAAGAAAAGGGCCCCTGGCCTTTGTCCACACAGAAACTTGTTTTAATTAAGACCTAATGCAAATCAGGCACTCTAGTACCAGTTTTAGTTTTAGCTACCTCCTGATGACCATCAGTTCAAAACTTGAGACTTGTCCATACACAATTTTTTTTAATAAACCATTCCAACTTTTATTTACCATGTAACAAAAAGAGCAGGAGATGGAAAGAAATATTTCCAATACGAGCAAGTTATTTAGCAGTGTAAACCATACTTGACCTTCTTATTCGTATTCTTCTGCTGTAATGCTGAATTAAAATGGCCTTTTCTTCCTTTAGAAAAGAAGGTGTATCTTCCAATAACTACCACATTCAGTTCTTGGATTCATGCAAGGATAAAACACTACCATTTCCCACTGATAAAATTATGCAATAATGCAAAATTTTACGCATAAAAAGTCAATTTAACATGTTCTGTTAATTTCTATTATCATGCAAAGTATATACAATACTTATATACATAGATGAAGGGGAAGATAATAAACTGAGCAAGTGGGAACTATGTTCTTTAGAACATACACATATCCAGACACAAACACTTCAGTGTTTTCCTTGAGCAGTATTTGGAGAACTGTGCAATATGTGCTCCTGGCTGCAATATGCCACAACACAAGCTAGAGACATTCTGCGATCCTTGAGTAGGTGTACAGATAAATAAACAAACTAAATGGTATTTCAAATGAAATATAAAGTTCTAGATTATACCCCACCAATGGTGGATTTCAGCAGGGTCATATCTTTTGCCTCACAACTGTTCAAAGCAGACAGAAAATACTGGAACCTTCTTCGGTTAGAAAGCTGATCTTTCTTCTCCTGATGAACAGAACACTGTGCCCACACTGTTCCTTTCAAATCCTCAAATTTCTAAAAACTATGCCAAATGCATTTGCAACAGGATATAGCTGTTTATTCAAGCTGAGAGCTGTATATCATTGGAGAAGTTAAAAGCTGGTCTGAAGTGAGATACAGTGTCCTCTTTGCAGAGCAGGGCTACATGGAAGCCAGGCACCAGCTTTATGCCAGTTTTCTTAAGTAAGCTAAGAAAAAATGTGTGGTCCTCCATACTTGGAAGGCAAGGTACTGCTATATAGGATAAGACTGTACTCTTAAGCTCCAGGGTTTTTTATTTGTCAGGATTTAAGTCTTGGTAATTTCAAAAGGAACAAACTGCTCTCTTCCCCAGACATCACAGGCACTGCCACAAGCAGGTACAAGGTGCAGCTCCTCAACATCTCAGTTCTCTGCTCTGCATTGCCCCGTTTAACATGCTCCCTGTTCCTCTCAGTCTCATCTCTTCTTGGTAAACGGGATCATCCATCTAGCCCCAGCTCACATCTAAACATGATACTGGCCATTAGCCCTCAGAAAGGTGAGCTCTTTGGGCAAAGTCACAAGATTTTATCACAAGTGCTTGTATGTCAGCATTTCACAGCTCATGGGGGACATCATTACAGTCTTTACGCTGCTCAATGCAAATGAGAATGTTAACCTCATCTCATTAAATCAAGCTTTTTTCCTATCACTTAAGCTTTACCAGCTCCCCACACCCATGCCCCTCCCAGCAGAGCTGCTGAGCCTAGGCAAAGCACGATGCTCAACTCACATGACTCTCTCCCAAGCCAAACAATTTATTTATCCTCTCCCATCTACTGCTGCAACCCAGCTTCTTCTGCAGAAAGGTACCACGGTCCTTGGACTGGTCTATGTAATCTAGGCTCAGCATGAGAATGTAAAATAATTTAAGTACTTCTAATGGTTAAAATAAAGATAATAAAAAAAGAAGTCTTCAAAGTCAGAAGGTAGTGCTTCAGGGAACACTCCTCTTTGGCAACCAAGGATACCAGGAGAATGTTCTGAAGTCCACAAAAACAGGCTCCAATTTGATCTCTAGATCAAATGGAGATTTGGATCAGTCCATTGAAATCACACACTTCTAAGCACTAGTCCTGTCCATCAAACCAGTGTATCGCACTACTATGTATGAAAGTACCTCCCTTTCATCCATAAAGATGTAGCAAAAAGAAGTATTGAATATGAATAGAATTGTAAATCTGCATTCAGCACACAGATGCTGCAGCAGCACTGCCAAGCAAACAAACAAATGTATTTGCTGTGACTTAAGTAATCTCATTTTTTTCTCAGTTCTAATAACAACTTAGTCTTTTTTGTGCTTCTAATAAGAACAATTTATCTAGAAATAACCTCCCAAAATTAGTTTTTCAGCAGTATTAGCACTGATATTTAAAGTCGTACAGTTTTGCCAAACAAACCTTGCCTAGCTCAAAGTAGAATCAGCGTAACATAATTAACACATTTTAAGAGTCTGAAAAAGAAAATTGTGAGGTAAAATAACAGGGTTTAGTGATTGGGTATTTGTGTTCAATCCAACCCCTCCTCCATTGATGGCAATAGGAAAATTGCCACTGATTTCAGACTGCAGAAACTATGTTTATACTGAAAATCTGCATTGCTTTAGGGAGCAACTGCCACTGTGAATCATAACACTGAGCAAGAAATTCACAAGCTATATGAATACCATGACTTGCATTTCCAAATTATACACAAATACAACCGATTTTACATAACACTGGAAGACAAGCCTTCCTTCAGGATACGTCCATGCGTATGTCCCAGGACAAACGTGTCCTTACCGCTGTGTCAAGGCTTGGGTGTCACCCACAGAGCAAAGCCAGCTCCTGCAGATGAAGGTTTCATTCCCAATGAAGGCTATGTAGCTTCCAGGCACTCCGGGGGACTGGGCTCCATCTACTATTGAACACAAAATGTTTGCAGAAAGTCTTTTGTCTTATGTTTCGTGAATTCCAACATCTATTTTTTAGCCAGTGCTCAGAGAATTTTTTGTTACGGTACTTACATGAGGTAGCCTGGAGGTGTGTCATACTCCAATGAACACAGTACTTTTATTAAACTATTACATTTGCTAAATTAATGTAGTAACCTCCTACATAATCTTATTTGGAAAAAGAGGAAGGATCTCACAGTAATCCATTCACAGTGCTTTCTCCTGATAGCTCTCACTCAAAGAGTTCAGCAGTCCCTCTAGGTGAGCAAATGCAACTTCTAATCAAATATTCATGGAAGTTGTTATAAAATCAAATTAAAATAACAACAATAACAACAAAAAATTCACGTGGGTCTTCCAAGCAAAACTACAGCTTGTAAAAAAATTAAATGTGAGAACCAAGAACTCGTCTACATTTATGATAAGTGTTGTCCATAATGTATTTTGTGTCCTAAGAGAAAACTTCACATTAAGTAAAAATGATGCTTTTCATTCTTCTATGCAAATAGGCTAAAACTGACAGAATCACCAAGAACATCTATTTTCTCAAAAAATCATCCCAACAATGGAAACAAAACTAAAACATCACTGTGATATTCATATACAATGGTAAACTTGCCTAAATGCTATCAGATAATGGAAAGCTTAATAGGTGATGCCTGAACAGACAGCAATCTTCACTTAAGAAGAGAGAGATGCAAGCAATCACCACCAGGCTGACCAGAGGAGGACTAAGGCAACCTTCAATCATCCTCCTGTTGTTCTCTCAACCAGAGCTGCCATAAATGCTTGTGGAAAAAAGCCCTCTGGCCTCCTGACAGCCACCTTGTTCTGGTTCCTCACTCCATCCCCAAACCTGATATAGCTCAGCTGCCAGTCCCCTTAAACACCTACCTCTAGTACAGTACATGCCCAAAAGACCACAAAACCAGAGCAATCCAACTCAGGCAACAAACTATTATTTTTATGTCCTGTGTGACTTTCCCTGTGGCAGAGCTCAGCGCTGCATCTACAAATGTGACCCCCATGGTTGCACTCAAAATTCTTCCTTAAGTTCTGGTCCTTCACCTCACCCCTGCCCTGTTTGTGCACTCTTGGCTGACTCCTGACTCCTGTGCCCAACCTCCCAGCCAGGCTCCCTGGTTTTATTTCAGCCTTGCCTGCTCCCCGTGAGAGCCTCTGCTCTCAGCAGCACTCTGATTACATATAATACAATTTTCTGAATTTCACTTGAGCTTCTAGACATGCTCTCACCCTGCTCTGTCCTGTGGCTTTCCTGGTGTACTCAAGCACTAGCATCTGATTCCTGATCAAGGAGTTTTACCTTTTATTGCTGTTTACTTCCTGCCTTTTTCTTGCAAGCATGGTGTAGCTGTCATTCTCAGGCAGTCTCCAAAGCACACCTACTCCTCAAAATGCATTGACTGCAGTAGGATCCAATATAACAGAATTTCTTAAATTCATGGAATCTTCTTCATCAATACTCCTGGCAGAAGTTTTTGGCTGGCTGCTTGCTCTTCTGGTTTGGTTTTTAAGCAGACACTCTCTCTAGGAGATGCATCAACACAAAATGGAGAAAAGTCCACCAGTATACACAAAAGCAAGATGGATACTGACATTTCCATGAGCAGCAGGCATCTCATACCACAAGTGCACCCTGCGTTTTACTTAAGAACTCCCTTTTTGTTGTATTTACCCTCCAAACGACCTGAAAGAGTGAAATAGCATATAAATTTTTCATAGCCTACAATCAAAACAAATTAGTAATCCATCAAACCTATCTAATGAATTAAAAACATACAGTGTCCACCTATAGTACAATACAGGAAATTAGGTCCAAATTACTCTGGGAGAATCACCATTCCACATCAGCTTAACAGACTTCGGGTCCATAAAATAATAAATGCTGAGCACTGCACTTTACCTGATTCTAGACTTATTTGAAAGGTATGCAATTGAGCAGCCAGCTTCATACTGAATAGATTTCCAACTGAGATTCTTACTACCCATTCAGAAGTTGTATCCCAGATACCAAAACAAGCATCCAGCGAACAATGATGATTTGAGTCCTAATTACCGACCACTCTGCTTCTTCTGTAGCCACTTACACCAACACAAATCAATGTATGACAACTTTGAAGTATTCAAACACATTTCCACTTTGAACAAACCTCTGAACAAGGAACTGGGCAGCAATGCTCCATTTACCCCTTCAAGAAGTACCAAAGCAGCATAACAGGCCAAGCTGAAGGTCAACCAGGATCCAGCAGGATGGAGAGCCTCTGGCGAAAATTCAATATGACTCTCATGAATGTTTTCTGCAGCTGTCTCAGCTGGGATTATCTAAAATATGGTGTGTCGGTACTCCCCTGAGCAGGCAACTCAGGAGGAGAATCAAATCTTCACAGTATACATTTACAGCTAGAATATATTTTTAAAAATCCCCTCAGTACAGTAATACTTTGGCATCAGTTACCTTTTAGACTGTGATACACCTTTAAATAGGCATGCCACAATAACATTACCTGATGCATGCTGCCTCAAATAATAATCCCAAGGCTAATTCCGTTGATGTAAGTGGCTCTGGAAGAGGAAGAATATTTTACCTCAGTTGATTCCAGTTTGTTTTAGTTAGGGCCTGTACAAACTCTGATTGGTCAGAGACTTTCAACTTCATAAACACATACTAAACAGTGAACCACGACTAAATGAAGATATTACAATAATCTCAGCAATTTGAATACATTTCAGGAAGGGGGTGAAGAATCACTTAAAACTGCAAACTTCGGACACGAGACTCTTCCAGAAAACAGGATCCTATGTAAGTAGAAACCCCAGAATACTTATGATACAGGAAGATTTAAGAAAAAGGCTTTGATTGCAAATACATTTCCAAACCTATACAAACATCTTTATGAGTATTCAGAACTTGTTAGTATTTAATAAAGGCATTTAGCCATTTGTAGCACTTATTTTTCTAATCAAGCCTGAGTAGTTCCTGAGCTGTCATGCATGTCAAAACCTGCAAGTCACATTAGCTAAAAAAAACCCAACTAGAATACATGTGTTATTAAAAGTAATATTAATTATCCTTCCTCATATCTTAGAAAAATCACCCAGTATTACCAGAAATTACACCTACCAATCAAATATGTTGATTAAGTTTACAAGAACAACCAGCTAAATGTTTCACCACAGCAGATGTATTATTGGTTCTACAGTAACTGCCTGCATTTCCACATCTACTGTAGGGAAGAACAGGAAAAAAAAATATATACCATGAACTCAATTAAAACATCTTTGTTACAGATGGCGATGATCTCAGTGGAACAGCAAAATGAATAAAATATTAGCATGAGAAACAGGATTTGCATCTCCACACAGATTCGAAAACTTAGTTTTAATAACAGCTGCTTAGTATATTTGGAAAGCAATAGAAATTTTTCTCCTCCGCTACTGCTCTGTCCACCAGCCCCATTACTTCATCAGAATATAACTTTTAATTATTATTTACGTACTTCTGCACAAAAGTCTTTATGCACATAATTTAAAAACAAATCAATCAGTATCACCAACTTCATCTCTTATTCCCAACCTTAACAGCTCCTACCTCTTACCTAGCAAACCTATCAAACAACTTCCTGACAAAACCTGCCAGAACTTGTGTTTGCAGACCACTGGACTTGCTGTTATCCTACAGAAAGGTCACCTTTCAGTAATTTCAGTGCAAGACACTCAAATCACCTTGACTATTATGACCTGGTATGGAAAGCCACCCCAAACACAATGCTTTATCCATCTGCACCCACATGTTTACTGAGATCACTGGTCATGTGTTACATTATGTGCCAAGTGGAACCAAAGGACAAGAAATATGGACTACTAATGTAGAGTAGTTAACAGACAAGTTTGCTATAAACTTCAAAGGAAGCAGTTTGGCCTGGATGTAGGTTTTTTGGGTTTGTTTAAAATTTTTCAAATAGTAAAGTTTACACAAGTCAGTATAATGGCAACCATTAACTTTTAGGAGACTTTTAGTCAGATGAGACTTTTAGGACAGCTTCCCAAGACCCATATGCCCAAATCTTGCACCTGAATAATTTTATATATAGTGGTTTCCACTGCTATTATAATTATTATTTATAGCTTGACACAAAAAATTCCACAAGACCTAAATCTTTCTCACTACAGTGTTACCAACTTAGGCACAGTCATACTGGATCTACTGGTGTTGCTTTAAGAACAAAGAGGAAAGAGACAGAGGTTAAACGCCAGTCTGAAATGCCTACTGCCCCCCATGAGAATGTATCTCAGTGATAAATGCAACAGTTCAAAGAAAAACTGTCCATCTTCACTGATACTAACTACTGGATATAACTCATTTGACAAAAGCAGGTCTACAACCAGCATCTGTTCTGTCCAAAATCATCTTGAATAGATGCTTAAGGAAGAACAGTGGTATATAAAATACAGGTGCAGTGCTAAGAAAATATAAACAGCTATGCCACAGCAATCCAAAAATATCTTCAAACTACTTCTCTTCCATAAAGCTGGCAAACATTAATCCTAAATAACTAAATTAACAAAGAAGATGCTTTAATTTTTAAGGAAATTTTATACCAGCAATAATGGAAACCAGTTTCCTGAGCCTCTTAACAATTCATTTAAGTTTTTTTTAACAAACAGATACTGGGTTAGATGAAGATCAACCTAGGCTGTTATACCAAGACAAGTACATGCCTGGGGAGACACATAAGAAGCAAGGAAGTACGAAGTGGTCAATTCTTTGCTGCCGCTTCCCAGAGTTCAAGCACTTGTAGTTTAGGAATTTTCTAAGCCAGATGCTTTTGGTGCATTGTGAAGCTCTCTTCATCAATTTGTCATTTCAAACCTGCTCAAACCCATTTACATGTCTGACTGCACAGATTTCTGGGGCTGTAAAGCACATGATTTAGTCACACGCTGCATCAGTAGAAGTTGTCATTTATTTTCAACCTGCTGCTAAAGAACTATCACTGGCTTTTCCCCTGACTTCCCATTCTGTGAGAGTGAATATCAGTTCCCTGTTTCCCACAATGTTTGGGAATTTACGTACATAAAAAAATCACCCATCAGTTACCTTTTTCCAGATCTATCTGGTGAATTTCCCATTTTGTAGCAGTCTTTGCATGGATAGACACATCATTCCTGCCCTTCGAAATACCTTTTAAGGCTCTACCGTGTTATTTAATGTAATCTCAATTTAAATATTCTCCTTTTTTTCTTTGGTACATATACGTCAAAGAATGCAGTCATGATAAAATCAGCACTGGACTATCACGTAGTTAATCAGCTTTAATGAATCTGACATAGTCATAGTTTTAGATTATTAAGCAGCAAGTGCCTAAATACAAGCTTACACAACAAAAAGCTGTGTAAAAGCTACTGGAGAATGATTACAGTCCTGGAAAACTCTGTCTTCTGAAAACAGTCTTAAATAGTTATATTGCATAGACAAATGTGGCGTGTATTTAAAATACTTCAATTCTGTCACTGCACATCATAAACTGAGAGAGACTCCTTGCTTTTACTGCAGGTTTTTTTTTTTTTTTTAAGCTGAAAATGTCATAAGCATGAATACAAGTCTTGAAAAAAGACAACTGGCTATCTTGATACACTTCCACTGATTAATTCAATTGCAAAACCCTAAAACTTGCAGTTCTTAGGCTAGTAGTTTATTACAAGCAAGGACAACTCAACTTTTAAAGGAAAAAAAAAAAATCTCTGCATGAAGCCGGCAAATAGCCTTCGGAAGAACTTCAGTGAAAGGTCTCACAGCTCTACTGTGACTGAAGTTAAAGTCTCTGAGTTAAAGAGCCTGCAGCTGCTACTTCAGGTTCATTTCATGGGCACAGTCTGCTGTCTTATCTGCTACGGTATCTTAAAACAAAGATCCAGGAAGAAAACAAACACACGATCCCAAAAGTTTGTCTTGCATGCAAACAAAGCAGAGAGAGAAGCCCAATAAGAATTGACAGAAACATTTTGGTAGAAAGTTACAAAGTATTTCAGTAGCATTACATAACAAATTACAAAGCCTTCCTACTAATTTATTGAAGTGCTCATACGTGGCAATGGCAGAAGGAACACGCCAGAAGGAAAACATTCATCAACTCTGTTTAGAGCCCCCCACACAGGAAGGCTTGCAAAGCATTACATGCAAAGAAAGCAGAAATCCAGTTCTCCAAGCACTGTCTTCTGCTCTCCTGGCCTAAAACTGGTTGCAATTATTATTTTAGTTGCAAACAACTGGGCCTGGATTATTCACAAGCAAAAAAAAAAAAAAAAAAAACAAAAAAAACCCAAAAACAAACACACCAAAAATAATTCAGTCAATGCATACTCCATCTCTAGGCTTCCTAGAAAACAGGTCAAGTTCTATGATCTCTTGCCATTTCTCTAGTTTTATCTCCAAGCATTCTTGTCTGCTGATTTCAGGTTCCTCATGGCAAACTCCCTTTCTTGTTCCATTTCTGTAGTAAGACCACTTACCTCTTCCTTGCATTAGGAAAAAAAAAAAACCAAACACAAAACCAACACACAAAACCTAAAAAAACAACTAATGCACATTAGTGAAACAATCTAATGCACAAGAACAGCTACAACTATTTCTCATTAATCTTATTTTACATTTACCTCAATCTACAAAGCTGTGAACATCAGCAAAGCAAAATGGGAATAAAAATATTCTGGCTACACTTTGTTCTTTTTATATAAGTGAGTTCTCTTGTTTCTGAAGCCAAATATAGAGCACATGAACGCATTGAAGATTATTTAGAAGGGTTCACATTTTACTTGCAATATATGCCAAGTGGAATTTGCTGCAGGGAAGGTTTTTAAAGCAAGTCCCTGTTCAGTCTTTGTACTTCACAGTTATACTGTGGGTGCCAGAACACTCCAATGTAAGCAAGTATGGCTTCCGCTGGAATTGAACCTTGAGACGTGCAGAGTTCCAAGAGACAGCTGGGGAAAAAGTGCTGTTAGAAGTGTACTCTGACCATCTAAATTCACAGAATTTTAACTTTTTGCTTAATTAAGCAAGACTACTCATGTTTAAAGTACACCTTTGAATAGTAGGCAGAGAAATGGGAAAACAGAGCAAGAATGTTCAACTCCTGCAGAGTAAGAGCTTGTCCCTACTTCCTTTGCTTTCTTAAGTCACATTTTTCAGCAGATAAGATCAGCTTAGAGGAAGCAATATAATACTACTTTGACTATAGATTTATATGAACATATGGACTTTCTGGAGTAAAATAAATATAATAAATCATTAGAAAACTCATTTCCCTGTAAAACATAATGCTTGAGCAGAAATCCTGCATGTTGAAGTCCTGAAAAAAGAAAAAAATGTAAAGTAAGTTGGATGCAACTGAAATTTGCATTTAACACCTAATGAGTATGCCCTAGGACATTAGAAATTCCTGAAAATGCAAACAAATATATTATTTCATTTCTATCCCAAGTTAATAGTATTTTCTAGCATAATGCCAACGGAAAACTGTGATTCAAAACACTTTTATATATCACTGAGACAACCCTGTGGGAAAAGAAATGCAATGCTCTCTATGGAGTCCCAACACTGTGCCTTAGAGATGCACACCCTGTGCGTTCTCAAGTTCGGACACCTGCTACCAGACACAGCCACATTATCTAATTTAATCCACCTATTTAACAACCAAATGGAAGATTAAGGATGGTATTTTTCATTCCACTCCTATCATAAGACCATTCCAAGCCTTTACAGGACCTGGAATAACTTTCTAGTTTCCAGACTGGATCTATGCATAGGAATCCTTTGCTTTTGTCCAAGAAATCTATTTTTCCCCTCATAGAGTATTCAATCCAGAGACCTTTTCAGCCCATCCTAGCTATCCTTCTACGCATCTGCTCCAGTTTGAATGCACCATTCCTAAGCACAGGAAACTGAGTTTATTCAGTATTTCAGATGAGGCCTTACCAGTTCATTGTATAAGAACACTAATCCTTTCCTACCTCTGTCAGGAATCTTCCTCCTTATAAACACCATCCTAGGATTTGTCTCAAGAAGCTTCCTCCAGTTAGAAGAGTGATCATTATCACTATGTGCTAATGTGCTGATCATTGTCAGATGTGCTAAATTATCAGTATCAAGCTATGAACCTGTAGTGAAAATGCTATTCAGTCATTAACAATTATACACTATTTTTGACATTAAAACACATCTACAACTTGAACTGGTACAGTCTGTAAAAATAATGATGCATTTTTAACTGAAATGCAAGATTGTGTATCTTCAATTTTTGAAACCTTCACACAAATCTAAGAGAAAATACCATCTCCATACCACTACAGTTACAGAACTTTGGTCCTGATTTAGTAAAGCATTTATACATTATGCAACTTCAGACTGGAAGCATTCCCATCACACTCAGTAGATGTCTTTAGAAAATTAGAACCACCCTTAACGCTTTGCTGGACTTAATGGGTTAATATTTCAACGTGAAACTTGCAAAGGATCGGCGAGGCTCTTTTGCATTTAACTACCTCGGTCTCCTCTGAACGTTTAAAGCTTTAAAAGGCAAAAAGCAAGTATTTCGTGTATCTATTCTTCCTTTGAATAGACATACTAAGCTGCAAGAGCTAAGCATGCGTCCTGAGCTTCCTGCATTGAGGTAGAGCTCTACCCAGTGCCTTCACACATTTACAGATGAGAAGTCTTATTCTCCTCTGTTCTCCCGATGCCTTCCAAGTGCAAATCACTAACAAGAGAATCACGTGTGACCATATGCTAAATTAAGTTCGCCCAGGAGATTTCATTCATCAGTTCCCCAGAAACTGGCGATTAAGCCTACATACTTGCAAGGAGATGCCATTTAATTCAAAACCACAGTGTTTATTCAAAAAATTAAACCGGAAAAAAAGATTAACATAACCATAAAGCCATTTTCCTTACCAGACTATAACAAAGGCGGAGGCTTTAAGATCACGCCCGACCTGTTAATTTCACGTTAAAGGTGCTAAACACCTCGTGCTGCTCCGCAACAACCTGTACTACAGTCCGTCTCCAAAAACACCTTCTGTTAATTTGTGACACTGCATATTTTGCTGCTCAAGAACTAAGAAAGCCAGCGCTGTAGAAGCTATTTATTCTGCCTTCCAGGTGCTTCATAAATATTAAATAAGAACATATACAAGCTGCTACACAAAAACTTTACAACTCGGCGGGAAGCTGCCCCACAGGTCACGCACGAGCGCGGGTGGTATCCCGACCGCTCTCAACGGCGGCGGGAGCAGCACCCCATCACAGACCCCGGAGAGCCGCTCGGTCCGGGCACGCACCTCGCCCCAGGGGCTCCGGGGAGGCGGCGCCACGGCCCCGCCGTCCTTGCTCGCCGCAGGCAGGGCAGCGGCGCTGCGCGACGGAGCGGCCGCTTCACCTGGGCGGCGGGTACGCGCAGCCTGTCCCTGGAGGGCTCCCACCACCCCTCTGCCCACCCCGGCCCCCTCCCACGGGCAGGGGCGCACCAAAGGGCGGCTTCAGCCTGGGTAACCCAGCGGCGGGACCCGCGCAAACTTCCCCGCGGCGCGGCAGACCCTTACCTTGATGATGCTGCTCCTCCGCGGGGTGGCTTTGGCCGCCTCCAGCAGGCAGGCGTCGGGGTCGGGCGCTGCCGCTGGCCCCAGGCTGCCGCCGGGGAAGCGCTCCGCGGTACCCACAGCCGAAACGCCGCTGCGGCGCTCCCGCCTCCTGCCCCCGGCTGCCGCCGGAGCGTCCAGGGATGCCGGCTCGGGCTCGTCTTCAGCACGGTAAGCAGCGTCGGGAGGAGCACGGCCCACCGCCGGCTGCTCTCTGCCGCCGGCAGCCTCTGCCATCGCCCCGCCGAGCGGTGTTAACTTCTCCGGGGCGCTGAGAGGGCGGGCGAGTCACACGGACGGAGAAACGGACGGCGTCCCGCGGCGTTCCTCTCACGGCACGGCGGCGGCAGCGCCAACTTTCCCCGGAGGACCCATGTCCGTCCCCGGGGCGGAAGGTGCCCGCGCGGGACTCCGCGGTAGCCGAGGAGCGGGCGGGGGACGCGGAGAGCGCGCAGGAAGTGCGGCCACAGCCCCGCGCTGTTGTGACAGGAGCCGGGCTTGTGTTGACGGACGGCGAGCTCGGCCAATCGGCGGCGCGGCCGCCCCCCGGTGCCGCAGCGGCAGCCAATGGCCTTGGGGAGGGGCGTGCCCGCGGGACTCCTGGACGGGCGGTCGGGGCGGTGCGCTGAGGGCGGCTGGGGCGGTGTAGGAGGACTTGTAACACCTGGTCGCCCCCGCCACGACCTTGAGGAAGAGGGCCTGTGGAGGACCGTGCTGCTTGTCGAGAGCATTAGTGTGCCGGGGCGGCCGCGAGAATGCTTCCCCGCGCAGGTCTGGGCTGCCTCTGTGCCGGGGTAAAAGCAGCGTGCGGAAGAGGTGACTTAGGTTAAAACCCCTGCAGCACTCGTAGCCCTCAAGTGGAGGCACCGTGGTAGGAACAGGGACACTGCCAGCGCCGATCGTGGGGGCTGCGGGTGTAATGGGCACCTTGAGGCTGCTGATGGCGGGCCAGCAGAGTGGGTGTAAGGCGTAAGGGAGAGCTCGCAAAAGAGGGCTAAGACTCACATTGGGATTCCTCCGACTCACGCTGGGATTCCTCCGCCTCTTAAAAACGATCCAAAAGCGAAGCAGGTTGTGTGGGGCTGCGCCGCTCGCTCCGCTCTCGGCCGCCGGCCCCGGGCGGTCCCGCTCCCGCCCTGCCCCTCACAGCCCCGGGCCCGGTGGGCGCTGGCAGGGCCGATACCGCCCCCTGGCGGCCGCTCCCCCGCTCGGTGCCGGTGCGGGGCTCCAGCGGGAGGCGGGGAACAGGAGCCGCCCGGGAAAGGCAGGAGCCGTGGGCAGCCTTTGGAAGAGATCCTGCGAGCGTGGTGCTGTCCCTTGTAATTCTTCAGGGGGTATTTAGTTATAATGAGATTATCCACGTGGAGACCTCAGGAAAGGTGAGGTGGGGTGCAGTGCAGCAAGGGTGAAAGCCCAGGAAAGAGGTGAGGAAGATAGAGTGAGATGGAAAATAGAACGGGTAGGGCTGGGCAAGCTGGTAGTCACTGGGGATGTAAGACTATTCAAAATTACAGTTATCACCTTTAAAGGCAGTAAGACTCTGTGGGAATATTAATTTCTCCCTAGTTTCTACAGTAATTCCCTAATGAATATGTTTGGCACCTGTTGGCAGTCACTGATTAAGGAAAAAAATAAGAGAGAACTTCCTTACCTTAACCAGTCATTAGCTACTAGCAAATGCCTGGCTACAGGGCATAATTGCTACTTAAAGGATGTGAAATTTATATATGTATATACACATGCAATATATAAATTTAGAATTCCATGTTTAAAAAGGTCTAGAACTTCTGTCAAGGGTATTGAGGCATTTATCATATTCAATACAAAGAAATGCTAATTGAGGGACAGATCTAGATACACCTGAAATTTTTTTCATTAGCTTGCTTCTAAATTTTATGTTAAAATGTCAAAATACATGTATACCACAGTTATTTTGCTTTGTTTCAGTGAAAAATGTCACAAAATAAGTAACACTGAAAGAAGATAGAAAATATTCACATTGAAGAAACATTTATGTTAAGCAATACTGGAGAGAAGAGACTGTAGGGGAATGAAGGACATAACCCCAGCCTGCATTGTACAAGAGAGAGAACATCACACCAAGTCACTGCAACAAAGAGGGGGGAAAAAACCCCAAACCAACTAAAAAAGCTTATTATGTAGCCACATACTGCCACACAGACTGACCTAAGACAACTAATTTAAAGACAACAGAGAAGGTAATTACCATGCAGTGTTTTAATAGAGGGAATTATTGCTTCATGTAGAAATATGTTGCAGATCTTTCCTGTGTTTTGTGAAATCATACGAAGTTTAATCATTGATTTAATTATTTAGGAACACAGTGCTGTCATAGCTGAAGTCCACATCTACCAAAAACTCCGCAGTGTGTTGCACAGACAGATGCATTTAACATATTAAAGAACTTTATCCTTCCTAGGATATGTTTTACATATTTAACGTTAGAGAGAGATTTATTGTCAAATGAATTGTCTTCTGACATCAAAGGTTTAAAACCTTTTAATTTTCCCCTTATATTACAACCTTTGACACATGAAATCTTTAACTGGAAAATGTCTGCGGGGAATCTACAGATTTTAAGTTTCATAAAAATCAAACCTACAGGGAACAGTGAACAAATTGTATTTTTTATCTGTTTGTCCACAAGATGCAGAGGTGTTAGAATTATGTATGGTACAGCTAAGTGAGGGTTTAGTTAAACTCTTCTCTAGAAGTAAAAGAAAAGGTTGTCACTTTTTCTGACTGCATCTCTAGATGCTTCTGAGGCATCTGTATCTATCTGGTTTTCTTTGTGGAGAACCATGAATTATGAAGGAAAAGAGCAATTGGCTTTGATACTTCCTGATGTCTAATAAAAAAGAGAGTTGACAAAAGGAAGCTTTACAGAAAAAGTGCTTGCTTAGAAAGTTTAGAAAAGGCAAGATTGGTTGGTGGTAAGTGTATATAACAGGTTCTGTGTCCAGTTTCAAGAAGGTCTGATGCAGTCCCCTGTATAAAGAAACTGCTGTGTTGTCTGTACCTACTTCAGACAGGAACAGATTTTCAAGACCAGTCAAGGAGTTCACTCAAACTAAGAAAGGTAAGGTAGATAAAAACATCTCTGTGTTTGTCTGAACATAAGTCAGCAAGTGCTTGCAATATCAATTTAATGTGGATTTTTTTTTTTACACTCATCTTACTCCATCTCCATCCTTAAGGCACACAATTGTTCCTCAGTGGGCATAGTTTGTATCATAAACCGGCTGAAAATACAGTTGTCTTGGAGCTGTGCTGAAGCATAGCTTACATAAGCCAGTACTTGCACCAAGACATTGCATTTTGGGAAGCTCTTAAAATTAAGTGTTCTGCTGGGAGCCAAAAGTGGTTCTTCTGTACCAACTGAACAGGGCTGATGAAGCGTGAAAACTGACATATTTTCCTGTGTGATGAACATCTAATTTGCAAGGCAGGGAAAGCAGTGAGGAAAAAGGTTTATCAAGTATGCACTCACACTGATAGCAAATCATAACCAATTTTAGCATTGATGAGACTTAGGCAAAGCTATTGATGAGAAAATGTTTTGCTAGGTAATTCTTAAAGAAGTGATTTTTTTAAGTCTTAGTGGTTATTGTGTCTGCGCTATTACATCATGAATGTGATATTATAAAACAATAAAAAAAGAATGATATAATTTATTTATACAAATATGTACTTGTTGCTAAGTTTCACTCTTATTTTGGCAAAGCAAACCCAAGTCGTATTTTGCCTTTAAAGCTATGATTAAGCTTTTAGGCTGGGAAAAAATGCAATGTAAAAAAAAAATGCAACTGCAAAATGCAGTGTAAAGCAAATGTAGTTAAATCTTGATTTTAAAACATACTGCATATGTTTTCAATTTTTAGTTTTTAAATATATTTACACACACACATGGATTCAATGCCTCCTTTTTTTTGTTAATTCTTGTTTTATCTTGCCTCCTATGTCTTTGAAAAAGCTTCACTATACTTACACATCATGTTGTATTTTCTAGGCAGCATGAATTTTGTGTCTTCTCTAACTTAACAAGAGAGACTTTTGTGAGATGCCTCTATTTAATGATGTTCTTGTTCCAGATGAAGTCAGTGATGAATTCTTTTCAGTCTGCTGATACTGTCAGGCAAATCCAGTGTTTTTAGTAATTAAAATGCTGTGGTTATAGAAGATTCCTGCAAATACTTAGCTTAATAATCCTTTATTTTAGGAGTATTTTTTTCCCTAAATATATGCCAATTAAGTGTGAGAAATGGTAAAATCAGGACCTCGAATTAGATCATATTTAATCCTATTTCACAGCTTCTGCGTACTATGTAGACACAGGCCCAAGCCTGAGTGGAGCCCAGGTTAGGTAAAGCCTGGAATGAAAAGAGGGGTAAAATCTGAGATAGATTCTGTAAACAGTCATAGCAGGTAGCAACAATTGCACCAAATTTTGTAAACAGGAAAGGGTAGATTCCTGATAAGAAAGTGATTCTTCCACCAAATTTGGCACCAGGTATAAAGAAGAAAGTGACATTAGAAATTTTTTAAGGGAGAATGGTAAAATGTGTTATTTAGTTTTGTAAATAACTAAACATTTTTTTCCAATCTGATTTTCAAGGGTAGATGTTTGCCAAGAATTCATTTCACTTACATGAAGATTGACATCATACATCACACCCACCTTCAGATTTTTGGCCAAAGTGATTGAAGTTCGAGAAGTTAACAAGTAACTGAAAATAAGGTTTTTAATGGACAGCCTGAGATAATCCCAGAAGTCATGCTACAATCTAGGTAAAACAGAGTTTATTCATTTGTGCAACCACTGAAGCTTTCTCGAGTTGCCCATGTTTAGTTACTAGTTGCTTAGTTTTTAGGGAGGGAAGAGAAGATATGTCATACACATTATAACAGAAATTTTCTTGAGGATTTGAAGGAGTCTTAAAGATTAATTCCTCTTCAAGTCTAATGATAATAATAATGACTCTTGTTTAAGGTAGGTGGTAATTCCACTTAATGAGAACATTTACCAATGACTGTCTTTCACAGAGTTCTTTTTAACTCCTCTGATCATTGCTTTTAGTATTTTTTCAGCTGTGACACATACATAGAAATTTAATTGTAGTTGTTGCTAACTTTCAGGCTATGTGAACTTGTTAACTACTGTGAAGAGTATGAGCCAATAGATGTATTTCATTTCTTCCATTCTTTGATAATTACTTAGGAGTAGGTGCAAGTGTACGGTGTACCTTTCTAACTCAATAGATATATTCAGTGTTAGAAATGTACCTGGCACCATGGCTCCCACACACTTACCTGCAATTTTTGGGGATCATTTGGCTTATCATGAACTGCACAGTTGCTGGGGATTAGTTTTAAATGATACCTATTACCCAGGAAATTTTTTTACTAAGGGTAGAAAGTATTCTGGTAATATTCTAGTTCAAAAGCTACCCTTAAAGTCTCCAATCTTTCTACCTCAGAAGAAAATTGCTACCAATATCAGCAGGAGTCAAAATCATATCTACTTTGTAGTTCAAGAGTTGTGAGAAAATCTGGTCAATATACCAAGAATGGAATTTAGGCTATTCTTCTGTCTGTTACTCATACAACCTTCCTCCTAACATGTGCTCTCTGAAAGATTTTTGCATTGCCTAACTAGTTTTGGACATAAACAAGTTAGTCATGAGCATCCTGGACCATTGAGTTGCTATGCAGTAGCCTAACCACCAGGAGATAAGAATGAATTTAAATTCTTTCTGAGGGGTCCTGACAAGGATGTGAGGGAAAGTATCAAATAACCCAATAGGAGTGGGTCTGTATGGGAGAGTGTTGGTGATGAGAGCCTGAAATCCATTCCATTGGCACTCCTGGTGGAGGTACAGGTCCAGTCCCATGGATAGAAGATCAGCACATTGGAGAAGAGAACAATAGCTCATGGTTTCAACTGAGAGGTCAGTTTGCACTCAGAAACTACTCTATGATGTGAACCAAGTAGGTAAGTTAGGTTGATCTGGAGATTTGCTTCAAAACTGCCCTTTGATCGAAACAAAAATGCTGAACCAAATGCACCCGAAGCAAGTATGTTTTAAAAGTACATTACTGTCTTTAGATTGCCTGTGCCTGGCTGGCCTCACAAGGAAAGGGTGGAAAGAGCTATACCCACATTTGCCTCATTTCAAAGAAAGCTGATTTCCTGTGAAAAAAAAGTTAAGACAGTGTTTCCCAGCAGTATTTCTGACAGCTTCTACACTGACTTAAAGTGGTACTATATGCAAACAGAGAACAGATACCCTGTAAAGTCTTCCTTTTTAAACTGGAACTAAAATTATATGCAGGGTGGTCTAGTCCTTGATACCACTGCTAAGCACAGGGTTACATGAATTTGAAAACTGCTAAAAACTTATGTTTGGTTCTTTTTCATGTGTGTAAATTTGGTCCCCCACTCTCAATTAATTAGAGAAAGTCACCTCAAAAAAAAAAGCAATCTGATTATAATCACAATGTAATCCTCAAAATAACTTAAATTCCTCTGGTATTAATTGAACAGGATTTTAAGAAGATTAAAATTTCTTTCCATCAGGGATGAAGTTTATTTAATCTTTTATTGCAAAATCTCATGTTCCTTAATGTCAGGTTAGAAGGACGTGGAAATAAAAGCCTAATGACTAATCTAAGTGAGCTTATTTTCCTGAAATTTGCCACTGTGGGAGTATAACATGCATAAATTGGAAGAATTGTTAACCACTGTTTATCTGTGTCTTTTCTGAGTGGGGTTAAATCAGCTGTTGGTTAAAATCTATACACTGTCCTAACTCCCACTGTACCTTACAGCAGGATTACCAAAACTGAAGTATTCTGCAAACACAAGGCCAGGAGTGTTTTTCTCCCAAATACAGATATTTACAGACTAATCAATAATAAAATATGTTGGGTGAACTTAGAAAGTCACCTGTTTACTTTGTGGTTTGGAAGAATCCTCTAATCCTAACCAGTTACCCTCTTTTCATCTCAGATGTACAGTCAGACTTGGTAGCAAGATTTGGGAGATTCAGGAATATTAACTCTTCAGGCTATATAGATGTCAAAAGGCAGCAGAGCTTTTCTCATATATACTCTGCAAATTTGATGTTCAAAGATGCCAAGAAATGGTTTTATGAGCAGATATTATACACCATGAGCCTCAGTGAGCCATACTTGAACATAGCACTTTTCAAAGGTTTGTGATTTGGGAGAGGATAGGAAAAAACTAAGGAAGAATGGAAGAATGATGTCTCTTGTTTTGTAAATCCCAAGGTCCATAGTGTGGGCCAAAACTTACACTTTCCTATGAGCCACTACAAATAAAATGAATTTAAATTACCTATTTGTCCAAACCCCCTTGATCTGAATGGAAAGCAGAAGGTAAAAAACATTTCAGAGCTCACAGATGCCCTGAGACTATATTCTACAAAATGCAGGGAAAAGTGAATTTCAAATTGAGCAAAATAAAACAGAAACAAATAATAAAAATCCTGTAATCACACAGGCAAGATAAGTGATCTCATAAAGCTAGATTCTAACTGAAACATTAATTTGGAAAGACCTCTTCAAATTCGGTGTTAAGTAGGGAAAGATTAGCAATACATTTTAAAAATCAATGCTTTGAGTTCTTGTTTTTCCTATATATCTAATAATTGTTTTTAAACAAGGGGGACAGAGACAAGAGGAGGTGAGCAGGAGTGTTGTTAGGGCAACTAGAAACAAAGTAGGAGCTTGAGACAAAGATTAGAGAGAATGGTGAAAACTGGAATGGAGCAAGAAGTCACAGCTCATAGAAAAAAGAGAGATGCCCAACCCAAGAAAGGGAATGTTGTGGGAAAAGGGCCTGCAATATGGAAATGTCATATAAGAGAAGTACACCCATTTGAATAAATGGAAAACTTACCAGAAATTAGTAACTTCCTTCTGCATTTTTCACAATGCATTGACCATAACTTTTACACAGAGGAACTTCTTAGGTGACGACCATCAGTACTTCTAACTGTTAACTCCCTCGACAAGTCTCCTTCAAGTCCTTGAATACCTAAGAGCTCTTGGGTTTTTCAGTTTGGGCTTAGGGTGTAGAGAATCCATTCACAAGCTCGTAAGAGAAATCAGTGTGTACATCTTCATAAGATACTTTTTTTTCCCTTTTAATACAGTTGTGTGTGCAACAGAGACAGAAGCCAATCTTCTAGTAACATCCTAAGAGACATTTTTATGAACTTCAGAGCAGGAAGTAAGTAATCTTTCATCAGGTACACTTTCTGACAAGGATATATTAATGTTTATATGTCCATGAAAGGATCTTAAAAGGCTGGTGGGAAAACTAGTATTGTTATCCACAGATAAAAGTAATAGAAGAAAAAAAGGTAGCATGTCTTTTCAAGGTCAGTGAATCATTGAAATAGCAATTTATTGTAAGGCCCATGTATTACTCATAAAATACTTGTCTTTTTCTGCCTAGAGAATTCTTTTCCTCCTCCCAATTCATTTTTTCTCCCTACTTTTCTTTCTTCCTTTTTCTTCAGTTTATTTTTCCTCACTTAACCTCTTTCTCTGATGCTAAAAAAAGGACAAAAGGCAAAAGCCTACAGGAACCAGCATAGTCAGACTCTTGTCTTTTACTGCCTTTTTACTGTCCAGCACTGCCTTTTAATTTGTGGGAGAGAACAGCAGGGGAGATAATTTCATGCTGTATATATTGCTGACATGTGGAATCAGGAAAAATAGTCGCACTCCTGACTTCCTTTGAGAGTGGCTCCCCCAGCCAGGAAACAATTCCCTTAATGAAGCAGCCATGCAGTACCAGGGCAGCCCAGCAGCCTTTGTTGTCATATTCAAATACTGTATGCATGGCAGTATTTTTTACCAGATCTACTCGTAATCTTCCTACATTTATAGGTGTGTTGAATTTTCAGGTTTTAAATCATCACAGTAAAAAATAGCTCAATCTTTTTCATTTATTTGCAAAAGCCCCATTTTTGTCACAACTGTCTTATTTTAAATGTAAATGCCCCAGATCTGGGTTTCTTAACTAAAGGAGGAGATATAATGTAGAAGATACAACAATTAAAACTATGTAAAATACACTTTCATGTCTCTGAATGTTTGTTTATTCTTTCAGCTGTTCTCACTTTAAATTCCCCAAATCAAGATGTGAAGCACATGAAAGGCTTGGGCTATTCTGCCTTTCACATCATTAAAATGTAATGCTGTTCTCAGGCTAAGCTTTGTTGCTGTCTGATAAGTATTCATAAAAGTCAATGAATGTAATTCAGCAGAGTTCTGTAATCTCACAAAATAAGTACTTCTAAAAAATCCTAACGGCTCTGCTGAAATTGCCTTTACTTTTAAACAGTTTTCTCAGCTAAAAAAAACCACCAAAAATCAATAGTAAGAAATAAGCATTATATTGTTATATATTACAGGCACAGAATTATTAGAAACTTTTCTAGGATTGTGGGTTTTTATTCTGTGTGATAAGAGCAATGTTGCAGAAGCTGATAGGTGTTGAAGCAACACCAAAAAATTAAGGAACAGTGTAGCGTCCCGTAAGGACTGCAAGTCTGTGCTGTGCCTCAGGGAGAGTTACATGCTGTGAAGGGCTCTTTGGTTAAGGTGGGATGGGTATAATTTGCATAAAGCAAAATACAAATATTTGAATTCAACTAAAATATAATGTAGACATTGAAGTTTTTATTTTAAAGCACCGAAAAAACGTAAACCATGAGAGTAACTAATGATAGTAGTGATCCTGACATTCAATCTCGGAGTTGAGCTGCAGTGACTTAGCCTGTGCATGTTTGATCACTTTGAAAAACAGTTTTCCCACTGGCATGGTTCTCTCAGCACACACTTGTCTGCATACCAGCTCATGCTGTCATCAGATCAAAGATTTTTGTCAGGCTGCGCCTTTGTACCTGCATTGATTATGAGTTTGGCATTTGAATCACTCTTTTTTTTCCAGACCTGTTTAATACCAGAGATATTCTAAGGGCACAATGCATTTGCAGATGGGATGAAATTATGAAACAGGAGAGCAGGTTGTAGTGCTGTTCAGTAAATGACCACAGAAGTACACTTGACACAAGCATTATAATTGGTGCTTCTCCTCTCATAGTGTAAGGGTGGAAAAAAGAATATTTTGAGTTGGAGTATTTTGGGGAGTGGTCATTAAGGTGTTATTTTCTAGCTCTCTTGAGCAGACCCCGAATTTTATCTCCAAGGCCATCCCAGACCCACAGCTGTTCTCAAGCTAGCCTGCCTACTCAAAAGTCTTTTGGGAACCTTAGGAAGAAGATTCTTTGAGTTGAAATAAGGACTTTTACTTCACGTTGATAGCTCTTCAGTCTAAATTATGTTTTGACTTCCATCAAGTATGGCCTGGTAAGCCAGACACAGGTAACTGCCTCTCTGGGCATTTTCGTATTTCTCCCACAGACGCCAGATGAAATGCGTGACCCTGTCTTCCTCCCTGTTTCACGCCCTAATTGGGACGATAAAAACCCAGCTGGGATTTGCCTCCTGCCTCCCCAGGTGATGGGGAAATTGCTGGAGGGAGGTTCCTGGGCTGACTCAGAGCTTCAAAGCACTGTTCCGAAGGGTGGTGGCACCCTCCTCAGAGCTACCACCCCGGGGAGCCAGCCGGGACCACTCGCCCCGGTGCTGTTGCTGCGCGGAGGGTGCCGGTGCCACGGTACCCGCGGGGAGGGGAGCGTAGAGTAGCCGGGCCGCCCGACACCCGCTGGGGTATCGGTACAAGCGGCTGGGGCTCCGGCCACGGTAGCGGCCGCGAGCTGCCCGCTCCGGGAGGCGCAGGTGGAGGTGCCGGGCCTTGAGGCGGGGAGGTGCCAGGGCAGAAGCACGCCTGGCCGCCCCGTCTCAGCGATTCCGTGAAAGTACTCGGGAGCTGCGGGGAGAGGGATTTGCGAAAGAGGAGATTTCACCGGGGAAGGCGGGCTGAGGCGTGTGAGGGAAGGGCACACGGCGGGGCGCTGGGGCGAGGAAGGGCCGCTCCGTCGTGCTGAGCCCTGCGCTCAGCGCCGCCGCCAGGCTGTGCCTCCCTCGCCCGTTGCAGGCCCGTCCCCCGCTGGTGCGCGTCAGCTGGGCGCGAGGCGGAGCTGAGGAGCGCGACGCGTGCTGGGAACGTGCCGTGGCCGAGGCGGCTGCGAGGACCGATGGATCCCGNCCGGCTCGCGCCCGCCCGCGCGGGGCCGCCATTTTGTCTGTGGCGGCCTCAGGCTGTGGAGAAGCCGCTGGCGGCCCCGGGTGTGCAGGACACGGTGCCGGTGCAGCGGGGTCTGGCTCGGACCTTACAGCACACGGACTGTGGAAAGTGGAGGTATTTAGGGATTTAAGTGCGCTTAATCGCCAGGCCTTCGTGGACTTAGGTTGTCTGACCGTGGGTGTGTTCAGTGTAAAAATGAAAAGAGCGATTCTGCTAACGAGCAGTTGCCAGACGTGCTAAGTAATCGATAAAAATATTGATGAATGTATATGTCCGTATTATTTGGGGAAATTGATAAAAAGGAAGTTTACAGAACAGTAGAAATACATATTTAGGCAAGTGATGTGCTGATGGCACATGTTTGGTTTTTGTAATACTGTATTCTTATTGGCACACTGATGATAAAGAGGTGGTTATCACAATACAAATTTTAACATGTAACACTTAAAACTCACTTGGATTTACAGTATTTACTATTGTGAGTTCATAAGTGGTGTGTTTAATTCCTCATTTCTTCCATTGGGGTTTTTGTATTTGTGGCTTATTTTAATATATCAGCTCTTAAAATGTCTACAGAGAAAATGCAATTTGGGCTCTTTGAAGTAAGGAATACATTTTGGCTATGCTGTCAACTGTTAATTGTTACAGTTGAATCCCGAAGTTTTCATGCTGAACACAATTGCCAGTTGGAGCATTGTCTTTGGTGTGATAGATGGAGAATGTAACCTGTGTTGTCCCTTGGGAGTTTTTTTGCTGCAAAAGCAAGTCCTCTTGGGGGCTGTAGTGGCTGTGTTGATTCCTTGCCTGCTAGAGGTGGGGTTTGTTCTGGTTAGTACTCTAGAGTAGTATTCCCAGTAGGAGGGATGCATACTAGAGTCTCTTGAACAGATCAGGCTAACAACATCAGGTTTTCCTCTGCCCCAAGTGTGTGTGTTTCAGTACATTCAGAAAGGACTTGTGTCTTCTTTAAAAGTAAAATTGTGTGAACTAAGCTGGATTTTTTGTCTTTAAGATATCCAGAATACTAGCATTAACTCATCACTTAGAATTAGTAGGAGTAACTCCTAGGTACGTAAAGAATTATCAAATAATCCTGTTGGAGAAGTTAGTAACAATACTACGTGGCTGCTTTCTAGCTATCATCTTCACAGTTAGGGTTTGTAAGACGGTATTATTTTGTTTCGAAAGGAGTTTACAATAAAATTGTTTCACGGTTCACAAGTGTAAGCATGCTGGAAGTTAAAACATCAGGCAGGCTTCACCAAATAATGGTTTCCATGATATCCCATTGTGTAATGTTCCTTTACGGGGGCAAGAATAATCTGCTTGTTCTTCTGCTGAGGGAATTTCTGTTCAGATCACTTTGTGCTGTGTTTTTAGGCCAAGAGGGTGTTGAATTATAACAGTCTTCAAGACCTGTTCTTAGCGGGTGTGCGGAGCTTGTTGATTTGATGTGGTGGAATTATGTGTGCTTGGCACTTGCAAAATGAGCCAGCAGCTCTTGCAGAGAATAGAGTTGTGTAGATGTGTGTGAGAGCACAGATTGAGTTTAAAATGTCCATTCTATATAGGTTTGAAGTAAGGGCTTCTAGTAGAGGGAAGATATGTTGTATAATAGAATTCATAAGCTGAAATTTATGCAGCAGTGTGCTTTGCAAATTGAGCCAAGATTGGTCTCCAGTTTGGAAGAGTGTTTAACATTGGACTTCAGACCATAGTATATTCACCAACTTATTGAATTGATTAAGATTGAGCTTGTGTTTAAACACTGAGCTACATTCTGAATAAAAATACATGGTTAATGTTCAGCATCTGCTGTGCCTTCCAAAAAATTCTGTATGTATTGTCTGTTGAGAACTGTTTCATTTACTAACAAATAACATGTAAGATTTTGAAAATGTTTTCTTTCAATCAGCAGGCCACTGATCAGATGCAAACAGAATCTTTACCTTCATGTCCCAATACTGTGTCACCGGTGAGGTTAAATAATCTGATTGGTTCTCCAAGGTTTGGAACAGTTACTCCAAATCGTGTCTTTGTTGGAGGAATTGATTTTAAGGTATTCTTCCCTCTTTTTGCTGCTAAATTATAATTTATAACTGTAAAAATCAACGGGGAAAAAAGAGAGACACAGTCATGTGTATTCGTTTAGTTGGTAAGTCTTCTTCACTTTAATAGCCAAACCTACAGTAGAGAATAAAGCTTTAAGCCTTGATTTGCAGAACTGTCCTACAAAGTTGACTCTGTACACCTAGCTGCTAGAAGCTTTTGACACACCACGTCTTCAGAGTTTTCTTTTTTCAAAGAAGATAGCTTTTGTCATCAGCAGAGCTGATGGCAGAAAAGCATGCAGAAGGTTTTGTTTATGTATACTACTCAGTGTAATTTAATAAACTGTCACAATGTTTCATGTGGCCAGTGGAGCAAACATCAGTGGCTTTTGTTCCTCTAAGACTTCTGGTTCACACAAAGAACTACAGTGTGTGCATTCCTCACCATAGTAATTTTCTTAAAGGCAAGAGTTTGTTTTTAAAAGAAGTATGTAAGCTTCTCTGGGTAATTTGCAGTATTGGTCTTAATTCTTAGAATGCTTGTGCCTTTGTGTATTCCCTAAGATCTTTAAATAGCAGTGAACATTGGGCCACTCTTACCTTGTTCAGTTGCTGTTAATGTTTGTGACAAGCTTAGGGTTATTGTTTTTTCTCTCTTCCCACTTTAGATAATTAAATAAGCCATTGACTTTTGCAAAACGTGCTTGGTCTGCTTAGCTGTTGCTTTGTTCCCACCAAGAGTATCTTCCCTGCCTTAATCCTCCTAGGCTGAGACCTTCTGAGTACTGACTCATTTGAAGAGGAACAAGAATTGACAATTCACTTAGACTATTTTGCTTAACAAATGCAAGAAATTCCAGAATCTTCTAGTTTATTTGGCTGAGATAATTCAAATAGAGGTGTTCATATTGTAAGATGTACAAGACCTTCAGTACATTTGGACTTAATAAAAGTGGCACAGTAGCTTTTTGCACTAATAGTAAGCAAATTTCTGGAGTTATAAAAAGACCTCTCTTGCTCTCTTCTGCCTTTGCTGCAATTTCAAAGGTTAAAATACTCTTCTGTCTAACATCAATTATTTTGTTAATTGTCATACTTATTGTTCATTTTAAAGGGTCTCTTGACTTGGTTTAGTTGCTGATACTTCAAAATTTATTATGAGATTTCATTTTCAACAGCAATTTAAGCATGTTTGTAATCATAAAGAGGATATTTTTTGCAGAGGGGAGAGGAAATAGAAGGGATGAAAGCTCTATAGCCATTTTAGTTGCTCTTCCATTTGGTATGATTCTTTATATCAAATACAGCCTTAAATTTCTGATCTAATCCTCATAGGGTTCATATGTCAGTCTTGAATTGCATTCTATTGGCAGTCTCATGGCAAAAAGTATTGGAATATTCGGGGTATTTTTTTAAGCCAGAGGTCTTATTCAAGTCACCTGGGGTGATGCAAAAGCTATTGGTTATTTTTTGTGAAAAAGGGAGACAGTTAATCAACAAAAACTTACTTGCTTTCTAACAAGCTCTTTTATGATTTTACCATTTTGTCTATCACCATGGCAGTGATTCTTGTTTGTGAGAGGAAACACCTGGTCTCTCAAATTTAGAGAAACAATTCAGCAAGGGAAGTTACAGTTGGGAACATTTTCACGTTGGTCTGAAGAGCTCTTTCTTTAGTGGTGCAGGCCATGTGTCATTGACACAGGCTAATGCTGAGCCTTTACCTTCCTTAAAGAATCTGACAAGTGCCTTTGTCTCATCATAAGCAGGAAAAGGCAAGTCCTGAATGTGTTTCTCATAAGTTTCTAAATATTATGTTTGCACAGATGCTTGCAGATTTCACTGTGCATCTTAGAACAGCATTTCCTTCTTATTCCCCATCAATGCACTGCTCTGCACATCAACCTTTGTCTTCCCAAATTCACAGTCTCATGTAGCAAGCCCTTATGTCCTTGGGTAATACTTAGAGCACCAATCAATTTCAGACTTGGATGAGGCAAGTAAACCTTTGATGTGCTGGAGAGAATTCCCTAAATTGTATACAATCAAAGTCATTCACTTAGAACTAAAACAGTGCTTGGTATACTTGAAGTTAAGGAAGAGTATAGATGAATGATGCATGCATATAACTGTGCTTCTCCCAGTGCTAGGTGTAGCAATAAATAAGGGCTATTTAGAACAAAACTTAAAACTCAAACATGATGCTTACTGCATCATATGTGATAGATGCTTACATTGTAAAAAAAGATTCATAGAAGGCAGAGGAGTATTCACAAAGCTTAAGTGAGCCTTTACATTACAAAGTTGTTTTAATCCCTGCATACTTGAAAGGGGGCAGTTCCTTCCAAGTTGACTTAGACCACTCTCCATTGAAATAACATTGTCTTACTTACAGTGGGGAGTTTGTATAGTGTGCCTGTACATATTTGCAGACTCCCATGTTAAAACTACTTCAGAAAGAGGGATCATGGTATATTCAATGGATTTGACCACTAAATCACTGTGTTTTAGGGGGATTTTTTTCATTTATGTGACCTGTGTATATCTATATGCTCTGCTGTGTTGCAGTTGAAAGTATGCAGTGACTTTTCATACTGTAAACTGCTCTAGCACGTAATTAACAGAAACTAAAATTCAGATCTAGTACGCCTGCTTCAGTGATCTTAACTCTAAAAGATCAGTTGTTACATAAAGCTACTAATGAGAAGTTTCTAGAATTATTGCTGAATAATTAATGCAGTAGTTAAATGGGCCATGAGGCTTGTACTTGCTCATTTTTCTTTCTTCATGTGCAGGGTTATAATTAGTTTGTAGCAAACTTTATCCAAAATATGTCCATTAATAGTCTTAAGGTAAACATTTAACTAATTAATAGCTATGCAAATCAACTTTTCCTTTTTCTCCCCCCCATCTTGATTTACTGTACCAGACGAATGAAAATGACCTGAAGAAGTTTTTTGCTCAGTATGGCAGTGTGACAGAAGTGAAGATAATAAATGACAGAGCTGGAGTATCAAAGGGGTTGGTATAGAATGAGTGTATTATAGAAATTGAAAGTAACAGAAAGCTGACTATAGTAAATTTGATTGATTTTTTTTTTCATAGCTCATAATTTTTTATCATTGATGTTTCAGTTATTCTGTAAGTGCAAAAATCTGTTATTGCCCTCTAATATCTCTATATAAATGTCTCCAATTTGCATAACTAAACCTCTGTTAGTCACGTTATAAGATGAAGCTGTGTGCAGCTAGGACAAAACCAGTAGTTTCCATTTTTTCAGGTTTTCTTAGTGACTGTTACTTTAGTAGATTGTCCTAGCAAGGTTATTTGGTTATTAAATAGATTTATTTTTGTTACTGAAAGCCATTATGGAAAGGAGTCTAAAGGGGAGGAAGAGCTGAGATACACCTGATTGTGCTGGAGTGCTTGGCAGTAACAGATTTTTGTGCGAAGATTTCTGGAACAGCAGCATAAGGGACAATCTGATACTAAATCATGATTACTTAAAATGGAGACTGAGACTGGAAGGCACCAGTAGGAGAAATGGCACAGAACAAATATGGACAAAGATTAAGATTTCGTAGTAAAATTATTGCTGCAACCCAAAAGACGATGATGTAAATAAGGTGGGAAAGTGCACTGCCAGAGAAGGAGGGAAGGAGGGCTGAAGCAAAAGGGAATGTGCATGAGTGTTCCTCTGAAGTTTTCTCCTGAACAGTAAGGACAGTTTTAATGCTGTCAGAGCTTAACATGTATCAGCAAATTATGTGCTGTGCTGATGCTCTTAGCACAGAGAGTGCACTTGCATGACATCAGAGACTTGGTCCCAGATCTGTCAGCAAGCCTCTTGCCCTTTTAGTAAATTCCAAGAAGTATCTGAGAATTGCAGTGCGTGTGTCCATATAACCCATAATAATTATGCGGCTGTGATTACCAACATATGTCTCACAGCAGATATGTTGGAAAATAATTTCTTTCCATGCTGTTAGGATTTCTGTTGAACTCGAAGCACAGGCTTCATTGCTTCTGCTTGTCAAGTGTTTTTAAAAACTTAAAAGTTTGTGCTTACATCTATTAGTTTATTGTTCAGTCAGTCTACAGAATGAAAAGTTGGTTTAGGTAAGGTCCCAAGCAGGAAAATACTTTGTCATCTTTGAACTTGGAAATGTTTCCAGTTTAGAGAATCCAATACAAGAAAAGCCCACAAATTTGAAAGTACAGATGGTCAGATTTACTGAACTTCTCTATTTAAATTAGCATACAAATGCTCACAAAGATTGATAACCTTGCATTGCAAAATCTGATCTGCTGGCAAGAGGGGCAGAAGCTTGTACCTTCTGTAATCTGACCCTGAGAAATGAACCATGACCCTAACATGTGTACAGAAATACACATTTCACATTTCAAAGATATGAAAAATATTTGAAATTTAGGAAGCCAGATTTAATGGAGGGGGGAGGAAGGTTTTTTGGGTTTTCTTATGTATATGTTGTATGCATTCAGATACTTACTTTGCACTGGCAGTGCCACCAAGATTACTCTGGGAATGAATTGAGGGGGTTTGGAAAAGCAGGAGTTCTGAGTGGAAAGCCTGTTTGATTTATTGCAGCAGTTAGAAGAGGTGTGGTAAAAGACCCACTGTGTCACAAAGTATGAGAATTGCCTCATCCTTAATCTCCACAGAATTCTTTTTAATGCTAATCCTATTAAGAATTACAGGAGAGTTCACAGATCACTGTTACATCACTGCTTTTTCTGAGAACTCAGTTTAAAATAGTGGATTGTGTTTGTGGCAGTGGGGAGCATTCACAGTTTTTGCTGAAGTAGGTGGGAGCTGTACTGTGAATTACAGTATAATATTAACTTTAAAAAAATCCCAAATGTCTCATCTTTGGTCACCACAACAAGTGAAAGGTTTAGATTAAAATCTTTGTTTAATAACAGTGAAGGAATTTAAGACATAGGCTGAGTAACAAGAACAGCTGGTCATTCATGGTGGTATTTTGCCACGTACCTGGATGCAATAGGGAAGATGCTAGGAGTACAGTTGTTAATTCAATCTTTACTTCTAGGGTTGTTTTTTTACCCATTAATTTTCCGTGTAATGTCACTTACACTGTACATCAAGTGACTATATGCTGTGTTTGTAAATACAAGCTTTAGAGGCTTAGCTTCTGTCATTTTTGTTTAGGTATGGCTTTGTTACATTTGAAACCCAAGAAGAGGCACAGAAGATTTTACAAGATGTAAGTGACAGTCCCCATTGTGTTTGTTTCTTACATGAATTAATTCATTTCATACTAAGCCTGAGTAGTCTGGTCCTCTGTTTGCCAAGTTGAATTTGAAGATAAGTTTGGTATGATAGTTAAAATGGTTTAAAGAGATCTAAGATAAGATTTATACTGAGATATTCTGGAACTTAGGAAGGAAGTTCTAGTTCATAGTACAGTTTTTGACTTTGACATTGGTCTTTCTTTTCTTTGTCTACAGTACATGTTAAGTTATGAAAACTTTATCCTTCCCATTCCACTACTGTCAAGATTTTTGTGTAGAAATTAGGAAGATAACGGCTGTCTTTTATTCGGTCATGTTTGTTTGTCAGACCTGATTCAATTCTTTTTAGTAACAATTGGGTTCCCTTGAAGACTTCAGTGATGAAAGTCAAGTCATTCAATTTTTGCTTCTTTTAGCTATGTTACTGTCTTGACACTCCTTGTAGAGCCTCCCTTGACACATGGTCAGCTCTTCAGTTCATTTGGTTTTGTGAAATGTGTGCTCTTGTATTTTGGTTGGAACGTATTGGAGACATCTGTCAGTCAGGAGTTACATTTTCACGTGAGGGTATCAAGGTGCAAGGAAAAAAAACCAAGAAAATGGCATCTGAGACATGCAGATCGCCTTCTCACAATTAGAAGGCTGGTTAAAATGTTGGAAATTCCAAACCTTTGTTTGAAATTAGTGGAGCTAAAAGAGTATACAAGCAGAAACTTCTTGAGTCAGCTGACTTTCTTGCCCTGGCTTTTTTAAAATTGCTTTATTTCTGTGAGCTAAACACCCATGGTACTGAGTACCATTTTGTAAATGGTACCATTTTGCCCCTTTTGTACCTGGAAGGCTGCTCCATGTGAAGTCTTACTGATGTCTTTACTTTGCCTGCTGTAAGTTCTTTAATTTACTGTTGAGTTTTTCTATATGAAATTCTGATCATCCTCTGTTTTTTTTCTTCTTTAGTCCTACTCTTCTATTTGGAGTAATGTCTCCACAGCTTCCTTTTATGTTGCACTCTACTAACTATGTGTTGGTACTAAAAACAGACCTTGAGGAGTTTTGCCAGGTTCCAGACACATATCCTAGGGTCTGGTTTCAACAGAACTGCTCTCATGCTCAATGTATCTAACTTACTAAGTTATTTTTCACTTCTCAGACGCCTAGATCTGTGTAGAAAATAGTAATGTCTTCTTTCTTTAATTCTAGGCTAAAAAACTCAATTATAAGGATAAGAAATTGAATATTGGACCAGCAATAAGAAAACAAGTGCGGAGTCCTAATGCTCGTATGTATTTTTACTTGCATTTGTGTATTGTCAGTATGAATATAAGATTTTAAGCAAGATGTACCTGGTCTTGCACTGCAGTAATGCTGTGTGTGGTGTGTGCTCAGAATGGTTTGCAGTGGAAGCAAATGCATGCGAGTGAAAAGGTTTAAATAAATAGGTTTAAGGACTCTTGGTTCTTTTATCTCTCAATATGTTGTTTCTTTTACTTTATTGGAGAGAGTTACCTATCTAGGAGCATACTGAATGCAAGTTCAAGTTGCCTGGCAGAACCTTAAATCTAAACATTTAGTGTGTCTTCACAGGTTCTACAGGATAAAGCTACAGGCTCTGCTGGTTAGTTGCATTGCTACTCATTGATTATGTTATTAAAACCCATCAGGATTGTTGCATCTTGCTTTCTTTGGTGGAAACCATAAGGCATGGGTGGTTGCAGTCCCCACTCTCTTCTTGAGCTGTTTGTGCTAAGATATTGAATGGATAGTGAAAATGTAGGCTATAAAGCACCAACTTTTAAGATGAGATCTGTCAGTTGTCTTCAGTAAGGGCTGTGTGTTAGAGATGTAAAATAGATTTCTTTTTTTAAGTGCAGCAGGCAATGTAGTGTACTTATGGACTTTGCTGCAGTATTTGTCCTATGGTACCCTTTGGAAGAGTTAGGAAAAACCCACCCTTTTGCCCATCTTCATTCTGAGGCCAGAATACAGAAGAAAGTTGGTTTAATTCTGAAGCTTTCTTTAGTTTGTCGTGCTCTGTCAGTTCACTTGTGCACTAACGCTGTTGGTGCAGACACACTTGCTGAAGACAGGAAGTTTGCCTCCTCCCCCACTTGTGCCTAAGTTTGGCCTTTTCCCTTGTGTAAGTGTATGGGTTCTTATTTACCCAGAGGAAATGGAATACTTGTTCAAGCTTCATAATTTCTTTGCTCTAGAAATCATTCCGTATGATCTTTGCTCAGTCATCCTCAAGAGATTGTATGCCATTTTCTTGCTATGCTTTATTTCACTTTCCATCTTTGACTTGTATTTTCTCAGTTGTGTTGCCTGGTTTGTGGGGCTTCCTTCCTCTGACTCTTATAATGAATGTGTAAATTGATAGAAAAGGGGCATATCTCTGTGTTTTGAGACATGAGGCAACAGAGGGGTAAACCAAAAATTTTTAAAAAAACTTTTTGAAGAAAGCTTCTGCGTCCTTTTGAGATCTTTATTTGTGGACCTGTTCAACTACCTGTTGTCTCTCATGCCTAGGATAGATCTATGATACAAGATCATATTGGCATCCAGACACATCCTAAGGCCTGGTTTCAGTATGTCTGCTCTCCTGCTCAATGTATCTCAGTCACCAGGATGCTTCGTCCTACTGCAGTTCATCTAGGCTTCATGAAGCCAGAACACCTGGACTTACAGTGTCCCTGTAGAGCTGTGGTTCCATTTTATTTCGCAGAATTAAGGAGCTGTATAATATCCTGCTGTCCTCTATAGCCCACATATATAGTGCTTATCTTTCATACTGTAAAGCACAATGATTTTTAGCTCTTCTGTCATCATAGGATCATTTATTGTAAGAGCTTTGAACATAACTGGGAGAGCCACTTGATTTGCTTTTCCCCCGCATCAAAATGTATTTTTTCATCAGTGAATTTCCTACGTTTGTTGGAGAAGATTTCCTTTTTCTTTGCCAGAGACTTACTCAACAGTGGCAGAAAGTTTGTGCAATTTACTTGGTAGCTGGTGGACAGGATTGTTGGCCATGGGATCGTATTGATCTCCTCATCTGAGATACCAGTAAGTGCTATTCTAGATTGCTTACTGGAGCTAAAACAGCCTTTAGTTTTCCTAAGGTGTGCTTAACATCATCCTAACAAACATCTTAGCCTGTCTATGGATAATATTTCAGCTGTGTTGTATCTAGGTGTCTTAAGGCTCTTCTAGGAATTAGTCAAACTCTTCCTATCAATAAAAGCTCTGGAATCCCTGTGGGACCCTTCTTGGTTTTCCACTGGGCATTCTGGTGATCTCTGCAGTGTTCTGTCTGTTCATAAAATGGCACTTCATGGTGGCTTTTACCTTCGCAAGGCAAGATGAAAAACTAAAACTTACTTAGTGGTATTATGTTGTGTTCTTCCTGATTTTTTTCTATTTTTAGTACTATGTTACTATTTTGTGATTTCAGCTTCAGTTACAGAATTAATTTTCCTTTTTTTTTCTCTCCAGGAATCTCCCCATATTATGTGTTCTGTTTAATTATTTATATGGATGTCATCTTCTGCAGCCTTTCCCATCTAGCTCTGGAGACATCCTGTGGCCATCTGCTTTCATGATCATGTTTGAGAGGGAATTGAAATGGCATTAAACAAGCTGCTCCACTTTCTTTCCTTTGAATGTTTTCTCTTTGTGAAGATCAAAAGTGATCTTCTTTTTTTCATAGTGTACATATCTGAAAAAAATTATTTATAAATAAATTCTTAAATATTTATTCTAGGTTCTGCTGTGACACCACAAGCTGGTACAATGTATGCAACTACTGCTGTATCACCAGAAGCTGGTACAATGTATTTGACCACTTCGAGTGGATATCCATATGTTTACCATAATGGAGTGGCTTATTTTCATACATCTGAAGTCTCTCCTGTTCAGCAGCCATGGCCAGTAAGGAATTCATTTTGGTATTTATGCTTTTCTATGGACCAGGATAACTGCAGTGTTTTCAAGTCCCTTCTGCTTCAGTTTCTTCAGCTATGCCTCGTGCTGGATGTTTAAATGGCTTCCTTTTATTAGACTGTTTGTGTTGTTTTGTTTGGGTTTTTTAAAATAACACTTCAGTTTATTTTGCTTCTACAGAGCACTTTTCCTTTGGTGTGACCTATTGAACAGGATAGTTCATAATCAGTCTGGGCCTTGCCCCAGGAGTAAGTTTTATATCTCTAGGTAGTGGTGGCCTAGTGCTTTCTAGAAAGGTGTGAGTATGCCAGAGATTTTTGTTTGATCTAACATAAGCTGTTAGACACTCTGGATTGGAAGCAGCGGGAGTGTAGGTTAAAATTTTGTGAATCATTTTCAAAAGAGAAGGGGGTGGTTCAGCATTTTAGTACTCCAGAGCTGTGTGTAATAGGAGTGACCATTTATGAAATTGCTGCATTAAGATTTGTAACATCTTTTCTTTTGAAGTCTCGCTCTGTTTCCAGTTCACCTGTGATGGTTGCTCCACCAGTTTATCAGTCTCCTACGTACCATTATCAGGTATCTGTTTGAAAATGATTTTCAGACCATCACTAATCCTCCAGCCATGCAGTACTATTTGCAGCACTGTCCCAGGTCTGTTTATTCTCAGGAAATAAAAAGACTGTTTGTAATAGTAGTATGAAACATATTTAATTTCACTGAAGACTTTTCACTGGAATACAGTTTATTTTGCTTATGTAACTACATGAAAGTTTAATGAATTACATTTTCTTTTGTGTTGCAGGACAACTGGCTTATCATCTAAGCCAAACTCCTGCTCAGAGTAGGCCTCATTAGATCAGGTTTCTTTGTCCAGTTGGGTTTTTAAAAGTAGCTCCAAATGATAAAGATTCCACACAACGTTTCTGGAGAGCCTCTTTCTATGCTTGACCCTTCTCATTGTAAAAGACTTTTCCCTTAAAGCTACATTTTTTTAGTGGTCCAGCTTGGGTCTATGGATTCATGTGCTCTGAGCACCTCTGTTGAGAATCTGATTTAAGTATTTTTGAAGTTTATGAAATGGTCAAGTTGGAGGCTGAGGGGAAATAGACAAAACCATGTTCCTAAATTATTTGGGGCTTAATCAAAATCATATTTCCTCTTTTTAGTTGAGAATTAATTGAAGATTTGAGAATAATAACATTCTATATATATTTGTTCTTCACCATGTTAGTGACATCATCTTGTTCAATTCTAGGCACCAACACAGTGTCTTTCAAGTCAGTGGCAGTGGTCTGTTCCACAGGTAAATACACTTCATAATTGCAGCATTTTACCATTACTTTTCACCTAGTTTAAAGGTATGCTCTGCTTATCCAAGAGTGATATTTCCCACTATTCACAACCTGGTTGAAATTAGTATTAATTGCTGTATTTTAGAAATGTATTGACAACATTTACTGCTTCAATGGAAGGCATAAAATAGCATCTGTTGAAACATTAAATATAAATCTGGTGTGAAGAAAACATCTTCCCCTCCCCTTCCATTTAGCAGAATATTTGAATCAAATTACCTAAAAAATTCTTTAGAAGCAGGTAAAAACTGCCTAATTTTGCTTGATTAAACAACTGGATATTAACTTACCAATTAGCTGATAACGGTGACATTTCATAAGAGTAGAGTTAGCAGAAGCACGTGGACACACACTGGGTGAAATTAGACCCAGGCCCTTGAAGTAGGAAGAAGATACTGTTAACTTAGTCATTTTTGGGGGAGAGTTTATCTGTTTTGTAAAAGAGCAGCTTAATATGGAAATCTTGACACCTGAGGAACTCAAAGAGCTTGAACCTGAAAGGAGGACCAAGTCCCTTAAGCTTGAACTGTTACAATGCAGCCTCATTACTTTAATAGCAGCCAGCCCTGCCCAGTTATGGTCTGTTCCACTCTAATAGATCAATCCACTGCATTGAAATCAGGGTGCTGAATTATGGAGATACTCTAATTATTTTAAAACAAAGAACTTGTTTTGCTAGTGTAACAGTGTTGCAAGGGAAAATTTAGCTGTAGTATGTTCCTGTGATCTTGAGATTAAATGTGAATTTTTCAAGTTTTAGGATTTTGCAATGCTCTCCAAAACGTAAATAAAATCTGCAAATCAGATAAAATTAAAGGACATTTTTTTTTCTTCTACTACGTGACCATTCTATCCACTTCCCCTTCTCTTAGTTTCTTTAGGTTATCGAAGATTAATTTGACACTTTATTTTAAAGCTTTATCTTTTGTTTATATGTAGCAAAGAAGACTGTAAAATACGCTCTTCTCTTTATCCTGCTTAAATCACAAAATTTATTAGAATAATATGTTTTATTTCAGTCTCCTACCTCTTCTCCTCCACTCCTATATCTGCAACCATCTGAAGTCTTCTATCAGCCAATAGGAATTAACCAGGAAGGTGGATGTATATCTCCACCTCTCCTAATGGAAGCTGCAGTTCCTGAGGTATTTTTAAAAATGTAAAAAAGTGTACTGAAATTTGAAGTGCTTCTTTGCGATTGAAAAATACAATCTTTTATTTTGAGCACTGGCTGTTAGAGCAGTTAGGTCAACTGTTCCAGTACTTATGTTGATGTTAAATAATTTCAGGTGTCCTCAAGTTAGGACTTCTCTTCCTGTCTAGGAGAATGCTTTGATTCTGAAATATTTTAGAGAGGCACAAATATATAGGTATATAAAGACAGCAATATAAGGACTTGTCAATTGGTTTTGTTTGCAAGTAATGTTTAAGTAAAATGGGAGTTCATTCTTTGGAATGTTTGGTTTAATATCCCTGAGCCACAGTAGTTTCCTAAAATAATTCTTTTGTGAGTAGAAGCTTGTTTCTAAATATGCTGATGATCTGAATTAATTGAGTGCTTTATTGTACTTTAAAAATCTCAAGCATTAGAAATGTTACTGATATAGAATCAAAAAACTGTAAGGAAAATATACTTAATCATTCAACCAATCTCTTCATAATTGGATATTAAAAACGATAGTAAATGGCTACAGAAAAACTGAATTACACACATTTTCAATTTGGTATTAATTGGTACCTCTCAAATATTCATTCCTCATGAACAGGGAGGCCAAAATAGATGTTAAATTAGGACATATAATTATTAATATTAGTAATCAAGTATTGTTCCAAAAGTAAATGGGTATTTTATTCCTACAAGAGAAATTCCAAAACTGGTATTTTAGACATCTGAAGTGGAAAATTCTGACATGTGGAAGTAATTTAATTTCCCTACAAAGATACTGAATAATACAAGGCTTGGATTACGGGCGTTTTTCTTCCTTTTTGAAAGTGCGTAAACCTTGGTATTTATTTTATAATCATAATCTTATTAACAGTACTATTTTACCTTTACTATTTCATGATTTTGATATAAAGGTGTACAGAGATCTGAAATCAGTGAGCACTAAGAAAATAGATTAAATTATTTAAGGAATATTTCAATAATGTGCTCTTGGTTTACAGGTAGGCAATTCGTTCATGTTAAAGGAAGCAGTGTGTCAAATTTCAGAAGAATGGTGTAAAATTCCAAGAATAGTCTGTATTACTTGTATGTAAATATTTTATAAGTCTGATACTGCTAGGAGTTACATTTTCAATTACTAATCTACACATTTAAACACTGTTCCCATTAGAGCTGAGTGAGATGGATTTGTAATAGAGCAGCTGCTACTTCTTTCAAGGACAGTGATTTGTGAAACTGATTTAAGATAAACTAAGTTTACTAAACTTCACTAATCAGTGGGGAAAACATAGATTTAAATATTGAAATTGTGTTTTTAAAAAAGCCAGTGGTTCAGATAAACATAGCCCACAATTTGAAGTTTTAAGGATTCTAAATTCAAATGAAAGGCTTAAAAACTTAACATGGTAAAACAAGCTTTTTGTGCTAATTTTTTATATTTTTTTTAATACCAGCTGTATTCTGATCATGGAGTTCAAACACTACATCACCAGCCCTATGTCCAGAGTCACATAGCCATGCCTGCAGCTGTGAGTATCAAATCAAGATAGTTACAGCAAGCATGGCAGTATTGCTGTCTTTTTTCTTCAAGCAGTGACAGTAAGACAAGAGGGGAATGGATGAAAAAGTCTTTTATTAATGAATTGCTGAATAAGGAAATAGGAAATACTGGAGAGAAGCTGAGATTTTTCTTCAATTGAAGTGTTGTTACAGAGGGACAAACATATTAATTATTTTGGAACTATTTGGGAAACTAAGAAGTCAAAACATGACTAGTTATTTTAAGACTGAGCTACAAAGTAAACTGCAAATAAGAAACATTTTTGCAAGAAAATGGTGAACCTTATTCAGAACTTTAAGATGATGGTTACAATTCCTTGTTTCTTTCTCCGGGTCTTGACCTTATGTTCATTACCAGCCTTAGAAAAGCATCTCCTGTTGTGAAGACTTGAGATTTTGAAACACGGATGATGAAAAACTGTCCCAGTCAGTCACCTCTGGGTGTTTTCTTGTGCAGTTCTGATTTAGAAAGGCCATTTGAATATTATTCCATGTCACCTGATGCAAGTTGTTGTATTTTTTTGGTTTCCAGTTTAAGGTCCTCGTGCCTAAATTAATAAGGCTGTTCACGCCATACATGAAATAATGTCAAAACTGATTTGCGTGATGACAGAGATCCAAAGTTGTCAGTAATTATACTTGATATTACAGCACTTACACTTCTGTGAAAGGTGCTTTCTCAGATGCAAGTGGAAGACTAAACATGAGTGAATAAAAGCCATGTTATAAGCTCTCTTTCCCACATATTTTTAATTTATTTTATTTCTCGTAGCATTTTTTTGGACTATTGTGTAACAGTATGTACTAGATATTTCCAGCAGAGGGGGCTGTAACCCAAGTGTTGTCTTGCAATAAAGTGCCCTGTATTTCTTGCTCATTCTTTCCTGTTTTCTCAGAAGTCTTGTTACCTAGAATTAAAACTCTGCTCTGTTCAGGTCTCAAGTAGATTCACAGATGGTTAAACTCCTCCAAAGGCTTACTGACCTCTGATAATTTTATTCGTTACAGGTTGATGCTGAATAGTCTTTGTGCTTTAAGTTTTTTTTATTTATTTAGTTAGCTTCATTTACTAGTAATTAGTAGTTCTAAAATATAACTTTCCCTTCTAAATTTTCATATTACCTTTTCATATAGCCACTTGGAGTTTGACTCTGTTTCCTAAGTAATGAATATGATCAGCTTGTATTGTCTGTCAGCGTGGCTGAGCTCTCATCAATGATTGAAAAAGGCAGATGTTGTCAGCACGCTGCTATGTGTTAGGCAAGTGGCTGTGGTGTTACCACCTGCTCTCTGGCTGCAGAAGGCGACTGCCTGGTGGCTGTAGTTTTCTTAAAATACCCTAAAAATTATATCTGCTGCTTGAGAGCTGCCAAGTGGCCACATAAGAGAAAGCAGGTGCCTGAAGTAATGACTGTACCTTGGAGGTAATCTGCTAATTGCCTCTACTGCACTGTGTATTCCCAGTGCAGTTCCTGGGCTTTATCCTAGGAGCTGTAAGTCAGGTGGTGAGAGTAGGATGCTACAGCTGGTATCCAGATATTTTTGACAGTTGTAGACTTCTTACAGCTTTCAAATGCAGCTCACAGCACATCATTCTCTCTGTTCTACCATCAGTACAACCAGTAGTAACTATTGAGTTACAGCAACAAAATACTATTTTTTAGTGCAAAGTTTTTTAGTAGTGCTAAATGAAAATTAGAAGACAACATTCTCCAGCTTCAACTGTAAATTATTTTGACATCCAAATTTGGTTTTTAAGATCAAGTTTGAATCAAAAATACTAATCCCCACCCTGTGTTCATGTGTTTGCTAATGGCGTTAAATATATTTACTTTAAGCTTAGTTTTTTTGGCAATTAATAGCATGTTCTGTTGATGAGCATGTGAAGTGACTTCAGATATTCACATCTATACAAATGGATAAGGTTAACATTCATTCTCAAAGGCTGCCAGGTGACACTTTTTTTTTAGGAAGTGAGAATGTTTCTCATCTCTACTGGATGTTTCAGATCTGATATAATTTTCTAATATGGACACGAATGTTTGGATGCTTCCAAAGAGTATATGTTAAATAGTGTCTGGTAGTAAAAGTTACCTGGGCTATAGTAACAGTGGAAACTTGAGGAAGGATTGAAGTTTGTGACCTTTGATTTCAGGCCCAGGACAAATGTCTGTGAATTAAGTTTTGGTTTTGTTAAGTGGTTATCTGAAGTTCTGAGGCACTGGACTGGTGAATGTTTGTTGTATGTTTTGTGTGTATATGAGGGAGACCCCTGAGGCCTGAGGAGCTGAGCACACAATTGCAGTCTAGAAAGAGTGAGCAAAGTGTAAAAGGTTCTGGCACATGGACGGAGTGGGTGGGTAGGGTTTGTTTTATTTCATGCTTTTTAGCTTTTTTTTTTTCCTTATTCTCTACCTTTTTGAGCTGCAATGTCACCTTTGGGGGGTAGGCATGGTTCTAGTCCATCGCAGTTGCTGCTTTTCCCATAGTTTGCGTCAAGCAGCGGTTTTGGGTGGCATCAACAGTACCAGACAAGAAAGTGTCATTTGTGCTATAGTTCATGGATGTTTGCATTCAGATCATAATGGTGCATGATGGCCTTTGTGTTGTGTTCTGTAAATTTAACTGGACATGGCACGCTGTTTTTCTCTGCAGTTAAGAGTAATAAGGGAAGATTTGTGTTTAGTGTGTATAATACATATAAATAGACATGTGTTTGTCAATGTTTGTGTAGATACACATGCAAGTAGATTTACATAAATTGTGTCTTTCTTAAGAGTTCTGGTGTAATCATTTGGGGAAGAATTTAGTTATTTTATACTTACAGTGCATGTTATTGTCTGATACTCCATCTGAAACAACAAAAAATATTGCTGCATATTTTCTGTATAGGTAAGTGAAATTGAAAGAGGCTAAGCCTTTTGTTTATAGATATGTTAGTCTAAGAAATGTGAATCTAAGCTTCTAGTTATATGATTGCCAAGAGACTTGTCACTAGCTGCAGCTAGGTCTGTTGCCTCTAAAATGGGTATTTTAAACTCCACTTGCTAATTTGATATTAACGTGGAAACGTACAGGGTTGCATGCTTCTTTTCACGCTTTCATTCTGTGTTCTCTTTACAAACCTCTTTTTCTTTTCTGTTAGTTTGCTCTTACTTCAGTTCAGTGGGTTTTTTTCTTTTGCTTTCTCTTTACTTGATGACCCTATGGAGCATTTACTATTAAAGCATTTGGGCTACTCTAGTCTATCTGTACTGATTAATTTTTTCTTTTTTTTTTTTTTTTGTGTCCAGTCCTTCCTGTGTGGCTGAGATCCATCATCAACATAACAGCTAGCAGCTGCCAATTGTGGAATTTGGGGTCAGTTGTTTCATTGCAATGCTTGCTATTTATGAATTAGTGAATAATAAAACATGCTCAAATCTAGTGCAGTCTGCAGCATCACTTACCTGCTTCCTGCAGTTTGACACTTGCTAATAATTCTCTTCATAAAACAAACTCTATATAATCAGTGTCATTCTTTCCTGGGATGGTAATGTATATGTAAACTCTATCATCATTTTAGTTAAACTGCCTGAATTTTATGAGTTTGGATTGTTTTCCTTCAACAAGAATGAAATTTTCAGTACTTCCAATGTATGATTTTTTTGTTTCTGAAAACTGTTTTAATTCAACTTTGACAACTTCTTCCCTTTTCCTCCTTGTTTTGTGCAATTTACAGTAGCTTGTGTTTATGGGACTATACTCTGGCAGGTGCTCAAGCATGCTTTTACTGTGAAAATGCTGCCTCTTTTTGTTGCTTACACTTTTTAAAAAATTAGGATTTTGATGAAAAGAAGCCTAGAGAAGAATACATGTTTTGCACATCTTAAAATTAGAGTAAATTTCTTACTTGGTAGCCTTTAAACAGCTCACTGATTTGTAGCAGGGCCTTGCTGTATGTTGTGACTTCTCGTCTGTGTACGTGCCTGTGTGGTTTATCCCCAGCTGTGGCTTTTAAACAAATATTATAAGCTTATCAGTGTAAAACTGAGCATAATTTTCTCAGTAGACAAAGAGAATGTGTTTGTGTCCTGCCTATACTGATAGGAGTTAAACTACTAAAGAGAAAGAGAAATACATTGGGCTTGAAATCTTGTAAAGTTGATATGAAAACTGAAGAGCATGGAACCTTGGAAGTTTTGAAAAGCAATGCACAACATGATGGGGAGTTCGTAGATGATGGAAAGAGACTGATATCTTGAGATTATTGTGAGCTGGATATCCTGATAGAGGTGTATGGACTGCAGCTGGTTGTTTTAGGAAACTGTCAGAGCCAGAAGGGAGCATAAAAAGTTAAATTTAACAAAACAAAAAAGTTAGTGCTGAAAAGGCCTGGGATAAGAAACAAGGTTAGGGAAAAAGGACAGTTTGAGTCTGTCTTATGACATAGTTAAGTAAAGAGTAAAAGAGATGGACAGTGCACATTTGGGATATAGAGCAGCTGAGATAGCAGGGCTGTAAGAGAATTTGATCTTTGGAAGAAGAAACAGAATGGTACAAGTATTCTAAAATCTGTTTGTGCCAGTACCTAAAATGGTACCTGTGTTTTCTGCATCTTGCCATCCTTTTGTCAGCAGCTAGTGGCATCCACTGACACATTATGTAAGCACAGTCCATTGCCTCTCAGTTTACAAGTAAAAGAGCTTTCAGTTCTTTAGCTCAGGTTTTATGTGTCAGCTACTAAAAGCTTAATGTAAACATTATTATAAGTACCCATAGTAAAGCATTGATCTAATCCACATTACAAAGAATGCTGAAGTAAAAAAAAAATAGAATTGGTTACCTAGTTTTCACTGAACACTTTGTAAGAATAAAATTTTCCCATCCAATTATAAAGAGGATACAATTGCTTTAATAACTTGACATATTTAATAAGACTGTATGATCAATGAACAAAACTGGGGTTTTTTTTAGTAACAGAATGCTGAATTCATTCTAAGATTCCATGCTTGTAAATAAAGGAAGGTATTTCCTGCCACTGTGAGCTTCATGACCTAGGTGCATAATAAAAATCTGTTTTTCCTTTTGAACCAAGTCTGTCCAGCTGATGCAATAGTAGACTGTAACTATTCATTGAAGCATTATTAATGCAGTAAATGGGACACACTTCAGAACAGAAGAAACAAAGCATTTTTCCCTCTCTTTAGGAATTGAGGTCGCATTCTGTGAGAAGAAATGTTCTGCATCATTCATCTGTGAGTCTGAAACCTCAGTATGCATGAAGTCATCAGTTTCATCCTAGGAAAGGTTACAGAATGGAAGATAAAATTTTACACTACCTTCTACGGATGCTGTAAAACACTGGGTTTTTTAGCCATGTATTTTACTAAAGTACCTATCACAGAGAGGCTATGTTCTTCCTGACTTCTGACATTTCCTTGCAGGTTCCCCAGTTAAAATACCACTACTTTTTGTCAAATAATAACATGAAATTTTGTGGTTTAGTCAGGTAAAACCACATGAAATAATAATTTTATCCCTGCACTTCCTTTCTTAATAGAAACCCTGTCACAGGACAAAAGAGTGATTTCTGAAACACAGCCTGCTGTATGTATTCCAGTTACTAACCCAGATTGAAAGCCAGCATGCTTCTACTAAAGGGATAATGTTACCGTTAATTTCTGGGTTGCATAAACTTTAAAGATAGATTAGTTACAAAGTTGAAGCCATTTTGTGACATACAGCATTTTTGTACTGTGGATAAAATCTGGTTTTTTAAATCTATGTGAGTTGCATTTCCATTCCAAAACAATTTGTCTAGCTTAATTTTTCTTGCTATCAGTGTTCTCTACTTTTATAAGGTGTTTTACTTGTGTGTCATTTTAGTGGTTGCAGTAATAACTTTTTAAAATAAAATTTGGACCCCTAGTTTCATAATGATTTGTTCTCATTCTAATATTTTTCTTGCATATGCATTTGGTCTTATAGTATGTTTTTAGCTATAGAAAAAGGTATGAATTGACTACTTGAATTAGAAAAAACATTTGAAATTTCTCTTTGCTTCTTTGGCATCTTCTGTTGTATGAAAATAAGGAACTCCCTGGAAGTGTCACAAATTGAGATTAAATAGGTTTTTTTCCTTGATTTCAGGAAAATAATTTTGGTTTTTGGTCGTGGTGGGTTGGTTGGTTGGTTTTTGTTTTTGTGTCTCCCCTCACCTCCTAGGGCTCCTTCTATTCATTACAGAAGTCAGATTCCCCAAAGGTTGAAAATACAGCCTCTGTATTTACAGGAGTGCAAGGTATGGCTTATTGCTTCTGTAGCACTGAAGTCTTTATTTTTTGTATGTAAAATATCCTTGATCTGTTCAATTTCATTTGAATTGTAGTAATTTGGGGGTTTTCTTTTTGTGTGAATTTGTTTTGTTGGTACTTTTTTCCTTTTAATCATTTAGAGATCTTACCAAACGGACATTGTAGTCAGTGAATAATCCATGTATGATATGTAAATCTCTTTAAAGGTTATTCTGGTGTTCAGTAGTGCTTTATGGTGTTGTCCAGGAAGAGAGTTGGAGTCCAGTTCTGGTTTTATGCTGTTTTGAAATTTTTAGGAAAGGAGATGCCATGTACTAGGTCTTGGTTGCGAGTTTCCTCAAGTGACTTTGCACCTTCTGCTAGGCAGAAAAATCTATACAAATATAATTTTAATAGGTTATCTTTTAAACAATTTATTGCTGTAGAAGCTGTAGTGGATTGTTTTACCACTAAGTATCAAAAGAAGTACACAATTTTTTGGAGACATGTAGAGCTCAGCCTATTTTTGAAGGGGAAAGTATTCATCTGTTTTAGGTTCTCATGTTTCTGAGCAAGTCTGTACCACTAAACACATCTGTCCAGTTCTGTTTAATTTTCACATTTTAGAACTCATCAGTAGAAATATATCACAAGAATCTTGGCCCATCAAAGCCATAGTTCTTTTTCATGGAAAAATTTTTACATAGTAAATATTTTTTAATGAAGTTTTGTCTCTGAAGGTACCAAAGAAAGGTTGTCTTCTGGTAGAACCTTACTTCTTGTGTCAGGAAACACAAATCTGACCCAGGATTGTGGAGATTTATTTCCAAGCCCTTATTTTTGGAATCTGCACTTTGTTTACCAAATGCGACTTGCCTGTTTTTAATAGTGGTTCAGAGATTCAAGAAGTAAAATTTACAGTGAGTACTAACTTAAAAGAAGAGTGCTTAGAGGGAAGTCTCTTGAACTAATTGCTTGGAAGTGTACAAATACGGTGCAGTCACGTGTCATCAGATCGTGGCTCTATTCCAGACACTCACAAAATATAGTTTATTTTCTTTTAATTGGTGCAGATTGTTGATAATGAGTTGATCCCATGGCCTTTGCTTCAGAGATCACTCACTCTCTTTTTACTTGCAGGTGAACTTGATTGTAAGGATACTCAGTGTCAGGCACTTAACTATCCCTGCAGTGTTCCCCTGTGGGGTGTGTAACATCAGTCTGGAGGGAGGTAGTTAGGATTGTGTCTGCAAGTCTTAAAGCTTTGTTTTGATTTGAGAGACCAAGAAGAAACCAAGTAGCTCTGAATATTGGTTTTCCTCCAGGAACTGGCAGTCACTGTTGAAATACTGAGGCCTTTTCATTTATATTATAGCTCATCTTTCTTCAAAATGCTTGCCAAGAGTGATGGCATGACATCAGACAGCAGTAACTGAACCAGCCTTTCAGGAGTTGAATCTCTCTGTAGGCACCATTGAGATGTAATTGACTTACCTTTGTGAATTAAATTGACTTACCTAGTTGAATTAAATATGTGCTGGGGAAGAGCTACATTTCCTTAGTGCCTACAGTTGTGCTATTTTGAAGTTCTAGCATTCATGACTTCTTGTTCCTTTACACTGCACAGTCCTGTTCTGCTAGTTCAGCTTTCCAGAATGTGGGGATTCCCATGCTTTAAACAGAAGTAATTTAGGTAACTGTAGATCTTCAGATGAGGATTTTGGGGGTTGGAGAAAGGGTCATGTTCTCTTTGGCCTTCTGCAGTTTCCCACTCATAATTGTGAGGCTCCACACTCAAGCTAGGAGGGAATGTATCCCCATGTGCCCTGTGGGCATGCAGTATCTGATAGCAAATCACCTTTATGCATTGGCTGACACATTCCTATATTAGCAAACTAATTTAATTTTCTGGCTTCTACCCCTTAGAATTTAGGAGAACTGGTTGGTATCTTCTGTTTTCTACTGAGCTAGCTGTTATAGTATTTCTAGCAACTGCTGTCTGCTTAATGTTACATTTCCATTGCTGAAGGTTAGTTCTAGCATTCTCTATATGATTAACACTGCATAAAAACCTTGGACAGGCAGAAAGTTACTGAAGTTGTCTCTCATGTATTTTTGTATATCTGGTTGGCTATTTTTTTTTTGGTAAAATGTAGAATTTTCTAGTTCATTAGCATTCTTGGTTCCTGCTTCAGATCTTATGCATCAGTAGTCCATTTGTTGTCCCTGAAAAATTGTTTACAGTTTTCATTTTAAATTGGCAATTCTTTATAATCTGAAACTGATTTTCCAAAATAGCTAATAAGTCATTGAGTAAACTGCATTCCAATAGTAACTAGCAGAACACATGGCTCTCTTGAAATGTTTTTCTCTGTTTAACATAGTTATAAAACGTGTAAAGTTGTATGGGTGCAAAATACTTTTTTATTTTTTTGTAAAATAGGTTTGTGCCTTTGTAATGTTGAAGTACTACAATACGTTGAGTTCACCTGCTGTCAAAACTTCCTAAGTTTCCTATTGAAATTAAAAATACTCAGCTTAAGTCCTTATTTTAAGGATCCAGAATACAGTGCCGTGTGTGCAGTCCTGCACACTAATCCTTATATAGCTGTTATACAGAAAATCTAGATCGAAACCATCCAGTTTCCTTCTAGAATCTATGGGTTTAGTTGGTGGCTAACTTACGGCTGTAGTGTTTGATACTGTCTTGGAGATACAGATGATACACTTGCTACTGCCTTGAGGAGTGAGACACTGTGGATGCACAGAGAGAAAAGATTAATAAATTTACAGATCTCATTTTAGAGAACTGTTAACAATTTTAGAAATTAAAAGCTCTTTCTATTGAAACTGCTTGTAATACAGCAATAATAAACCAGCTTCTGTAGTTTTGGATTTCTAGTAGAGTTCTGAGTTGGTACCTCCAAGTTTAATTCCAACTGGTCTATATTTACTGTTTGGATTGTAACTTTTGTTTATTGTAGTATCAGAGTTTTAGTATGAGTTTAGAAAAACATGAAAAAATGAAATTAAACTTTGATCATTAAACTATGTTTTAATGACTGCAAAAGCAAACTATTGTTGTCATCTCTGTTCATTATTTTTAGAACATTTAAGTTAAAACATAAAGCAGAAAAGCTGGCTTTTCTGCTCAGGTTAGCATGTTTAACAAGATTGTTCCTGTCACATTCACAAAACTCTTCCTTGAAAGGAAGAACATTTAGGCTGAAGAAAAAAATCAAATTTCCAAACCTCAGAGCCTTCAGAATGGAACCCTGCTACTTTGTTAGTATCTTTTAAATTGAGTCATTCTAGAGAAAAAAAGAAAGAAATGTTAAGAGTTTTAGTTAAAGTAATTGCTCTTGGGAATGGGGTTGTGAAAAATATTTGATAATTGAGTTGCAGAATTCTTCTGATGGAAGCTTTTTCCTTTTTCTGTCATTATTGTCTCTCAAGCAAAAACTTTACATTTGCTTTAAGTCATAAAAAAAAGTAAGGAAGCCTGAAAAAAAGGTTCAAAGAGGAACTGAAGTTCAAAAATGTTCCAATTTGAGGTTTTTAATATTTAGGGGGTTTAAAATGTGTTGGTTTTGAGTCCTCAAACTAGCTGTTGAACTACCCTCAGGTTCTGAAGAAATCTGACTAATTTGTCTTGTGTTTGTAGTTTGTTGTCTTGTATCTTATTAATGTCGGTGTCGTCTGTTTACATTTTGTCAGTGATGACTGATCTATAGCCAGTAATAATGCTGATTTCTTTAGGGTTTTTTTTCCCATATATCCGTTGTAAGCATGCAAACCTTCCAGCCCGAAGAGGAAATGTGCTTGGTTCAAATATTTTGCGTTTCGACCTTGTCAGAGGGAGTTATCCCTTTTATTTTTCATTGAGTCAGTTTTGGCCCTAGTGAAATCTTTATTAATAATAATACTTTAGGTAATTGGTAGAGGTTTAAGGTATTTGCGTTTCTGCTGCTCACTACATCACCCTTGAGAATAGGATTGGATCTTTACTGGTGGTACATCTGTGAGAAGGTTATTCACTCAAAATTTTTCACTGATGAGCTTATCTGTAACAAATTCACTGATACAAGCTGCCCAGACTAAGGGTTGTGTGCCAGTGGTGGCCTAACAGCCTGGAAGATGGGAGATGTTCTCCTCTTGCTATCTTCATCCAGTTCTAAATCATGGAGTTGAGCAGGAGTTGTGTCATGGTTGTGATAACACCTTAAATTCTATAGCCGTTTCACAAAGTCTGTGATTTATATTTTGAAATACAAAATTATAGTACTGCTGCTTTTGCTTATTTTTGAAATTGATGTAGCATTAAAGCAATATATATTCCTGTTGCTTTTAACTCACTAGCCAGTGTCCTAACCAGAAAGAGGCAGGGTTGTCTCATCCATTTGGTATGGATGCTGGTATAGCTGACTCAACTGCAGATTCAGTAATTTAGGATCTTCCTTGAGTTTTGGTTTAGATACTGTTCATACAGACAAGGAACATCTTTTGTGTATCTGCAGTGTTTTCATAATTTTCCTTAAACTTCATTGTTTTAGTCAAGAGGAAACTCTGATGATCAGGTACCATCTCCCAGTCTCGATCTTCTAAGGTAATGGGGGAGGAAACAGTTAAACTGCATTATTAAATGACTTATGCAGATCCTACTGGGTTTTGGAGAAGTAAATAGTTTATTCCTGTAAATAGGCTTTGTGTTCAGGTGGGTTTGTCACAGATGTTCCAAACCTCACAAGGGTTGTCTTTACAATTCTAGCAAGAGATTTCATCAAAAAGGAATGCCAGTACCATTTGTTTGGCACCAAGGCTGTAGACAGAGCCTGTCCTGGCTGTCATATTGATTGCAGCTTAGCACAGAGTCAGGAACAGGGGACATCTATTTCTAAACTGCCGTTTCAAGCATGGGGTGGTGTACTTTTGTTCAATAAGCCTAGCAATGTAACAAGAAAAACAAAAATGCCTCCTACACAAAAGTTTTCAAACCTCCCCCAGACAAGAGGGAACAAAGCAGATCATGAGCAAGGGGATGAACAGCCCTGAGGTGTGGGTAGACAGCAAGGTTTGTTTGTCTTACAGTCTGGTCAAAGCTGCTGTGCAGAACTGCTGCTGCTGCTTCTCATCCTGTGTTGCCAACGGGCAGTCAGTAATCCAGCATGGGACACACTTCCCTATTGATGTGCTACTCTGGCTGTCTTTGTATCATTTTTCCATTTAATCAGAATAAAAACTGTTCGGGGATCCTGAAAGCCTTCCATAGAGGCAGAATTCCTTTGGACTCATTGGTGCTTTGTCTGGCTGTCTTTGCCTTCTTTAAAGTCTAAAAATTATATCAAGCTTCAATGAAGGAGTCATATGCCCTTTCAGAGGGGATGTTGTAAATACAACATGCTGGTGAGTCAGTGTATTTTTAGGGATTTGCTCTTCTCTGATACCCGTTCCCAGAGCCTTTGCATTTTGGGTCACTGGAAGTAGATTGTTTTGTAGTTTGTATCCACTTTGCAACAGGAAATTACAGCTCTTGAATCTTAAGAATCTTGTGATCCTGTGTCTCTCCTGAGTCATTCAAGTGTTTTGATACAGTTTTGAACTCCTGTGAGGGGTGCTGCTCATTCTTGCTGATTTTGTTTTGTTTTCTTTATTTTGGTCTGTGCAACCTTTGGTTTCATTAGGGACTTGAGTCAAGACTGCGGTGACAACAGTTGACTGACTTCCAACTTGGAAGCTTTTAACTACTTATCTAGGATTGCACAAAATATGGACCATTGCTTTTATCTGTATCTGTGATTCTTTGTGGTGTTGTAAGAGTTTATTTATACTATGGAAAATCTGTCTTGGTGAGAGGATTGTAATATTGTGTAAGCCTTGTCATGAAGAGTTCAAAACACATGTTCAAAATGGCCTCACTAAAAATGTAGCTATTTTAAGTTAAATAAAACTGAAAAAGCAGCCTGCTGACAACTGAACTAGTGCTGCAAAAAAGTTGTTTTACTTGCAGCTATCTTACTCATGCCATGGCTTCATACAAGCAGTTACAAGGAATCTTAAGGGGTGTGTAGAATGAAGGAGCAGGATTCTCAAGGTTGAGTGGACAGTTTACATGTATGGCTGATACGGTAACAGTTCAGGGATAACCTTCGCTGTAAAAAAGTAGTGTTTGGGAGCAATTTCTGCCTGAGAAGACTTGCAGGAAGATGAAGAATTCTGCATATTTGATAAGGTTTTAATCAAGAAGACAACACTTAAGGATTTCCTTCCTGTTTCAGCACCTGGGAACTTGTTTTAAAGACTGCAATAATTACAGTTTCAGTTCCAGGCTCTGCACTAAGTGATTTTAAACTTTTTTCCAGAATTAAGTGACTTTAATTTATAATGTGTGTTTCAAAAGGTTATGGTCTCTAAACTTATTATTCCTGCTAAATTACTTAAATAAAAAGTTAGATTGCTTTGCTTGCAGTAGAACAAAAACCCACAAATAGTTAATGTCTAACTTGGAGTTATTTTTTATAGAAAATATTAGCATTTTTAATAAGGTATATGTATTTCAATGAAAAAAGCAGAAAAGCCTTTTGAATTTAAATGTGCAGTTCATACAGTCTAAAATGGTGTTATGAATCTTCAGTTTTCTCTAGATGACTGTTAATTTCTTTAGGTGCAGTCTAAAAATAAAATGTCAGATTTCTAAGAGTTCATTCTGGGAGCAGCAGGGCCATAGAAAATAACTCAGTGTTCCTTTTTTTCCCCTATGCATTATTGTGGTCTGCATCAGGTATAATACAGTTACAAGTGACTTGCAGTAGTTAATGGAAGAGTAATGAGAGCCCTTAAAATTATACTGAATTTTTAGAACCTACATAAAAGTTTGCATAGAAAACTTTTTACAGTGTTCAAAGTCTGTGGCTGTACCAACGAAGGTGAGTTTAACAGAGTAGAAAAGGATTTTGTTTGTTCAATACCCAGGAGTAATGGAAAACAAAGTTTTGTGACTTTTTTCATATGTAGTGTTGAAAAAGTCTTTCCCATTTGAATTGAGGAATATTTCAGTGTAATTTTTTTTTTTGTGTTTTTCAAAACCAGTTACAAAAGTTAATTTTCATGCTGAAGATTCTTATTGATTTTTCTGGACAAGAAATTACTGCATATTTCTACACTATTACACTGTGTTCATGTTGGTTGTTTTTTTCTCTGTAAAAAAGTCCCTGTAGAAAGGAAATAAGAGCCAACTCTGAAATCTAAAATAAGGACTAAACAGCTTTTCATTTGCCTTTCTACCCTTTGAGATGCCAGAAGCAATTTCCTCTTGAAGCTGACTTCCTTTCTGGAAGTGATTTTCATCTCCAACCATGTTGAGGCTCTTTTCTCATTCTTTCATTCTGACTAACTTGCTTTTTTCCTGTCTGACTTTCTACTGCAGTTGGGAACTTCTGGAGGTAAGTAATGACAGACAAGTTTCTCTCTAACTTTCTTTTTCAGTTCTTCTTCCCCCCTCGCCCCCCCTCACCCGGTCAGTCTAGAAGGACAAACAAAGCACTATTGGTGTCCTCTGCAAGAGAGCACTGATAGGGGCTGGCTGTAAATTGACGTGGCATGGAAAATCTCTGCTAGTTGGGAGCAGCTCTAATGTTGCTGCGAAATCAAGCCTCCTCTTAACCAAGTTTGTAGCTTGAAATCATCACCAGCTTACTGTTTCTATATTAAAAATGAATGGAAAGTACCTTTGCTTTTTGGTCTGGGAACTGGACTTTTTCTCTGTTTGGATTTACAGCTAATAGAAAAAAAAAATCAAGGGGAATTATTTGGTTCCTTTTTTTTCCTGTAGTAAGAGCGACAGACCTTGCTGCTCCCCCCACTTTTTCCTGCGACTTAATCATTTGCAGATCTTGCCATGGGGTGCGGACTGAGAAAGCTGGAAGACCCAGATGATAGCAGCCCTGGAAAAATCTTTTCTACACTGAAGAGACCACAAGTTGAAACAAAGACGGATTCTGCTTATGAATATGTGTTGCTGGATTTTACTTTAGAAGGTATTTTTTTTAATGCTGTATCTTTACTATTTTGAAGTAAGAAGGAACAAGATTTAACTCAGTTTTGTCTTGTTTGACTTACAGTAAATCTTAGGCACTTCGACAAAAGCTAACTAAAACGTAAGACTTTTATTTTGAAACACAAATCATGACGAACGTTCTTACTTGTATAAAATTACAATGGAAACTGCTGAAGTATTTTTAACAACCAAACTCTCCAAATTATACAAATGTCCTCATTAAGGAAGCTGGCTAAAAACTGTTAAGAGATTTTTCCTAGTTTCCTGTGAGTCAGATACTGCCATCCGTACTCGCTTTGAATAATGGTTGTCTGAATTTAGTGTGACGGTTCAGAAAATACACTGTGCCTGAGCCTTAATTGAATAACAATTTTTTAAATGCACTCAACTTCCGAAAACAGGCTGTCATTGTCCTTGTTACTTTATGCAGAAGTAAGTCTGTTCTTTAGTTGTATATCAGGAGTAACTTCCCCTCTTTCACCCACCGCAGTCTCTTGGTAGATGTTTCTGTAAGAGTCTGAGTTTTGTCTTACTTTTTTTCCAAATGCCTTACTTGTAGTTGTTGAATAGTCTTTTGAAATTCTGACTGAAATGAAACAAAATCTGTATGCATAGCTAGAGGCAGACAGTGCTCTGTGGGATACTTCCTTCCCGAGGGTGTCCCATCTCTAACAGAGCAACTCCCTGTTCCACAAAGTTGAAAACATAAACAAGCCCAGATGGCTGCCCTCAGAGAACAGACAGCTCAGTTTTACAGTCACTTTATAGTAACTTGCATTTTGTAACAACCCAGTCTACTGGAAGTACTTGCTAACAAGGATTTGAAGTAAATGCTGTTACTAGAAGGGAAACAGTGTAAGTTCAGGTCTTATTGCAATTACAGGAACTTTTTCATAAACAAAACTTGGCTTCTGATTAGCTTTAACTGTTGTAATATTTTTATTTAAAATACAGAAGTCTTTTCATTTAAAAACTGCAAGATATTAATAGAAGATATATTCTGCTAGGTTATATAGTACTGGAAATCTAACTGTGTTCTCAACAAAAATTTTGTCACTGACTTTTTTTTCTCTTGAAGAAACAAAACTGTTGAGTAAGCAGTGGTAAGATATTGGAAATAAAGCTAGGCTGCCTAATGCATACATGGATTACCTAATTTACGGATATAGGAAGGATAAATTTTTTTGAAACTGAAGAGCATTCAGTGTTCTTAAATAGCCTCTGTTTCTGATAGTTCTGCTGTGTTTTCAAGTTACAGTTTCTATTAGTGTTTTATAAGTTATTTGTTGTAAAGGTGGGTGTGACCTTTTAAGTAAAAGCCCATCAAACAAGTGCAATTAAAGGTGTATATCTGTTTTAATAACCTAACAGTCCAGCAGTAAAGATTCATTTTCTCTTGTTTAGTATGATAATCAGAATTCCTTTGCTTCAGTGGAATTATGAATGTTAAATAACTGAGATCAGTTTCAGATAGTTGCCTCCCTCTTTTCTAGGTTCCTCACTGGAAGTAAGGGGATTTGTAAACACAGGCATCTTTCTGTTGAATAGTTCTAGCTATGTGTGTATATAACCTTAAAATATGTTTTTTGGAAGTCTCTATTTTTAAGAGCTAAGAATACAGAAAAAGAACATGGTGCGTATATATACTGTCTTGGAGGCATTTTTCAATTCTTAGTGTTTCTGAAATGAGGGGATTGGCTCAAGTACTGGCTCAGTACTCAATATACTGAGCTGTTTTCTTTTTTCCTTCTACTTAAGTCAGCTTGCTCATGTACTTGTTGCTATTTGAATGTCCTTTGGCTAAATGAAACTGAGAGCCCTTTATCACTTCAGACCAAAGTTTTTGCTCTGCTGTCAAGTTGTGTATTTATGGCACTCATTCTGCTTTGCCTATTTTCAGAGCAAAGTCTTCCCCTGCATAGGAGATTTGTGTGCCCAAGTGATTTCTTGCCGCTGGATCTTGCACCAAGTAAAACAGAAAATCTGCACTTCATAATATTTTAAGATCTTACAGTAAACCATGTCCTTGCCATGTCCAGCAAGCATAAATGTGTTATTTCAATTCAATATGCCTTACTCTGTGCTTTATCAGGTATATGCAATGTGAAGTCAAAATGAGCCTGCTGGGGAAACTTTCAGCAGTCCGTGATCTTGTCCCAGGCCATGATGCAGATTAGGTCAACCATGCTGTAGTCTGAATTTGCTGGCTGGAGTCCCTGTGCATCTTAACTAGGTATTAGCTGTGCACTGAACCTTGGCTTCTCCCTTCCTGGTCCCCAAAATGCTCCCATCCCTACTGTAAAAATTTGCTTTGAGTTCCATGGAGGATGATGTCCATCAGAGCAATCCCAAACAAGAAAATTACAGCCTATCTTTTATTTTGGTAGAATGGAATAGTACAAAGAAGAGGGGGCAGTGGACTCTGAAGTGCAGTTTTAAATGCTGGTCAGTGACTGTAAATTCCAAGGTCTCAGTCATGAGGCATATCCCAATCACACAGACAGCTGCTATTTTTTGAAGTCAGTTTAACCAGAAAGTAGGGATAGTTTATATATTTCTACTAAGCAGAATGCTTATGCTTTATCCACTCCCCTCCTATTAGGGAAAAGAAGAAATATTGATGCAGCCTACTAAGATGACATGCTGTCAAGTTCTTGTCACTCTGAATACCAGTATGAATATGTATGAAATAGCTGTTTAGTCATCATCTTCATTATCCTGCATCTGAGCCTTACTATGCAGCTAGAAAGTTAGCTGGAGCTGTTATTGCTACACTACTGTTGAGAGCACGTCAGGAAGGAAATTTTTTTTTATGGAAAAGGGTTTAAGACATTTATAAAATCAGGGAAGTGATGATCACATTGCGTCATTCCTGCTTTTTTGGCCTGTGGGCTATGGAGCAGTTACTTCTCAATACATGTGTCTCCTGGACTTAAAATGAGTGGAATCATGGGATGGAGGTATTGCTAATGTCAAAATATCCTCTGTTTACAAAAGAGGAGCTGTGATACACTGTCTGCTTAAAGAAAAAGTGCAACAGCCCTGTCCTTATGACTGAGAATGACTGACAGTTTAGTTTAATAGGTTGAATTTGCTGGTTATTAGCAATAAACCATCAATATGTATGTTGGTGATAATTTTTGGTAGTGTATGTTTCCCATGGTATAAATTATTCTGGTTCCTCTTGATGGCTTTTCTGTTAAGGCTCTTACAGTGACAAGCAAAGTAGGCCACCATTCCTTTGTCCCATTAGTAGAAACTGGTATTAAAAAGCATTTGAGTGTTGTAAAAGACTAGTTTCTGATAGTTTGTGGGTTTTTTGTGGTCTTTTTTAAAGCCCTCCATAAGTGTATGTCAATATTATCCTCATTTTATAGTGGGAAAGCAGTATAGAGAGGCTTTGCAGAACGCTACTTGTGAATCTTCTAATTCAGTTTATTAGAATGAAATACTCGTGCAAACTAAGGAGTCATATCTCTGGTTTATGATAGTTTAAAACAGTAGGATGGACAAACTTAGTGACTTGCTGTCTTAGGTCCTTGAATTCCTTTCTATTGCCAACCTGCACTATAATGCAGACAGACAAGAGAAGGTAGGAACAAGAAATTAACAAAGTGATGAGAAATTTATGTAATTGCATTTATTTTACTTTTTTATTTGATACATTTTTAAAATTACAGAATCAAAGGAGAGTCAGTGTATTTAATTCTTTTCAGTTGTATGGTTTGAAAGGGATGTTCAGGGCAGCACGTTAAAGTTGTTTGTATCTTGGAAAAAGTGTTGCAAGGTCACTTAGTTTTGATTGAGGCATCCTTTAATGCAGCTGGGCAAAGTCCTGCAAAGAGGCACCCATCAGAATCCAGACAAATAGGCTGCTTGGAGCAGGGGTCACCAGTAGACCAGCAGATTTCCAGCCAGGCTGTTTAATTATCAGAGCTCCTAAGTGCAAAGGATGAAAGCTTTGGCAAATCTGTGCTGGTGTTATGACTCTTCTGCTGCTGCTTGAGTATTGATTTCCTGCGTTCTGAGAGCATCTAGAGTTCCAGCTGTACTTAAGAGAAACAGGAATTACTAACCCATCAAACTGACTGTAGCAGAATAATATGTTACCAGTGTGGAATCTTGCTTTTCTCTCTGCAAAAGCTGTGGACCATTCGAAAAAGGTTCTCTAAGAAGTTTTCCCTTTATCTCTGTAGTTTTCCCTAACAATAAAATATTATTCAGGTGCTGCCTATTGATGCAAAATGCCTGCACACGCTGAGAGGGACCCTCCTTAGAAATCAGTGACAGCACAAGCTTACTTAGGTGTTGTGTAAGTCTGTTGAAAAAAGGAACTGGGACTGTCAAAATGTCAACTGATAATCCACAGATCACGTCTAAGGGAAAAAAATATTAATGGAAACAAATCAATTGTCATGGGCTTAATTCTGTTATATGGGAATTTACCTCAAAACTAGAATTGCGGGATACTGCATCAGTATGTTTAAGGCTTTGGCGAGACGAAATAGTTGCTTTGTTAAGTTCAGCCCTGTTACGTGTTTAGATGTTAACAGAGCTTTGAAGTCAGCTTGGCAGACCTTGATGAAACACAAAATGTTGCCAAGTATGTTAAAAATAGATCATATTAAGTTGTAAAAATAGCTACTTTAAGTAGTTGAATAGTGTTGAATCATCTGTGAATCTGCTTTTTCTTGTATAAATAGAACTGTAGATTTTAATAAATGACTGGGGATAGGTTTTGTGGGGTTTACATAAGAGGAACTCATCCAAAATGTTTATAGATGTACACAGTATCATGTGCTTCTCTTCTGCTTTCAATGCTTTTTAGCTTCCTCAAATCCAGAAGTTATCAAGATCAGTTCTGTGTTGGATATAGCATCTCGAGTGGAGGAATATTACAGCAAAGGCTATGTTGTAGGAGCTGTTCATCCCATTATGCTGCCAATTGGACGGAGAAGGAATTTCCCTGCAAGTCACATGTATCGAGTGGTACTCTCACGATTAAAACTAAGGTAACAGTGAAATAACATTAATACACTGATCCTTTACTTAAGCCATTTTTAAGTGGACTGCTCAATGTTCATAACTTACCAATTTGAAATGAGCACCTCAGATTAGCCAGTTAGTAATGTTCTTAATTAATGCTAGGCACACAATAAGCTAATGTTTCCTTTGCCGTAGTAAATATCCTAACAAAAATCCAAAGTGTAATGTTATCTGTCTTAGAACTTGCAGCAGGTAAGATTAACCAAAATACTGGGAGAGTAATAAGCTGCTTTAAACTATCTCATGCCTGCTTTTTCTTGGTTTTCAGAACATTTATCTTTCCCACGGAAAAATGACATAGTTTGTGAATTAATTTGTCAGGGATAGTTTGGGGTTTTTCCTTATTAAGAAGGAAATCATCATTCTGGATCAGAGGTCATACAATAGCTTAGTTTTGACACTGAAGGAGAGGCAAGAGCTTGTTTATGTTCTAGATCCATGGTCTTGTTTATTACTCCTGTTTTTACTGCATTGTAATCACCATGTGATCCTAAAGAACACATACAAAGCAATGTTACCATTCATTAGTTCCTTTGAATGCAAAGAAGATAACCTCTTGTTCTTATATTGAATAACTAGGAAAGTGGATTTCTTACAGCATTAAAACCTGTCAAGCTTCCCCTTCTCTCCTGAGTTCTTATGTGATGCACAAAGGTTCTTGCCTTTATTTGAGGACTGGGAGGGTGTGAATTGGAAGCTGCCTTGCTGCCACTCCAGTAATGCATTTGTAAAACATTCATTTGAGAGAAATTCTCAAACCCTTTGATTAAACAAGGATTGTCCGGAGTATTTGCTGCTCATACAACTTAACCTTTATAATTTAATCTGCAAACAAGGTGAATGCTGATCCTGTGGGCAAAAGGCTGAGTAAGAAAGCAAAATGCTTGCCCTGGAGCTGAGGCTTCCAAGAGCTAGCACTGCCAGCACGTGGCTCCCACAAGTTGCCTTATCCCTGTAGATGTGTAATCGTTTGGAAGTTGTTGTTTGAACCTTTAGGCCCTTGAATGGGTGAAAGATGAGACTCTGTAGCCTATGTGTGAAACTTGTGTAGGTTCCAGTTCGCTTCCCAGATGCCATATTAGCAAGGCTGGTTTTGCTGTGGGCAAATACACCTTCTCCAACTACTGTTGGGAAAGTAAGCTTTTGTATTTGAATGTGTCTAATTGATACTCTTTTTTAAATGAAATGATTTTACAAAGGAAACATCAAATAAAATCCCTTTATATTATTGGCATACACTAAATATTGTGTAATAACATACTGGCTTTAGATGAAACATGAGTACTATTCTGTAAGTTTAAATGGAAGTTAGAGTTTGTCAGCTTAAATATGAGAGATTTAAACATCATTTAACCCTCAGTAAGTGTTTTTGCATTGTATTCCTAGTATTTGCCTATACTGTTTCGTTTAACAGCTGCAGATCTGCTTTAGTTACAAAAACTAAGCAGCAGGATATTAACAGTGTGAAAGGACCATTTCTCTTCATGGTGTGTTTTCTACAAAACTGAACCTGCTTTGTGCTTACTAAATTTGTGTTTTAAATTTGTCTGTTTTGCATTGTCAGATTTTTGCACTTATTTATTACAAAGGCAGAGGTGTTTGTCAGTAAAGCTCAATTTCCAAAATATCTCTCTGCATGTTCTTCAGATGAAATTCCTGTTAAATATTAATATTCTTATCCTGGCATTGAAATACATAGTACCTGCCACTTCGTGTAAGAAACAGAACAAAACACCAAAACCCACTGATTTCTAAAAAGTATGAAGAAGCATTTTCAGGATTTCATTCATAACTATTCCAAGAGAAAAGAATTCTATATGCAAACATTTGCTCAAGTTAGCAGCAAACTCCTGACAAAGACTGCATTCTTTCTGTATTCTAGCCAGAAGCACGCAGCACCCAGAGGACAAAGGCACCCCAGGCTGGTGATTGAAGAATGTCCTCTAACATATGAAACACTGACAAATGAAGTAGTGAAAGAACTGCTGGAAAAGGTAATCGGGGTTTTTCCAACTTCTCTTCAGATTTGTTTCTATTATACTTTCAAGTTATATTTAGTAGTTGTGGTTTTAGTTTTGTGTTTATTTAATAGAAGCTACAAAACTTTTCTCAAAGTGAGAAAAGAGTTACTTTTTTGTAATGTAGGACTGAGTATCCCTGTAAAGCTTTGGAAGTCTTCACTGAGAGCAGAATCAGGTGCGAGCTTGGTCACTCTTTATAAAATACTTGTATGATATGTGAAATTTTATGTTTTTCTGAGTTAAGTACCTAAGAAGAAATGTTCTTTTCATTATTTAAGAAAAAAATACAACATGTATAGGAATTACAATAAATATTTACTTGGCACAGCTTTTGAGAACATTGTATATAGTTACAGTAAACTTCTACTGGAATGCAAGTTATAGTTCTGGTACTTTTTGTGTTTAACTTCCTCTGCAAAATTGAAGACTTGCTGAAAGAGGAAGCTATTGTTATTACAAGAGTTAGTGATATGTTTTACATTAGTTGGCTAGGAGAGTAGTAGAAGGAAAAGCATATTGGAGATCTTTAATGATATTTGAAATTTCAAGAGTTGTTTATATTTTCTAAATGACTTGTTTTGACTTTGTCAGGTGTTTCAAATTTAAAATGTGATTACATTATGCATTTATAATATATATACCTATTCCAGGTTGGTGGTGTAGTGCACCAGACAAAGATAAGAAGGAAAAACACACTTGAAATGAGCAGTGATGGAGTCTTGGAAGCGTATTTGTTTCAGAAGTAGTGTGTGAGAATAACTTGATTTTAAAATGCTCTCAGTTTTAAAAAGACAGAGCCATTAATCCAGTCAAATCTTAGTACTTTTTTTTTTTAAGATCTGAAACAATAAGACTTTGTGGTGTTTCAGCAAAAAGATTATCATATTCTCTGTTTTTCTGTGTTGCTTGTTAAATTTAAAACTATTTTGGTTGTCCTTGAAGCAGTAGCTCTGTATATATCACCACAGTGATTGGCATATTGTATCATTGCTGTACATAAATAATGGGGGTAGATAGACTGAAGTGTCACTACCATGATACTAAAAAGAGATTGCAGTGCCATCAGTTGTTTGTTTTTTACTCACTCTGGGGATTAATAGGTTATGTGAGTAAACTGAATAAAGATCCTTCCCCCTCTGCCCTCACTTAATGCAGTACCTCCTTCTTTCTGAGCTGAATGCCTTCTTTCTGAGCTGAACCTCCTATGTTTACCTGTGAAGACTTGACTTCACAGGGAGCTTGTAGTACAAGATATCAGTGGGGTCACCTTCCTAAATGGCAGCACTCCTTAACCCAGGAAAAAACCACCTCCAAGAACAGACACATCCCACAGGTGGCACAGATGTTAGTTGTGTATTGAGACTTCAGTGCAGAGAAGACACCACTGCCTGAAATAAGAGGATTTTCATTTGCTTCTAGCTCCCTCCTTTCTCTGCTCCTCCACTATCCTCAGTAATAACAAAGCTGAGTGGCTTCCAGGGGAACTGGGGGTAATGACTCATGGCTCATGACAGAGATACTTCTGTAGTATTGGAGGTCAGTATTTTTAGTATGACTAGCATCACATATTTAGAGAAATACTATTTATTGCTCTACTATACTGCTTATCAATACAACACAGTAAATAAAATACTTTGGGTTTGTTCTAAATGAAGGGTTTTGTATACTGTGAAGTCAGTAGCAGTGTTGGCCACCTTTCTTGGCCTGACTCCAAAGACATTCTGAAAACTTCCATTTACTTAGAAGCAGGGGCAGCATCAAAGACATGTCACCCTTGTATAATACAGTTAGGCCTTTATGTCCTCAGCAGTTTAGTAAGGTGGTTCGTGTATGTACAAGTTTTGAAGTAGAAAAAGGTCCATGCAATACTAAAATGACTTTGCAGCTAAGTTTGTGTTGTATTGCAGGTCAATGAAGCTGCTAAAAGAGGAAAGAAGTTTGTGGGATTTGTAACACAACATTTTCCTCAGCCTAAAGCCTGTAATGGAACAAGCGCAGATGGAGGTGCAGAGCTGGAATCAACGCTGGGCAGAAGAAATAGGGAGCACAGAAGAGAAAACTTTGATGAAAACTATAAAAACTGGAATGAAGGGACATTGAGTGGTCACTCATCTGAGAGTGGAATAGAGGAGGAAATGCATGGAGAAAGCAGACTGTTAGAGGATTCAGATTTCCAGTTTGGAAAAGAAGTCGGCCCTTCTAAACCACGAAAAGGAGATGGTAATAAATGCTGGTTGTTTGTTGCAGAAATAAGGTATTTTATTGAGTTGTTGAGGTGTTGGAAAAAATAAAACAGCATTTTCTGTTGTATCAAATACTGGTTTTGGAAGATGCCTCTACACATGCATATGTAAATGCATACATATTTCTAAAAGAGTTGCCAGTAAAGCAGAAGGAATACTTATCTTCTGCTTTATGTACGTGAGCTGTAGTAATATATTAAAATGATGTTTCAGTTTTCATATAGACTATTACAGATATACTGTTAGAATTCTAGTTTGAAATTTAAAGAAAAAAGAAAATCACAAACAAACCCCCCAAAATTTCCCACGGTGTAATTGTGGCTTGAAATGTGGTGCAAACAGAATGGTTTTTTGCTTAATATGTGTATAATAAACATGTGGCAGTAAAAATCCTTCCTTTTAGAAGGATGCAGTTGTTACAAAGTATTTTCTGCAATGCACATGTAATCTTACTCAATATTAAATTATAAACACGTAATGATTTCCAAGTATATGTTGTGATTCCAGTTGTGCCTGTTTCAAAGCTGACAACAAAGAGAGCCTCTTCCAGCTAGAGCCATAATTTTACGTGCTTCCAGGCAACTCACATAATGTACAGCAAATAAATCCGTTCATAATGGATTCTTTCTGGTTAACGTGCCTTCAAGAAGTGTCCTGAAAGAGATCACTGAAATTAATTCACTGACCATGAAATCGAAGACAATAATTGTTACAAAATGAATTTCTTAGAGAAAAGTAAGCATTAGAAGTATAGGAAGGAAAAGCATAATTGAAAAAATGCTGGTGCTGTGATAGACAGTTTAGTTGTAGAAGAATGAGGTGCTTGATGTAGTCTGTGTAAAAAACAGCCTGAAACATTGACTTCTGGTACTGGAACTCTAAGGCCTCCTGGCTGCTAAGAGGAGAAGGTAAAAAGAAGGAAATAATCCAAGTAAGAGGACTAATGTAAGACAGTATTGTGTGGAAAGCAGGCAGCATGAAACTTTCATGTCAGGCTGCATTCCCTGATGAGCCAGACATGTTTTAATTGCTCTCAAAAGCAACCTTTTCACTTTGCTGTTAAAGCAGCCTCTCCAGTTTGTAGACTGTGAGAATAATGACCCTAAGCACAGAGATAATCAATGTCCCTCTTATTTTTAACACTTGAGTAAAAGCAGTTTTTCTGCAAGTGAGCCTTTATAGCATAATCTATTAAAGCTTAACTCTTTACTTAAAGCTTGAAATAGTGGGTTTGCTATATATAGCAGAATAGAAGTCCTGTAAGGAAGAAGTGGAAAACTCTTGGTTCTTTTCAGGAGCATTGTTTGTGCAGGCTAGTGTGACCAGGTGGATCAGCAGCCAGTGCATCCCCTACATGCAGTGTTCTCAGGAAACTTCAAAAAGCTTTGGCAAGGATATGCCAGGCTTCTCTACACTAGTCAAATAGAAAATCACTGGACTTCATAAGATAAAACTTCAGGAAACTTAACCATCTTTCTTGGTCTATGTTTTATGTAACCATCATTTTGAAAAATACTGATGTAAATTGTCCAAGGCAGTCTTACATGTGTGTAGGTATATACTGCTATGCCAGTGTGCCACTTCCATTTACCTCTGCTCAAAGGAGGCAAAACTGTGTCCAAGTTATAGATTTGGGGCTTGTAAGTATGAATTTTTACTGTTATGTTGCTTTTTGAACTATTCTATTGAATTTTGACTATAATACATTACTTGCAGAAGTAAATTTCTGGTAGATGTGAGGAATTGAATAGCTGTATTGAGAAACAATTTTTTTTTCTGAAGAATAAGGGATCTCACTTCAATATATGGGAAAAGAAATGAAGGTTTGTCAGGATAAACACATCTATTCTGATGTAAGCACCTGTGAAAGTGATAAAACTTTGTGTATAAAAAGAGTCATCTCTTACTGAAAGTTCAACATTTTGTTCTGAATTTGCATTATTCTAGGCACCCGATGTCGCCTGCAGCGGGTGTAGTAGCACTACTCAAAGCAGAGAGGGATTCTTCCAAATATTGATTCAGATTACTTAGAGTACAAATCCTACTGTGGAAATTTCTGTTTCTGGAGCCTAGAGAGACTGACTTCTTAACTGGGGTCATCTAAGCAAATTCTTTTGTTTTGACAGTGAAAACTTCGATGTTTAGAGCTTGGTTTGCGTTGATTTAGGCTGCCCTGCAGTATTAGGTAATCTGAGAATATTTCTGGGCAACTGCTTTGTGTTATTTCTGTACACCAGTGACACACAAGTGTATTTGTAGAAAGCACTCACAGTTAGGATTTCATAACTTGCACCAGTGGTTTCCTAAAATGCCATGGATATGTTAGTTTTTAATGAGTGCTTGCTTGTGACTGGTTTTGTTACAGCACTGTGTTAATACCCAGGCAGAAGAACAATTTGAGGATACGTTGGTTTTGTATCCTTTACTTCCTCTGATCATCACTTACTATGGGAAAATGCCAGTAAGCAACTAATTACACTGGTGCTTCAGAAAATAATGGGTTAAAGTCAGTACAAGGCATTCCTTGTATTTGCAAGCTTAGAAAACTGTCTTTTGTTTTTAGAATTGCAAATATTTGTAGCCGGAAGTACCACAAGTAGCAGAAATGAAGGCTATATCCAGTGGGTTTTTCTTAGTCCTTGTATGTTTTCTTTATGCAAACCCCAACTACCTGAAGAATTCAGTGTCAGCCTAGCTGTAACAAATTCACATTTCCTCATATCCCAAATTGTACCTCCCCTCACGCCTTATCCTGAGTGTGTTTAGGTCTTAAGCTGAGAAACATTAAGAAACAATTATTAAAAGTGTTGCTTAGAATTAGAAAATGATGTTAAAATAGGAGATTAGTAATATTACAAATTTTGGAGCACTGTCTTTGAGATTCATTTTTTCTTTCTCTCTCCTTAGACAAGCTCTATACAGTCTTCAATGTTTTTGATGATGATTCTACCTGCTGGACCTACCATGAAGGTGTTTTGTCTATGAAAGTAACAAGAAAGGGGCCAGTTGTTAGTACACTGGAAGCAGACTGGCTAGAATTAACTACATTTTATTATAAACAAGGATTGGCCTTAGTTGATTCTTTTGTACACTGGGAAACTTCTAAAGGTGAGTACTGTCCTAGGATATCATGAAGCTTTTACTTGTTTACATAGAACTACAGAAGTTGAAAAAAATTATGATTATATTTTGCTTCTTTATGGGAGTGTATTTATGTAAACATGTCCAAATAGATCTGTAACTGCCCAGAAAATAAATTACTCCCTTTTAGGTATCAGATTCCACAAATTTATAATAGACTAAGTAATTGAAATTTTTGCTTTGTTTTATCAAATTGACAATTTCCAAAGCAGCAAACTAGAGTAACTTTATAACAAAATAAACCTTTTGTGCTAGTTCTGGTTTGGTTTGTGCTTTTTCAAGGAAAAGACAATGGGATGAAAAGTGTTTAGAACTCTGTTGCTGGTAAATTATGTAATTGAGAGATTCATTTCCATTTGAACTGGATTTGTCTGAAAGCCAGAAGTTAAGAGTGTGCAAAAAAATTAGGTAGCTACTGTTGTACAATTACTTGGAAAAAAAGTGAAGAAAATGGTAGTACCCTGGTGTTAGGGGTACAGACCAAGACAAACTGTCATGATTAATAAATTCCAAACAACTAATTATTTTAACAAATGTTGTTTGATAGCAACTTTATCCTTCACTAAGGTGATGCTTTGGTTGCATTTGTACCTGTCTTGCTTGTATTAAGTTGCAAGTTTTTGATGTTCCTTTAGAATTAATTATTGCAGTGTAAGCAAGCAAAATACAGGGTTGCAGTAGAGAAAAGTCTTGTCAAATGTTTGTTGAAAAGGTTTCAGGGACCTTAAACAGTTTTTTTGCAATGCTCAGGATGATTAACAAGTGCAATAGATAATTAATAATGTATTAAAGTGGCTTTCATAAGTCATTTTTTCTGCTTTTTACAGTAATTGTATGAGGAGGATAAAATTCCTGTCAGTTTGTGTAGTTGTATTTACTATGCCTTATGCTTTTTTCTGATAATTTAGATTTAAAACAATATGTACTCGTCATCCCCTTTGCAAGGCTTGGATTATTGAAGGCCTTAAATTAAAAAAAAACCCTGCAAAACGTAAGATCTTTGCAAGTTAAATTATAATTCTTCAAAAACAAAAGCATGACACTAATGACAGCTCTTCAATTTTCATTGCTCTCCACGGTTTTGAGTGTGAATCACTGTTTCTGCAGCTCTGCAGTAAATTTAGTGACTCAGAGGCACATAAGCTCATCAACATAGATTTACTTCTGATGGAATTTGGCAGCTAGTCCTTCTCAAACTGCATATTTTGTGCACATGAGCAGTCTAATGCCACAGTTTGTAGCAGTCATCTTTTTTACTCTGAAACTGTTATTCCTACTTATTTAAGTCAGTGGAAGAACCGAATCTCCTTCGGTGGAGGAGCGGTGAGAATTCAGACTTGTAGTTTTCAATATAGAGTTTTTTTAGAGCTGGAAAAGAACTCTCTGGAGATCTGTTACAGTTCACTGAAGGGTGGTTTTGGCAGCTGTTGAAATTAATCTTTGCAGCTGTTGTCCAACAACAGTTTTACAGTCTTCCCATTCCCCACAGAGAGAGCCGTCTGCTCTTCTCTGCATGAATAACTCCCCGTCTTGAATACCCAGGTAATAACATACCTCATCTAGTATTGGGGGGGATTTAATGCTGATATTCTGAGGATTACATAATTTTGCTGTACCAGTTTAGTTTGTTAGTCAGCTGTCAAGGTAAATCTCCACAAAAGGCTTCATAAAGGCTGTTAGGAGAAGTAAAACCAGAAAATGAACCAATGTTTGATGCACAGCTTTAGTTTGGGCCAAACGGATGCTACCAGGCTTTGACATGTGAGTCAGGGAGTTGTGCTCTGAAGCTTCCTTCCCATCAGGAATTCTCCTACAATTACTTGCTTCAGGCTCTTCCTGTGGCCATTTATGTACTTAAGTGGCTGTAGTTGAGCTTTACACTTCGTGGTTCACTCATTTTTGTGCTCTCTCCTACCACACCAAAAGCCACATGTCTTGTTGGGAGAAAAATACTGAAGTTGAGAAGAAAAGCGTTGTGCCCATCCTCTGCAGTGGGTATGTTGAATACAGGAAACTGAAATTCATACTGGAGTATGAAAGGGGTTAATGCTTTTGAGAAAGTAGTTCATAGTTCAGTTTGTGTAGAAAAAGGGGATTTTAATAGTAAGTTGACTTGCACACTTCATAAATAACCATAAATTTGAGTTTGCCGAGTCATTTAATTTTCTTTCAGAGGACTGTTCAGTGGGAAAGAAATTCTTGCATACATCTTGGTAATCTATTAACCTAAAACTTAATGCTTATGTTTATGTCCGCAGGGGATTATTTGCCCAAATCTTTAGAAGGATTATTTATCTATGAAGAAGAAGGTGCTGGTGTTCCAGGTTCTAACAGGAAAGGAAATGATGCAATAGTTGTTGAACAATGGACAGTCATTGAGGTAAATAGGTGATGATTTAGCAGTGCTATTTCCTACTTGTATTTTTCTTTGTTTTTTTCCTTTAGGATGCTGGTACCAGTGTTCCATAAACAAACATTCAGGATGGTTTCCTGAAGTCACCTGCCTAGGCTTAACTAAAGCCCCAAATGATAAAAATGAAATCACATTTGTGGCCATTGGTAAATGTCCATAAAAGAAATATGCCAGAGGAATTCTGGCCTTACTTTGTAAATGTTCATACCAACAAATACAACTACCAAAGAAAACGTCTTGGGGGGTTTTTTGTGTGTGTTGCAGACCAATTTAGGTGTAATTTCAGCAAGTGCGGGTCATTGCAAGTGCACATTGATAGTGTGAAATATTTTTCAAAAAAGGGGGAGGAAATAGCTAGAACTAGAAAAACAACAAGAGAAAATTGATAGTGAATTAATTCAGTATGATATTGAGATATTATTTTTATGAAAATTTTACTACTAAATATGAAAGACTTGGGTTTCCTAATAAATTTACATCTACTGCTGCAGTAGGTTACAGCAATAAAATTACTTAAATTACTCTTAAGAAATATTCTAATCTTTTAGGGTTTTTGGTATGAATGACATCTGAAAGCAGTTGTGGGATTAAGGTCTTACTTTTGAAATATCCAATGGTAAATACATTTACCAATGTGAAAAAAAAATCAATGTCAAACTAAAAACCTGTGTATTTAAAAAAAAAAGACCACCACCGAAAAACTCACCAAAACTTTAAGTATGTAGCTAAGTGAGATACTTATTTTTCACCTGGAGTAAAAGTGTAAAGATGTCAATTCAGACACTTAAGTATGGTGCTTAAAAAGTTTTAGGCACTAATTTAGCAAGATGACAAGTGTAATGAGTGAGATGTGCTTTGAATTATGTCTTGATGAGTCAGGGCTCATACCTAATGTTAATAAATTCTGTTTTCCATGGATTTTGTAGTCTTGAACTTTTCAAGTTGTTTTCAGTTTGAAATAATCAATCTCCATCAAACAACAGCTTGATGTCATCTCAAAGGATTATCTCATTAAAAGTGAGAGGGGAGGTGGTGTAATGGTGTAGAAATGCAAATAAAACCTGTACAGAGTGTCTTTACTACTTTTTATAATTATTAATGTAGGGGTGTGAAATTAAAACAGATTATGGACCTTTATTGCACACGCTGGCTGAGTTTGGATGGCTCCTGACCTGTGTCCTGCCTACACCAATTGTACGACATGACAGGTACCGCAACTATTGATTACAGCATTTTCGGTGTGTATGTCTGAGAATTATTGAATAATTACTTGCATACTTAAATGTAAAAGGAAGAAAAATGCTGATGATGTTAAATGTGTGTAAAGCTTGAGATGTAAGTAGCATTTTCATGGAGTGCTTTGCCACATCTACTTAGGACTACTGATTTCAGTGGGTCTAATTCTAAATTTAAAATACATTGTGTAAATATAAACATGAAAGATTTTATTTAGGGAGCTTTTTTATCACATACCCAGTCTGCAGCAATAGGGTTACTCATGCTTCAACTAGAAACAAGTGTTGAAATGTTTCACTAGTTTAGGACCTTGGTGAATGACTGATTTAGACTATGGAAAGTCATGCTGTCACAAGACAGTCATGGAGTATTTGTTGCAAATTAGGGCAGAGAATGTGCTAATCCAGCAAGTTATTGGGCTGTTTCTCTTCTCTAACACAGACATCATGGTTCACCTCAGATGTAGTACCAGACTACTGGATTTCAGGTCTCTAGCTGTAATGCTTGTTCAGAGCATTGATGTGACTCTTTTCTACATAGGAAGAGCTAAACTGCAGACCTGGATTCCCCATAAGATTCTAGGCTTTTTTTTTTTTTTTTTAATAACCCCCCTCAAAAAGGTACTCTGGCTTTCATTGCAGTATCAAGCTAAAAAAAATGGCAAATGAAACACTAGACCAAGCATTCTTAATGCCTCTCTTCTCTCATTTTTTTTTTTTAAAGTTTTCCGCCCATTAGATTTAGATTGCCAAGCTTCAAAAACAAACAAATGTACTGAGGCAGGGCTTAGGGCTCATTAACAACTGTGAAAAGAGTGGATGACTCGAGTCATCTTTGGATCCCAGATCTCAGTGTGTTTAATCAAGACAGCATGAAAAAGATGTGAATGAAAGATTCTAAGAAAACTACTGCAAGAAGGTGGAGTTCTGGTCAAGTGATTTGACATAATTAAATCAACTCACCCCATGTAAGAAGGAGGATTTTGTGATCAGGAAATAGGTGTTGGGATTTTTTGGCAGTGTTTTTTCTAATAGTTGATTTTAACCAACTGGTTAAATGCAAAGACAAAAGAAGTTGTGGTAAAATATGGCATGTTCTGTTGCTTAATTTTTTTAAGGGTCTCTGTTTTGTTTTCCTCTGGAAAAACAAGCAGTTTCCAGAATATGAAACAAATGGTTATCCTTTAATTTCTTCAATAATTTTGTAGTCTAAGTATATTAGCTTCGAACATGGTGACTTTTAGGCTATATGAACTTCCGAGCTTGGTTTTTATAAACAGCTGAAATTTTGGCCAAATCTTAGAGCTTGAGAGTAAGTCTTCAGAATCTGGGTATAGTCTTTGAAGAATGCCAGTGAAGAATGGGAGGGAGATTTTAGTAGTCATGGTGTGTTCTGAGTCATAGGATGAGAGAATATTTAACTTCAAACCTTCTGTGTCCCACAGGCGATGTAACTGAACCCATCCCCACAGGGTTTGGACAGCAGGGTCAGGAATGTCCTGAGCAGCTGCTGAGTGACACTCTGGGAGTGCCAGCCTGTGCTTGCAGCACATCAAATGGTGCTGGTTTGTACCTCAGAGATCACAGAGCAAAGGCAGGGCCAACTAAAAGAGGCACAGTGCTGTAAGAAAAAAAAAAAAAAAATAGGATGCAGTGCTATAGGGAGCATTAACAGATTGATTAGGCTGGAGCTGTTCCTTGAATTAGTGAGAATATACCAGGAAGATACTTAGGTCTCAAATAGTGCTGTATCCCAGATGTGAAACAACCAGAGCATTAATAGCAGTGCTCATGCTAAAGGGGTTGTATCCTGGCCAAATCTGAAACTGGACTCATTTTGTATCCACACTACAGTAACTCAGCCTAATAGAAACCATTTGTTTTCTGGTCTAAATGGTTGAGTAGGAGTCTCTATGAATTGTCTAATGCTTGTTATCCCATTGTAGCTTGTGAGTTACTCTTGGAAGAAATAGGATGAATCATGTTTTGTGTTGCCTGTAGTATATCTCATACACAGCAATTCAACTTGCTATTAAAAAAAGGAAAAAAGCTTATGAAAAAGAATCCTAATTAGGGATTGAGAATTCATGAGAATCAGAAAATTAATGTCTTCCTGTTCTGATAGGCTGAGTAGTGATTGATAACTACTATTTTTAGGCATTGATGTTGGTATTTAAAGAGGAGAAGAAATTCCTAGATGGTTACTGTGTGTCTGCTATGAAAGATGCCATTACTGTGGTGGTGGTGGGTTATCCTAGGAATGCGAAAGTCTTAATCAAGAAAGAAACTTTATGCTGCTCAACAGCTGTTTTTTTTCCCAGACTTGAAACTGTGGCCTCAAAACTCAGCCTGAATATTAAGAGGCTTCAGAAACACCGAAAAAACAAAATAAGCCACAATTTGGGATGATGTGACAAAATGATGTTTTCATGTTTATTTTTAGAATAGAATTTGTGCATAGTATTTAAGGAAAATTTTATCTATTATCCTCATTTTTACTCACTGTAGTACTTTCCTCTATTCTGTCTTCTTTTTCTCCTAATTCATTGCAAAACTTTCCCTCATCTCAGATCTTTTGTGATCTGAGAAATACCTCGCCTGTAAATTAGCACTACTGCAGTTTTTAGTATGGTATTACAGTGAGTTTGTAGAAGTCCATACGTGTTTGTGGTTGAAAATTAGAATTATTTTTAAAGCTTTTAAAATTTTTCATTGAATGGATGCTTTAAGCCAGGACAACTTAGTATCCCAGGCTGGTGTCTGTCTCAAAACTGAAAGTCTAGATGCTATCCAGTTCCAAAGGAGTGCAAAGTTTTATTTCAATAAATGAAAAAAAAAACCGAAAACAAACCCTGAATACATGAAAATAATTTATCTTATTCCCTGTGTTCATTTTCAGAAAATCTTGTCTAACATTGATTCTAAGTGCTTTGTATATCAAATATTCATGCATTAAAAAAAATGGATCTGTAAAAACCAGAGTCATTGGCAGTACCACTGAGTTTGTAGCTTCATGGTTGTTTTGGAGGACTTCAGTATAGACGTGTAAGAGGACACAGTTTTTGCCCATACAGCATAAGCAGACAAACAAATTGCTGGTATTTCAACAAAAGAGTCTCTGTTGCTCTTCATCACTCTTAAAAGAAGAGACAGGAAAAAGGCTTCAGCAGCCTTACTCTGCAGTGACCTTTATTTCCCTTTTCTGACTACTGTAGTCCCTGAAAATGGGCCAGGCAGACTATGGGCAATGCAGTGCAAAAACACTGTCTTTATGGTTATTAATTTATCCTGGCTCACCGCTTAATCTATGCTTTCAAAATGCCCTGACTTATGAGGCAAAGAGGGAATGTAGAATTGTGAGGGAAACTGTGGAGCTTCCCTTGCTCTAAGCACTTTTTCTCATTTAAATTCTGTGGAAATCCCACTGTCATTGAGTTCTTTGTGAATTAAGCTCATAGCAGCTTTGTCGTGTGCGGCATTTTAATAAGGTCAGACTTAGAAATTTGTTAATTTACTTCTTGTCTACTCACCATCGTGTCCTTTCTCTGTTCTAGTAGAATTTGTACAAGCTGTAGCTTAATGTTTGGGTTTTTTCTTTTCTCTGAAGGAATGCAGACACTGTTACAAAATAAGCCTTAGGCTCTTCCCCATGCCAGGGACTGTGCTCAGCCTTGTTGCTTGGAAGAGACATTTTTCAATTGATCAAAAGAGACATAACTGAGGCACAGAGAAATACCTAGCCAAGTGGAATAAGGTTCAGGATTGCAGATTTCCTTGTAATGACATAAAATCTAAACACTTTTTCTTTTAATGAATGCTAATAGTGAGGTAGGGACTCTTGGAACAGGAAACCTTGTTAGGCTTAAGGAAATGAATGAATTTGTTCTCCTGCATTTTTGTTTTTCCCACAAGCTGGAATTTTAGTTCTCCGTTCTCATCCAAGGAAGACATGCAAAGAGATTCCATGACCTGAGTTCAGCCAGACTGAAAGGAAGATTGTGAGGGGCCAAACACAATCACAAATCCATCATCACTAACTATTGATCTGAGTGGCTGTGTATGCAGAGAATAGTACTGGTTTGTGAAGTTTCTCAGAGCTGACTTCCAGAAGCTTTACTAGGGCAGACTGTTAACAAGCTCTTCTGAGCTCATAGGAACAGTTTTAATCCCTGTTTTTTCTTGGAGCAAGTCCCTCATGTTAAATACAAAATAATTTTCAGTTATGAAACATGCATCAGTTACCTTAACTTCATGTGTGTGGTGGTTAACCTTGTGACATTTCACCTTGTGCATTTATTGAAGTAAAAGTATACATTGTTTTAGTAGTTCCTAGTCATGTTATACATAATAACATAGTTTTATGATTGATAAAATAGGTAAAATCATAGATACTTCAAATGAACTTGCATCTCTTTGGTTTTTCTATTTTGCTACTTAAATTTAGTGCACTCTTAAATCTGTAGCCACCCTTTCACCAAACAATTTCAGTGTTTTGCTTTTATATGCTTAAAGATCTTATTGAATACTGCCCAGAAGCAGCTGAGGGGAGAAGAGCTTATAAAAGTGTAGTATCTGATATTTAGAAGAAAAAAGGAATTTTAAAAATCTTCTTATTCTGGAGTTCTTGTCTTGAAATGGTTTCCCTTTCAGTGACATGGAGTTGAGGTTTGTATTATACATCCTATCAATGTGGTGGCATGTATTTCTGTTGGAAAGGTGATGGAAATATAGTAAAACTTAGAGGATGTATTTATCACCACTACTAAGGGGGTGTAGTGCTTATGAAACATCATATCAGTAATATCTGGTTTGGGGAGCAATTTCATTTGTCATGTTTGTTTTTCTACAAGTATTCCCATTTGGAAAAATACCTAACACCTTTGGTTTGTCTATCACAATAGCATTAGCATCTGTAAAAGTTCCAGGACTGAAGTTGGTTTTTTCCCCCTTCTTTATTTTTCTTACTAAAATATTCTCTTGTCCTGCCTATGCCAGTACCTCCCTCATACAAAACACCTGGTGTCATTCATGTCATTCTTGATGTAAAGCTTATTAAAACTGATCTGAAGCCCTTTATCCATAGGTGGTGAGGCAGCAAGCTTATCCTGCTGTGTCAGTTAGATGATGTTTTACAACTTTTATTTAGCAGTTAAGAATGTTGATTCCCAAGTTTCATTCCACAAAGTATTGAGAGATTTGCTGAAGCCATGGATCTATTAAGATTAGGCCTGGTTGTCGTGATATTAATAGGTAGTAATATGTTGCTGCATATTTAACAGTGAAGATTAAGTAAAAAAAAAAAACTTGTGAAGGTTTGCTTCAGACATAAATGTGCAGACTTGGATTAAAAGTAGGATCTCTGATATTTAAGCTTTCAAGGGCACACATGTTAAATAACTCCAGTCTGGTAATACAAGTTACTTGTCTGTCCATATTTTCATGTGCATCACCTTAACCTAGTTCTGGGGTTTTTTAAAATATCATTATAGAACCATTGAGGAATTTATAAACTGGATAATACTCTGCAGTCTGTCCTCTTCTCACTCGTGGACTTACACCCACCCTAAAGTTGACTTTGAATATATTCGTGACAATTTTTGCCTTTTAAAACATGGAAACTATTTCCTTTACATTTTAGTGAAGGAAATCTGGCCACAAAGCAAGTAATTTTTCTTCAGAGACCTGTTATGTGGAGTTCTGCTGTCCAGACACCAGAGGTGAGTAACATATTTGTGGTATTAATATAAAAAAACTAGTACTTCACATAATGGTAAGACACAGCAACAAACTAGACTTTAGAATTAACAGGGGAAAGAACTGGCAGAACACGGTTTCCCTGCAAACAAGTTCAAGTTTGTGGATGCTTTTTGCAGCTGCATCACGAGGGTTTTTTTCCTCAGTTGTTATCTCTTAAGCCATAGAAAAAAGCATAAGCATGCTAAAAACCTGTTTTGTGATACTGTGTCTCAGATGAATGTGGTTGGCTATGCTCTATTTCCTTGGAAGTCTTTAGGGAGTCTTAAAAGTTCTGATCAAAATCCTGCATCTCTTGTGCATGACACAGTAAAACTATTTTGGCCTTCAAAACGTCTACTTTCACATTTTTAGAAGAAAGGAATGTTAAACTGTGCTCTAAGGGATACTGTAATCTGCAGATTATCAGGGTGAAGAAGGGCTGTTGTTGCATGAAAATGTGTGACAGTGATAGAGACTTTAAAATCCTGCAGCTGAACCTCAACAACTCCTTGTCCCTTTTGAGTGGAGCTCCCATAACAGTGGTTGTATCAAGTGCTTTGAGGATTAAGGGATGGACAGCCTCCACATTGTGCTCAAATCAGTGTCACAACAATTACTGCACCAGCACAGTACTGCAGTAAATCCTGCTGTGGCCAGAGAACGGTGAACTCCTGGTGGGCTTTTCTTTGCCAGGTCTTTTGACGTACTGTGATGGGTTTCCATTTTTGGTTGTTTCTTGTTTTCAGTGGCTGGTCAGCCTTTCTCTCTGTCTTTCCTGTGATAATCTTAGCAGTTAGGAAAGCTATGAATGTTTTCACTCATGTCCAGCAGCAGAGGAGTAACTTCACAAACTTATTCATGGCATATAATTATATGGCAGCAATACCTATCTGCTTCTTTCTCTATTTGCATGAATACTTCCATAAGTCTTTAAATTTCTTGCATTTCTATTTGATCTTTCTCTGCATTTTTTTAACTGTCTGTTCAGTGTGTTGCCATCATTGTGTTTTCCTTTGTTTAGTGTTTCTAAATTATACTCTTCCTTTTTTTGTTCTTCTCCAGGCTTCTGCTTATCTCCAGCGTAACTTCCTTCTCACTGTGTCCCCTGATAATTAATACTTCCATGCCTGGAAGGACTTGCCTTCAACATGTACAGTTCAAGTCCTGTTTGTTTTTGTCTCTGTCACTGTCTCAATTCCCAGATAGTTCTTGTACGCTATAATTTGTTTCTTCATTTACAGAATTGGAGCTTTTGCTTTTTTGCTCTTCAGTGTTCTGTGTAGTCTCCTTTGCCAGTGTCTCAATCTTTGTCCATCCATACCCTCTTCTAAATTCTGCCAGCAGAGTTTTTTCCCTAACCACCCTCTTTGTCGAAAGCATCTCCAGCTTTTATCTTTAAAACCTTCTAACTTCCTCTCACATGCCTGACTTTGTAGCCTTTACTTTTTTTCCGAATACATTTCTGAAAGTATGTTTTGGTCCACAGTTTTTGACAGCAACATTGTAAATATATAAAGCAGTATCATGTCAGTAATAAAATAATGCTTTCCCTGATGCCTTCCTACTTCTTTAACACTCTGTATATAATAAGAGCGTGAGCTCCTGTTATTTTTTCTCTTGGTAAGGCATAATGTTCCTTCTAACTATGTGTCTCTTAAAAGGCAGCATAACTGTATATCACAAGTTGGATTCTGCCAAGAGATGCAATACAAACCAGTTCTGTAAAAACATTGTCTGAGGGACTGATGAACCTTTGAGACATGGCTTAAATTAAAAATAGGAAGCAGTGTCCTCAACATTTAAATTCTTTTACCCTGTTGTGGGGTGATGAGCAGCCTTGGGTTATACGAATAAAATGTTTTGTAGTTGTTGTTTTATTTTGTTGGAATGGGAAACGCTTGACTTAAGTATTAAACATGCTCAAAGTAAACAAGAAATAGCTGATTTGTAGCCATTTACATCAGGATTTCTGTGTTTGAAATCTGAACAAAATGTGCTTTTTCACTACCAGTGAATGTTTTGCTTCTCTACCAGGAAATTTCATTATGCTGAGGTCATTTAGCTTGGGATAAATAGGTAACTGGGGCTGAAGCTGAAACATTTAGCAGAGTTACATTTTCATTCTGTTTTGCCAGTTACGTTGGTTTTCCCCGTAATTTTAATCCCCCATTACTTGGTCTCTTAATCTCACAGGATTTGTTTTCTGAGGATGTTATGTCCTCACAGCTCATCTCTCTGCCTTCTTGTATATTTGTGGGGTAGTATGTTATGGCCTGGCTTATGATTTATGTGATAGTACAAAAGCTTCTTGGGTTACAAGGGCTGTGGACTTTTTGTTTGTCACATACCATTTGCTTTTCTAAAAAGAGTTCAGAGGATGAAATGCAAGATTGAACCATGCAGTGCTTGAAGGGATTGGTTTTTCTTTTCTCTTTTTCTTTATTTCCCTTAAGCAGACTTTTCCATCCTCTTACCGTGGCATCCAGGCAAAACTTACTTCCTTCTGTTTCTCCTGAGGCAATGCTGTTTCCCCTTGTTTAATTTCCCAGTGTCCCCTGTAACAGCGTTCCTAAATATGTTTCCTTTAGCCACATGGGCCATTGTTTTTACTGTTTCAAAAGGATTTGAGAAAAGGCTTAGCAATGTACAGAAGGGAAACACAAACTTGCCAAAGCATAGTAAAAGTCTGTGGGGTGTTTTTTTGGGTTTTTTCAAGTGTCTGCACTGTGTCCTTCATGCACTGAAATGCAGCTCTGTGCTGAGGCTGGATTCCCTCTTAGCTACATGTGCTCCTTCTGTGGGCAGAGCAGTGTCCCCTGGCAAACATCTCCTGGTGTAGTTGTGCTTGTGCTGAGAGCAGGGCTCCAGGCAGGTGGCTCAAGGCACTCCTGCCTTGCTGACCCTGCTCCTCTGTGTGGCTGAAGGCACTGACATTGTCTCTGGAGGTGCTGTGTCATCACAGATCTCGGGAACTCAGGTAGCTCCTGATGCTGAACTGAGATAAACCTTTTATTTACTGTTGTGCCTCAGAGAACCCTTAGCATAGTCTGGTAGGTCTAGTGTTTGCAGAAATCATGATTTGCTTACTTTTCTTTTTGACATTGGCAACCATCACTTCAACAGGAAAGATGTCAGGCAGTCCCAATACTAATGTCAGAATGTGTTTATACTGAGTTCCTCCTGTGCAAAGACTCTGTAGATCCCATTTCAAATGGCTGTATAGAGCAGCCACTGACTTCTATCTGCATAGTTTTACTGTGGGAATTGTAATTGCCTCCTCAGATAATGACACATTTCTTGAGAATTGCACTCAGTGTTAAAATGCTAAATCTGCTAAACACTAAATCTGTCCATGATTCATTGCAAAGTGTTTGGCTCAATTGTTTTTCCCCTAAATGAGTTAACATTTCAACATCCTCTTGTTTTTCAGAGGAAATCCTTAAGACAAGTGACTGGGGAAGAAAAAGGCAGAGTGTCCAGCAGAAGTGTTGGATCAGACACAGCTACTTCTTGTCCTATAGAAACTGGACAACCACCTGATGAGTTTCACCTATCTCCTTCTAAACAATGTTGGATCAAGGAGGGATCCTCCCATTATGGAGGCTTTCCAGGATTCAGTAGCAGTGATGGAGTATTAAGGGAACTGGATGATGGACAATTTGACCAGGAAGATGGAGTCACTCAGGTCACGTGTATGTGATAAGTAAGTAACTGCATCAAATGGACATGTACATAAATCACATAAATGGATTTTTTTAAAAAATTACACTACTTTAAATGTGTTGGTATAATCCTATGACTGTTCCCAAACTCCTTTTGTGTTTTTCTTACTTTCCATGTTGTGTTAATCCTACTGTAGTAATAATACTACTGCAAAATAATTTGGTTTTCTGTCTGTCTTTAATAGTATAGCTACGTGACTTGGGTGCTCTGCTAACTTGTCAATGCTTTTGACAAGCAAGGAAACAAAAGCTGCAAAACAGTGACAGTTTGAATTGTGTGAGAGAGAAAGGAATGAGGATGTTTAGAATTTTCCACAAGCTGGAGGAATGGCTTTGGGTTTGTTTGGTTGTTTGGGGTTTTTAAAGGATGTTGTAAATATTGGTGGGGGAAAATGAACTGTCTGGCTGTTGTTAAGTTTTGATATAATTTTCACTTTATTTGCCTTGCGTAAGTTCAAAAGCCTAGAGAAATGTCAAGTCTTACACTAGAGTGACTAGAGTGTTAATAATATAAGCTACATTGAGACTTGGTATGGACAGAAAAACTCAGGAGGCTGTAGGTAGGTAACTTGCTCCTGGAATACAACTTCACCTATGCTGTTTTCACAGGGTTCCTTGTACGTGTAAGCCAGGAGCTTATAGCTTGTATTATAGTGATCATGATTACTTGCAAGTGGAAATTAAGAACTGCTCATCCCCTGAAAGATAACTTGCAGTCTGTAAACAAGTAGTTTGAGAAGCTCCCTAGGAAGCATTGAGAGCAATGTGCACAGTGATGCTGCTAATGCGTAGGAGGAGGATGTAGGCTAAACTTCATAGGCAGTATTAGATGGATGTATATATAAAAATGTCTCAGCTAAATGTATCTCACACTGGATAAAGTATATTGAGCTGCATCCAATACCAGACTTGATGTTCAGAGGAAAGGATCAAGTTGCTGTGTTTCCATCCTTACTGTGGGAAGGAGCTGCTTGCGTTAAGGGAGGTTAATGCTGGCAAGGTGCTGTGGGGAGAGGAACAAACAGCAATTGCTTTTATGCTGCTGTCCAGAAACTGTATTTCAGAGGAGAAGCCAAATAAAAATGCATCTCCAGAAGCTAAATGTGATGATAACTACAATGTGCATTTTTAATTTAGTTCTAGAAGCAAAAAAAAAATATAAATGCTCATCATCTCTAAGCTAGTGCAAAATAATTCGGTCAAAGTAAGTCAGAACAGAACTGAGCAAATGAATTCATAACTCCACTCTCAATGTTTGCAGCACAGCACACACATCACCCAGGGATTTTGGTACCTGGCTTTGTGTGTTGTGCTGCCAACATAGATGTCATGAATCTACAATATGACATTTACCTACAACACCCTGTTCCCCATGGATGGCATCCCACCAGCTGCTGTGGGACTCTGCCTAATCCACAGTAGTAGATGCTGGCAGTATATGCAGTGGGCAGATTAATGCAGTGACGGGAACACCAACAATTAACTTCAAATAAGCTCCCCAGGAGATGGCCAGGATAGTGGAGGTTCAGCTGCAGTCTCAGAGCTGTGCAGAAAGAACATGGGCAGTAGCTGCTTATTTCAGTAAGCAAAACTAATTCATGCAGGAAAAAAGTTTAATTTTATAGGGCAGGGAGTAGGGGGAAAACCCATTCTACTGACATAATTAGCATAGGGGGAGCTTGAAATAATATACTTTGGAGCTGCTTCCTGATTCACTTATGAAATTCTTACTGGCAGGCTTGCTTATTTTTTCTTTAAAAGAGCAACTCTTAACTGTTTGTAGCAGGCTGGGGGGTTTTCTTCCCAAAAAAATCTACAGCTCTGGAGATTTAGCTTCAACTTCTTTTTCCCATTTCGTGCTGTGGGGAGTGGTGGGAACACCTTGAATAGGAGGTACAGTAAGAAACCCCTTCTGGCAAAGGCTCTTCTCCCAGCTTTCCCACCAGCATCTCGAGGTCAGGGATGTGAAGCATGAGCCTTGTGTTCATTCCCTGTCTGGGGACACTGTAGGTAGGATGATCCCCCTGCTGACAGGGAGAGTTCTGGGCTGGGTGTCCCTGCAGAGCCTGCCCCAAGTGCTGGTTTCTCTTGTGGCACTTCTTGGGGAGCACTGGTCATGGTCACAAGCAGCAGGGATCTCCTCCATGGGACACAGATGGGGAAGAAATATGAAAATACAAGTTAGAGCCATCTCTGGCAGAAAGCTAGATAACTCTAGCATATTAAAAATGAAGTAACAGCTGGTCTCGTGCAACCTGGAATATGTTGTTCTATTTCTAGAAGTATTTTTTTATGAGTTATCCAAAACTTGTGTGTGTGTAGTTTTAACCACTGGTCATTCTCCATACAAGTCAAATCTGTAAAATGGACAAAAATTAGTCCAAAACTCCAGTTCTGAATATTTCAAGTTAGAGTGTGTAAAGTATATCAAAGAAATAACCTTTTATAAAGCAAGATCCATGCTTTAGATAGATAGTGAACCCTAAACCAAAACTGAGCTACAAGTATTTAAGTAAGTTACAAACTATAAAGTAGTAAATTTAATGCAGTTACTCTTTATAGGATGCATTCATTGGATAAAAATTACTTAACTTTTAACTGAGGTCTTTCTATATCACCCATTGAAAGTGCAGAAAATTCAAATAAAATAGTATCTTTCTAAGAGAAATATTCTCCTTACAATTACAGAGAGACTGTGTTTTGGAACTAGAGTGGAACTAGTATGCCCTGGATGTCCACAGGTACACTAGAATATCATCACTTTTAGCAAGAAGGGCTTATTTTAAAATGAAATAAAGCCATAATCTTTTTCAGCAGCCCTCAGTTTTAACTGTGCTTTAGTCCTTGCTCATGAATCTCACAGGTGTTGACAATGCTGCAAACCTCTGAATTTCTTTTTATTGCAGTATAACTATGCTAAATTGTTTCCTCTGAACCCACTCAGCAATTCATGGATTGTTAAGAGCAGCTGGGTTTTTTAATGTCATTTGTCTCATCGTATCAAAGTTGCCTGTGCTGTAGAAATATTCATCTGAATTGTGTGCTTTTGGTAGTCAGGGCAAGTTGCTTGCTCAGCCTGTGTGAAGACAGTGCCAGAATTATCTGATTTCATGCGCTTGACCACTCATCTTCCTAAGGCTTGGATCCTGAAACTGAAAAAATTGAAAATGCTTCTAAAACAAATTATGGAAAATCTTCTGGTTTGTTCCTTGTAGTAAAAAATCCTGAAAGACAACTCTATCTTACTTGGATAAGTGAAAAAGTAAGGGTGCATTTTGGGCATAGCAGGTTTGATTTCAGATCCTCATCACCTGTCTGGCACAAACCTGAGCATTAAGGTTTGCCTTTACTGGTGTGGTTTACTGTCCATTCAGTAAAGCAGCTCTGTAAATCAGAAGAATTCTCTGAAAAAAATAGTTCAGTACACTTTTTGTAGTCAATAATAAGACTTCAGGCAGGAGCTTGTGTGTTTGAAATGTAGTAAGGAAACCCCTCTCCTGACCGTGACAACAGAAATGCTCTGCAACTGTTAGAAAGAACAGATGGCAGCCATGTTCATGAACCTCTGCAAAAGACTGTTTATAATTTCTGATGCTTAAATCGTTTGGAGAGGAAATAGTTTTCTAATGTTTACAAACAGGAAGAAACTGTCCACGGTTAAATATTTTGTACTTTGCTTATAACTGTCAGAACAGTTTATTTACATACCTGGTCAACTGCAATAAATGGCTGCTTCACTTGTTTCTGGTCTGTAAAATATTTTCTTTTTGTATAGGTTCAAACGTTTTCTATAGTTCATATAGGAAGGTTCTCACCATTAGAAGTACTTACCAAATCAGTTACCAGTTTAAGATGTTTGTCTCACACTGGTGTTAACTGGGTTAGATCAATGTATACCTTGTCTCAAGCTAAAATTACCTGTTTGCAGTCTTGTCTGAACAGCAAAGCCTGATAGAGTTAATGCCATCTAGTAAAAGCTCCTTAGGTTTTCCCTGTTCTTAGTACATTCACCTTTTGAAGGCAAAAAATGGACATTGCTGTCTTGACAGTTCTCTGTGGCTTAACACCATAGCTGATGTGCTGGAAGATGTGCTAAGTCAAAGGTGAGGAAAAACCCCAGTGACAAAGGAAGAAGTCATTTGACAGTGAGTCTTTGCTTACAGCCTTTGTGTCTGTGACATGCAGTCATAAATGTGCTTATTCTGTATCTAGAGGGCCTCTTCTGCATTTCCCGTATTTTAACTGTGGAACCAGCATGTTCTGATTTGAGGGGTGTATAAATTTGAGGTCTGACTTGCAAGTTCCTAATGAGTATTTTATTTCTCTGCTTCGGAAAGAAGGACGACTTCACTTGAGCACACCTTGTAGCAGAGAGGGCGGAGCACCCAAGGAAACAGTTGCAGTGTTCTCAGACATGAAAAAAGAGAATAACTTGTCAAAATATAGTGGTATGGATAAAGAAACAGTTTAATTTTATCCTTTTTTTACAATATAATTCAAAGACAGTCTCAGTTTCCCTATGATGTTAAGTCTAAATTAAACTTGTTAATATTTATTAGACAAATCAATGGTTTGCTTAGGCTAACTGAAGTTTTATGGTACCATCCAGGCACATGTGTGTACACAGTACTCATGTAAACAATAGCAAGGGAAAATACAAGCAGTGTCTCACTTAGGCCTTATATAAAATCAGCTTAGTATAGCAAGTCAACTTTACAGTGCAAATCTGAATGAGAATAAACAGGATTCAAACTTCCAGAGTTTTGTTTTGAAGTTAAACTCTTAAAGCTTAAGAGGAAGAGGTTTAAAATTATAATGCAGTCCTGAGCACCACATCATTTTCTTCAATTTTGTAGAGGAAATGTAATTAGCAACACCAGTCCCATGTTTTTGCCTGTCCCAGTCACCATGGCCAATATACACATGCAGAGTGACTGTACAAAGGAGCCACACCATGGATGGTCCTAGAGCAGAACAGCAACGAGCTAAATACATTTTACTACCTCCAGAAAACATCCTCCTATCTGCAGTACAAACTCCAAGGTATCTATCAAAATCAGGTAACCTGGTCTATACAAGGCAAGTTACAGCTAACTGTATAGACAGTAACTAAAGCTACTTCACTCTGACAACATTTCATGCAATTACCCTGCTGACAGTTAAATACAATGATAAACATGAGACAAGAAGCTGCTGAGGAACACAGCTGTTGAAGTACTTAAGCTTAGTCTCTCAATTTTGTCATTGTTTATATTCCCTTTAGATCCAGGTGGTAACAGTTTCTTGAGGTGTGCTTGATTCATACAAAGAAAAATAGAATTTAAGGCATGTTTAGTATATTATGAAAAAACACTTAGTAAAAATATGTGGACTCCCTTCTTTCCATGTAAATGTAGAAAACAAAGTGTAAATTACTGAAAATAGCTGAGCTAGCCCACTCTGACCTGCTGAAAGAAACAGAGGGCTTCTGTCAACCTCAGAGAAACAAGCTAACTTCTAAAACAGCAAAGCAAAATTCATTCAAGAACACTGCTACTGCTTTTAGACCCTGCATTCATGTACACTTTGCAGTATTTCTCTCATATGCATCTCTAAAGCATTTAATTCTATCCTTCTAGACAAAACACAATTAAGCAGCACTCATGGAAATTGTCAGTTATTGCAAATCTGCAAACACAACTTGAAACAGACACCTGATAGGGAACCAGAAGCATGAATCCAAATCTTTCTGTCAATATGGTTAAGGTAAGTGAAGAGAAACAAATGTATGTTGAAAACACAAGTAACTCTTGCAAAGAATTGGGTTTGATATTTCAGGTCCTTAGCATGTTTTGACTAGGAATACAAGCAGAGACTGTGCCAGTGTGTTATGTAGTGTAATGTGAACAGCTGAGGTATAATCTGTAAGCAGTTGCCATAAATATGCACAGGTATTCTTTAGAGAGGTTGTGGACTGGAGAACAGCAGAAGTCTGCCTTAACGGGACAGCACCTGTCCCCTGCTGTACACAAACCTCCACTGCTGACAAAAAAAGTCCAGAAAGTGTGTTAGATCTATATCAAGAATATATATGTTCAATACCATAGTGGAATTGTCCTTTTGGTTAATACTATAGATCCTGTTAGCATTTGGATGTACACATACAGCAGTATGCACATCCAAAAGTAAATCTTCAAAACCATTTAAAAAAAATAAAAGGTAAATTAGGAATAAGCTACATTGCAAGAAGCTTCCTGAAGAATTATATATTTAAGGTGATAATCTTTGAACTAAGACTTAATATAGCTACTGCATTACAAAATGGCTTGCTGTGAAATCATAATCTCACTTTTTCCCCACCCAATCAGACACATCTTCAGGATTGTGATTCAATGATTGTTTAGCAGCATTTTTAGAGAACTGTAAATTCTTTTATTAACAGGCATTATAAACAGATACTACTACTTTTATTTAAAAACCATGAGTGCCACATTGATGAATATACAGCTCATGAATAACTTAGAAGTATTTCCCATATTAAAAGGCAATGCACACAGCATACAAAAAGTATACTAAACAAAGCTATGAGGATACGTGATTGAAGTGTCTAAAGTGATATATACAGTACATAATTAACGTTTTGTTTATATTCAGTACAGCATTCTGTACTGCTCTTCCCATTATGCCTCACTCTCCCCTGACACTGAATTTTGCACTTCTTCTTCCAAAATTGGTACAATCAGGTTATCCTTGGACATCAGATTATACTTCATCACAAACTTAGTGAACCGGTGACACAAGAAAGTTTCATTCTGGAGGTGAAAAAAGGGGAAAAAACAGTATGTACAGAAGGATTATTTGAAGCCATTATGAGGAACATGCTGAACAAATTGCCTGCTTCTACGGTAATTGTCACATTAGATTTACAGGTCTTAGTCAAGCTTAAATAGTACATTTACTGCCTCTTTTATATCTTTACTGGTTGCTTATTGTGACTACAAATACTAAGAAACCTACTGAAATTGAGGCTTCAGTCACAGCTCAATTTAACAGCACTTAGACAAGGATATATTGCAATATTTAAAAGTATGGTTCTGAAATTCCTCCTGCATGCACTATCTCCTACACAACAGGGCACAATCATTTGTTCCAGAAACCTTAAGTGAGGTTTGCCAAAAGTTTCCTTTTATATTTAGCTGTACCCCTTATCTCCTATCTATTAATTTCTACTTTTCCATTAGCAAAAAAGAAGGTTATTGGTGGTACACAAGTTGCCCTCAATTATTCTGATCCTTTACAGTTACACAATTATAATTCCGTAACTGTTGTGCAACATACAAAAAGAGGAAATACATATATGTAAGCAATACTAACTGCACTCAGTGCTTGAATACATTCAGGATTCTTAAATACAAGATGAATTTGAGTTGTCTGTACAAAACCCTCAAATTCTGGCATTTTATCTGAATGAAGGGAAACCATAACTGAGTACACTAATTACATAAATGATTTATGTGTATATGTAAGTATAACAGCGTCTCAGTTCTTGTAAAACTGGAATCTACTGTAACCAATCCTTCATTTGAATATGTATCTTCTAGTAGGACTAAAATATTTTATACAATTCCATCACAACTGTAACTTCAGTAAATACCCTACTTTCAAGATGTAATTTCAAACTACTTACTTCATATTCATCAAATATCTGCCGGTGATGAAAATAGGCGTGTGAAAATATTCTGTAAATCCTTCGGCACACTGATCCTAATTTGGCTACAGAGGATTCCTTTATGCTAACCCTGTAAGCAGCAGGAGAAGGGTTACACAACTGCTCTAATGAAATGACTACTGAAACACATGTTGACATAAATTTTGTTAAAACTCTTCTGTATAACTGCATATGAAATTTAGGCTTGTTGGTGCAAGCTCCACATTTATAAATTGACTCTTGAGAGTACTCTCAGAGTACTTTCTGTACTCTGTACAAAAAAAGTTCTGCCTGTAATTAATTAATCATGATCAATTATTCTGGTAAAGGCTGGATTTCTGATTTCTAGGGTTTATGGGCAAAAAAAGAAGAGACTTCCAGTTGCACCTCCTTGTCTACACTGAATTCCTAGAGAAGCACAATTCTGACTTCTGCAGGGCGTTCTCTGATGTGACCTGCCCATTCAGTAGCCTGTCTCTGTCTTCTGTGATTGCCATGTCCCACAGTAGGTTGGTGTTGGCTTCTGGAGTGTTGGTGCTGTCATGTTGAAGGCGTTTGAGGTGCAGCATCTGTCCAAAGGCCATCCTCTTTGTCTAGGTGGGCACTACTCCAATGGAAGCCTCATACCACTAACAGCTATCACTAAAACAGTTTTTACCTAAAAAGCATCCCTTAGCTCCAGTAAATGGCAAACTATTTGAATAAGCCAGAATTCTTCCTTGGCTTAGAAGTGGTAATACGCCTCCCAACTCCTAAGAGCTGCAGGATTTTTGATAGTTCCAACAGTAGTCCGTGAAAAATGCATTACACCTCTCCCTGGGCTTTGTCACTGTCTTAAGTTCCAACCTCCTCCCTCCTCTGAAGAGAAAATGTTTTTACCTGCTGGGGAAATATTTATTGCTATTCAGAAGACATGCAGCTCCATCAAGTGTGTGCCTGGTGTAGTCTATAGCAGGACACTACAGAAACAGACAGTGAGTGAGCACATGCATGACATTGTCAGAACTTCTTTAAAAAGAAACATTATATTTCCTGATGCTTTGAACTTCACTGGTCATTTTTATTCCCAGAAGTTTCATGTAGCTTGTCTAAAGGTATGTATAACTAGATTTCCTCCTTGAGTCATTTCTTTTCTCTGCTTCACAAACCACGTAAATTATTTCAAGAAAAAAGTTACTATGGCAATGCCATTAGGCACGTGAGTAGTGAATTTTATGCCTCTCCTTGAGCAAAGCTGTACAATAAAAATACATGCTGGGAGTACACTGACAGGAAAGATATCACAGCTCTTTTGTTTCCCACACAGTCAAGCTGCCAGACTTGCTCTTTTACAGGCTCTGAAACCAAACCTGCACCTATATATATATATATATCAGTGTGTAACAAGCCGTCCCTGGCTCTGCAATCAAGTACACCTAAAGGAAGAACTGAGCCAGACTGAGAGAAGGAACGTCTGTCCATTGTCCATTCACCAATTTCAGGAAAAAAACTTGTCAGTTGTACATTTCTGTCAGCAGTTCAAGGTTCCATCACCCCCTGTCTGACCATGAGTTGGTAGCTACTGCCATGGAAAACAGGAGATGAATGCTGCACGCTCAGAGATAAAAAGAAGCCTGAAGTTCTCCAGTCTAGCTGAGGACAACACTGCCAGACATGCCAAGATGCTGAGTAGGGATAGGGGTTAAAGGGGAGGGAGGGGGAAGTTGTCTAAATCACAACATCTCAGGAAAGTAAAAGCAGAACAAAAGGAAAAAATCTTACAGGACAGAAAAGATAAGGTTAAAAAGAACCAATACCTTATTCTGGAAGGTGAAATACAAAGATAAATATGACAAACTGCACTACCATCATAACCAAAGGCAACAAAGACTTTCTGAAGGCAATATTATTCCAGACATATCAAGTGGTTCAACAGAAGATCTGAACAAAGTTTGAGCAAACTGGACATGGAGGAAGACAAGCTAATGCCATCCTGATAAACCCACTTGACTAGAAACATTTTTATGACTCCACCACCTTTTTGGAGTAACTGCCCTAAGAATGAGCACATGTAGTCATGTTTGGAGTGTCAGGCTTACACTGTGGATCAAGGCCAACGTTTGAAGATGAGAGCCTATTCTCAGCATGGACTCTTCTATCAGCTAAACAAAGGGCTTTTTTCCATTGAGTTTCAGGCAGGCTCAACACCAACCCAGAGAGGAAAGGGGAATGTTCAAAGCTGCTAATATTGAGGTAAAAAAGCAGTTCCTTTTACCTCATCCTGTTTTACAGAGGAACACTACAGAATAGCAAAGAAGAGTAGCTCAAGTGATATTCTTAACCTACAAAAGCTCTCACTTTGACTAAGAAGCTACCTCTCACAGGCCCCCCCATGAATCTATGAACTGTGAAAGAAAATTCCTGCATCACTGCAGTCAGTTTTCCAAAATACCTCCTTACCTCTTTGGGAGTTTTATGAGCTGCACAAAGAAAAATCCACTGTTCAGTTGCTGTCATCTGAGTACATGTGTCAGGGTGACATTCACTCTGTTAAAACAATTGTTCAGTTAAGAAAAAAACCCAGCAGCAAAAAGGAGCTGATCTTTTCAAATCACTTCCTTGCCCTGTCCACCCCCCAAAAGGGTTATTTGCCATAAGCCCTTAATATCTTACAGAACCTCCAACCACTGCTTAGCCCTGTGTGTATATATTTAGAAGAAAGCTCTGCAATCTACACAGAACAAAAAAAGTCTCCTCTCTGACAGAATACAAGTCTCAAGAAAAGAATTACCTGAAGCTTGACAGCTAGTCCATTCAGCTCAAGGCAGAATTGTCTAAAAGAAATTGAACACAGCATCAAAATCAGCTATTTGTTTCCTCACTGCAAGTATCTCGTAAAAAACAGGTTAGACAGTCTGATCTTCATACCAGCAGATGTTTTTTTTACTCAGCTGAACAATTATATTTGAATTCTTCACTGACAGCAGAGGCTGAGTTTAACATCATTTAGTGGAAGTGTCTGAGATACCAACTTTGTTATGAAAGAAAGTGCTATTTCATAAATAAAGATAAAAAAATTAAAAGAATACATCAAGAAAATTAATTTAAGAGTGTAAATATTAAGCTCATATAGCTGGATTGTTCCATCCTTCTAAGATGTACTTCCAATCAATTAAGGGGCTAAAGTCCCACCTCAGGTCATTAACAGAGTGAGACCTCTGGAATACTGCTTTCACTGGAATGTATCTGAAAGTGCATTCCTGAACTTTACAGAACTCAGCCCTCCATCCTACAAGAAAATCTGAATAAATTCTGCAAAACTCACAAGTCATAGTGACAAGTCACTTTTATGAATCTGGAATTTTTTGGAGGTATGTGAAAGGACAGAAGGAATTCTTAAAATATGACTTCTCAACTGTATGTAGATACTTATTCCTTTCTTGAGGATTCCCTGTTGTCTATTGGAACTATTGCAGATAAGAGGAGAGAAAATGTGAGGCAAAAAACCAAAGTGTCTGAATCTAGGAGGAGCTTAGAAATGTTCTTATTCCAGAGTATACTCAATAAAGTGAAAAAAGATGCTTTTAAGAAAAATGAAAAATAAAAATCAGGACAAAAGGATTACTACATGTGTATTAATAACTACACTACAACTGAAAAATACTTTAAGGCACAACTTTCCAAGGCTGACTGTATTTATTGTACTGCAATTAAAAAAAGAGGTGGGCAAAAACGTTCGTTTCCTTACAAGCAGAAGAAGAACTGTAAGACACAGGTACTCTTGCTGTCCCCACCTATTTGCCTGCAAGTTTCAGAAAAAGCACTGGGAGCATCTGGAAATCACATTACCCGTTAGCGGAGATGAGGAACTGACAATACTATGAGAAAGTGCTATGGAAATTCATGACTGTATCTTCATATTCAAGAAGCGAGGTACAATTATTTTCTTTTAAAAAAACATTAAGATCAGAGCACATTATAAATCTTTAAAAATAACAGGGAATTCAGAAAATAATACCAGTATTTAACAGTGGAAAAATCAAGTTTCATTTAAGTTACTTTTGATGTGTCACAGTCAAATAGATTCACTACCAGCAATGAACAAAACTTAGAACCAAGACAGAATGTTGACAAAAGATGGATTTTTACCTTAAATGTTCATACTTCCATACACCTTCATCCTGGCCTTCAGGAGGTTCAAGGATCTTATCAATGTTGGAACAGTCTGCCCTTATGTTTTGTTGAATATACTGGTGGGGGGGAAGTAGAAATAAAACTAGATCTTGTTATAATTACAGTAAGACAGTATGTTTAGGACATTACATCTTGGAGGGCCTTAGTTTTTGCTTAAATGATTGACAGACTAAAAAGTTCAAAGGTAGATGGGCAGGGTAAGGAAACTGGTATTAAAAATGCCAGATCTGAAAAATGCCTTTCTTCAATTAAAAAAGGTGAAAGAATGGAGAAACCCCCACCATTTTCCTAAACCTGATTTGTTTAAACCAGGCATGGGAATTTAAGTTATTTCTTCAAACAAAATTAACCAATAATTGGTTAATATACATAGGTGCTTAGGAAATTCACTGCTGTGCAGCAACATACTGAGCAGATAAATATCAAGCCCTACTCCATTTTATATTCCAGAATACAAAACTTGGGAAACTGCACTCATTAACAACATTTCATGTAAGTAGGAATACCTGCTGGACAGCTAATGTACTATCCATTTCTTCAAAGGATTCATCAGGCCAGTTGTAGAAATCCTGTTTTGAAAAAAGAAGGTTTAAAGCAATGTAACAAAACCACAGGGGGAGGAAGAAAGGCGCATAGCCTACAATAAGCCTGAGCATGCAGGAAAATAGATGGAGTTTACACAATTCCAGGAAGGTGCTCCTGAACAGAAGCAGCACACAGTCCTGGCAGGAAGAGGGTGAGATGGGATTTACACTCCCAGCGCTGCAATAGCAGCATACCTTGAAATGAGAAGCTCTGAGTGACGCGGCACGTGAACACCCCTGCTGCCCCACACCCTGCTGTAACACCCAGAGCCTGTATTTTGTACATTAAATACAGCACACAGCACCCACTGCAGGTGTTAGACCAGGTAGCAGTGGAGAAGAAGTCTGCAGAGAGCAGCAGCATACACTGGTTATGAAACTAAAACTCCCAGTGGTGACACAGCAAGAAAAACATCTCTGAACTGAAATCACACAATGCTGTGCTGGCCTAACCTGGTAAGGTCAGTATGCCTTAATTAATTTACCTGGATGTTTATCAGCCTTATTAATGATAAAGCCTTCCTGAAGGTTCACCTCAGATCCAGCTGCACCTGTGTTCTGCAGCAATCCACACGTGCTGCACCCACGATCATCCCAACCCATAGGCATTTTCTTACTGTGCATTTTTCACATCTAAAATTTGCTGCTACTCCCTCATATCATGCAGAGATGCTGCACATCAGCTTGCTATAGTCACTCCAGTAGGTGCAATGACTCAATGAAAATGTCCCAACTGCAAAGCTCAGCAATCTGTTCCAGAGAGAGTAAGTCAGCTCTAGAAAAAAATACCTCAAGTGCATATTTGCAAACTGAATAGCTACACCAGTGTCATCCAAAATAAAACATTAAATACAGCCACACACAAAGAAAAACCATGTCTCTGGAGAGAAATTATCACCACTATATACAGAACTCTTCAATCTACATGAACTTCAGAATATTTGACCAAACCTAGGTCTACGTCCAGCTGTTTTTCAGAATACCCCATGTTTATCAAAGGCACACAACATTCCATCTCCTTCACAGATTAAACATGCAGAGAATGACCTGATTTACAGGATTGTGTAATAATTTTACCTCTATGCTATGACAAAGAACAGGAGACGACACGTGTCATACACTGCTCCTTTCCCACCATGAGCTCTCCTCACCAAAGCAGAGGAAAGTTTCACATAAAAGTCTGACAGATCACCTCTCTGAAATAATCTAAAAAATGCAGTTTCCGTGTTTGAGGTGTGCCTTTTCCAGCTGACCGTGAAACCTCAGAAACAAATTAATTCAATTTTGATTAAGAGAAGCGATGTGACACCAGCATTTCCTTGTGCGTAGTTACATAAGGGAAGGATGACTTCCCTCTGGGACGGGCAGGCAGGTACGGTCGCTCTGACGGTGCCGAGCTCACACCCGGAGCCCTGTGCAGGGTCATCAGCTCGCTCCCGGAGCGTGCTCTCGGTATTTTCACAGCAGTAACAACAGCAGTGCCTGACAGTACCGGGGAGCCGCCCTGCCTGCACCAACCTGCGGCCCGGGCGCAGCGCCCGGCCCGCGCTCACGCCCGGCTGTCACAGGTGTTCTCCGGCCCGGCCGAGGCCCCCGCGCTGCGGGACACGGCCCCTCCCTCGGCGAACCGGGCCCGACGCGACCTCCGCTTCCAGCCCGCAGCCTGGAAGCCCCGGCGGCCTTTCCGCCGAGCCCACGGGGAAGGAGCCGCCGCCGTCCCCGGCCCGCTCCCCCGCGGCCACCAGGTCTCGCCCACTGCCCCGCGCCCGGC